>CM050165.1:139176077-139443577 GCA_027410445.1 Discoglossus pictus | reverse complement strand
TGTACTCACTACTGTCTTTTTACTCATTGCGCGGTTAATCCGCATCCTTTATCTCGTTGTTTTTCAAAGACATACGTCTGTGACTGTGTTTTACGCAGTTCGTAGTAGTATAGCCTCGTTTTCATTTTTTTCGGCGGCCATTTTTTTCTCGCTTAGACGATTTTCGATCTTTGTAACTCGGCTAAATCGATCTAAATTGCAGTTCCAACTCACTTCCAGACGTCCTGCCTGGTTCCCCATGCTGTAAGTGACCTTTATTTTATTTTTTAGTGTGTATTTAGTGTTTTTTTTACTGTTTTTGTTCCGCCGCTTATCTTGTAATTTTTTTCACCTCGTATTTTTTTTTCTAAGTGCTACGGTTTAACGGCTCGCCTCGCTACGCGAGGCTCGCCTGCAATGAGCGTCTGCGGCGCTCATTGCCAAAGTGCTACGATTTAACAGCTCGCCTCGCTGTGCGAGGCTCGCCGGGCGATAAGTGCCTGCGGCACTCATCGCTTAATCGTACGCACTACGCAACAGAGTGGTTTAACGGCTCGCCTCACTGCGCGAGGCTCGCCAGGCGATGAGCACCTGCGGCGCTCATTGCTAAGTCGTACGCACTAGGCAACGCAGCGTGACGACGAATCGTAGTTAGACAATTATAATATGTGATATATATATATATATATGTATACACTCTGCACATTACACACGCACAATACATCATTATATATATATATATATATATATATATATATATATATATATGTATAGGGCTGCGGGCAAGGGCAGTGAGGGCTGCGGGCAAGGGCAGCGAGGGCTCCGGGGCGCTCCATCCCAGCAACTGAGGCCCGCAGCCCACACCCGGGAGAAGAGATTAATGTCGGCGACAGCAGCCAAGAAACACCAAGGCCTCGGGGCCAGTATAAACCCCTCCCACACCGTCAGAGTGATGTGCTGGAGTCTGTGCAGCCTCTCACTTCCTTAGAGACATGAATCCGGCTGGTTGCTAGGGCAGCGAGGGCTGCGGGCAAGGGCCTCAGTTGCTGGGATGGACCGCCTTCGTGAGGGCCACGGGCTCGCTTTGCGAGCCCGCAAGCGTGAGCTACAGCCCGTACTCTCACAACTGAGGCCCTTGCCCGCAGCCCTCGCAAGGGCAGTGAGGGCTGCGGGCCTTCCGCGCTCCAGAGCAACGGCCCGTACACTCACAACTATATATGTGATATAAAATAAAAAAATAAATAAATAAAATTTATATATCTATATATATATATATATATATATACATATACATATTTATATATACAGATATAAAAAGATAACATAAATCAAGTATAGTGCATAGTGCAATTTTGACTTTGTAAAAAACAGTATGTAAATAATAATAATAATAATATTAATAATAATAAAGTAGAATACATACGAAAATTAAATAAGTCAGTTATGAATTAATATAATGCTATCTAATTTTCCAGAATAATTAAGAGAATAAAATAAGTGATTGGCATAATTTGAATTTAACCATAGGAACCAAATCTCTTTAAATGTTTCCATTTTAAAATCTAAAGTACTAGATAATTTCTCCATCATAAGAATGTGATTATTTCTTTGGATTAACAAAGGAAAAAGTTAAATTTGAGAGATTCCATCTAGAAGTAACAACATACATGTTGCAAAAAAGAATAAATGGTAATAATATTTGTGAAGGATACCGTATTGGCTCGAATATAAGCCACACTTTTTTTCCAATTTCCGAGCTTGCAAGTCCTTTTTGGAACCCGTAGGATTTTTTTTTACATTTGCCTTTTACGGGTGTGAGTGCCTGCGGAATTGGAGCAATTGAATAGCAATTTGCGATTTTAGCGATTGTAACGTTTTGCGAGCTGCGATTTTCTGCCTGTAACCCGCAAAAGAAGTTACTTTAGATACTGATTAGAAAACCTGTTTCTCTCCAATTTTAAGGGTGCGGCTTATATTCAGATATTATCTTTTTTTCTTTTTCCCCCTTGAATATCACAGGTGCGGCTTATATGCGGGTGCGGCTTATATTCAAAACAATACGGTAGTAAGGGAGTTTTTGTAGAAGACCTAATAGACAACGGATCGGATTTGGCATAATTTTTAAATTTAGAATATCAATATTCTGCAGTAAAATTGTGTAGTGTCACTATTCTAACTATTGTGTCCCATTAATACAGTGAATAACAGCAGACTGTACTCTTGCTATTTTTGTAGACTAAAATTTTATTTAAAGTGGCCATAAGGATGTATTGTCAAGAATAAAAGCAAATAGAATGTGAGCATTGAAATAGCCATCTCATGCACAGAAGATTGTTTGACACTCCTTAATCTTTGTTTAAGGGATATGGAGCTCACCTGTTTTTAAAAGAGCACGTTTAAAAATTGCAAATGTTTTTTGCTGAAAAAAATATAAAGTAAAACTTGTTTAAAATTTATTAAAATTAACAGGAAGTGCACACAGAATATTTTGATCATACTTTAATCATCGGCTGAAAGCAAGCCACCAGGAATAATTTTTATACTCAGAAGCATGTGAAAAAATAAAACACACAATGAAAAAATATATCCTCTATCTGATGCAGCAAATGAAAAAAAATATATTTTAATGTCCTTTAAAACAAAAATGAGCAGCCAGATAGGAAATGCTCATCCAACTTTCCTTATTACACCTCAGAAGGCAAAGGAGCCTTTGTGGAGTGGTTTGGTGGTTGAACTTGTCATTTGTTATGTTATTTGCAAATGTTCTAAATGTAAATTATTTTCATATTGTAGTACTCTAACTCCATTGGAGAGAAATATTTTTTGGAGGATTTGAAATAAAATTATACAATAATTTGCTCATCAAGCAGACCTCAAGGGTCGGAGATGGCTATTCAAAACAGGTTGGATTGTATTAAAGAGGCAATTGTTGTGGGAAGATGTTTCTTTGATCAGAATAGGACATCAGTTAAAGGAATTGCTGAATAATGCTAATCTATTAATATTATTAATTATACAGAATGTAAATTGCTGGCAGTATGCCAAATAGTTTCTATTTCGTATTATCTTCAGAAAGTCTATGAGCAAAATGTATTTTTTGCTATATACTATTTTTTGTAAACGCTCTATTGTTGACATTCTTCTGAAGAGGTCAAACCATTTAAAATATATAATGTTAGCAAAACCTAATGTAAAAATGAAAAAGAGAACAACTGGTTTAAAAATGTAGATGTGGTTGCTGTGGTTTGTAATAGTGCAACTGGTGAAAGCAAATAATTATTAGAATAAACAGGATAATAAACTACTTATTGGGGTTTTACTGAAATAGGATCCTATTTCTGGAGTTGCTCAAGTGAAGCTCTTCTGTGGTATTTTGGAAAACCAAGCATATGAAAAGAATCTTATACCAAATAATATTGCTGTATATGACTGTAAATACAAACTTAATAACAGTGCAGGTTTAGAAGTATAAGCAATTAGATGGCCAAGAAGATTATTCATGGACAACTATATCCATTAACTGAAATTCAAATTGATTTATTTCATCAACTGCAAGCAATTGGCAAAACTAAGTGCCCCTTTGGAAAACAATTGTGGAATATGTAGGTATCCTTATACTATTCCAGATTTACCTTGCTCCCATTACCCCCCCCCCCCCCCCCCCACCTTCCACTCACTTCTTTGAGGGCCACAACTGTCTCTTCACCTCTATTCTCCCACTGCCTCACCACATTTTTATCCTTCATTAATTTTTTGACTTTCTTCTTCTACAATCCTTATTGATGCATTTTAACTAGAAGACAAATGGTTCAGGCTGCACAGCTTTTCCAACAGTAGTCCTTCCCAACACCACTGGTCATCTCACCCTTTTGCTCACTGTCTATCTTCAACCACCAATGATAGAGCCCTATTCAATTGCAAGACCCCAATTTGCAGGATCCAGGCCGTATGTCTGCGGGCGTGCTGCAGGCTCCCGTTCGTCTCTGATTCCAGTGCTATTCAATTGAAGGAGCCCGCAAGTTACAGGCCGAAAGCCGACACCATAAACTATGCACTCGCTGTAGCAGATCAGGGCGGGAATATGATCAATTAAGCAAGACCGTAACCTTCCATTTAAAAAAATGAGACTACCATCATAACGGCAGTAAAACATGGAGGTTACAGGTTAATCAATTAGGTTCGATATGCGATGGGACTGCAAACTCTCAAAAAACAAAAATTATGAAAATTAATGCCAATACTGTTCTAGTCCATATGGGTGGCCTGATATGTATAAACTCATTGATTCGCGAGATTGTTATAACCCTGAAATGAAAAATTTTAATAAATTAGTTCTTACTGCAGATTAGCAAGCTTGAGACTGTTGTGCAATTAATTCTAATGTCTTTCATCACTTTCCCCGTTACTTAATGTGCAGTATTGATTTTTAATTTGCATGTACAGTGCTATGATCAGGTGTTTAACCCCCTTGCAGGTCCTCTCTAGTTCTCGTAGGATTTTCTCCTACATTTGCTGTTTACTGGTTTGAAACCATTTGAGGCCTTGGGGAATTGAAACAATTGAATATCGATTTGCGATTTTAGCGATCGTTACTCTTGCAGAATTTAAAGATCAAAGGCTTCGGGAGGCTGTAAGTTCCGGGTTTAACCATTGCAGAGTTTTCAAGCCCATAACCCGTAAACCGTTTGGAGCCCATAAAAGCACACCAATTGAATAGCTAATTAACTTACGGCCTCACTTACGGGCTCCAGTAACTTACGATTACTCAATTGAATCTGGCCAGTAGTTTCCAGGTGCAATCTTTCTAGTCTGAATACCCTGTGACTTACTATCCCTTGCATCTTCTTTACTTCCCAAATTTCCCAATTTCTCTGAACTTCCTACCAATATGGCAGTGATCACTATCACATCAGCATTACTTTGTTCCCTCAATTTTCTCATACCACCTTGTTCATTCAATGCCTCACACAGACTTTCAACAATGGCTGAATCCCATACTAAAAGAACAATGCCAATCCTTAAACATAGTATAACCTCTGTAACTCTTTTCATCCCAATCTCATGACTGCTCCTACAGCGCTCTGTTCTCAAACTTTCTGACCTCTATAGATCTATAATCTATCTAATCTCTCTGTCTCCACACATGTCTGTCACTCATGTATGTTCTCTCACACATGCACTCTTTTCCATGCATTCATTTGTACAAACACACACTCACTCACCTGAATGTACACATTTGCACAATGTCACTCCTACACACGTACTTGCATCCAGTCTCATACACTTGTAGATTTAGTAAAAAAAAGCTCTTTACATAATCTGTGAATCATCTTTACACTTAAAGGACCACTTTAGTTGTTTTATAAAGAGGTTTCTAAAGAATTGTTAGGTAAGGCTTGGTAAGAAACAAAACTGTTATTTTACTATAGCTTTTACTGTGCATTTAAACAGTTACTTACTATTTTCTATGACCTCTCCCCCATCAGAATGAAGTATTGTGGCTGGAGTAAACCTACTCTGGGGAAAGTGCTAAATTAAAAATCACGCACCGAATTAGTTTCAGGGAGCAGAGTCACCTAAGCTGTTAGCCATGTAGAAGTATACTTTCTATTCACCACACACTGAACTTGTGATATGCCAATTTAGACAGTTGTGAGATGCCAATGATACTGCAGTTGCCATATGCCAATTTAGATAACCCTCCTCCCGTGCACAGTAAACGTTTATTCATGTTTTTTTGTTATTAATCCCTATCTAACTATTATTTTCCCTTCCGGATTGTTACCTTGACGTGGTGAAGGGGCTTGTGTACCTTAATGAGGCTGTGAGCTACACCATGTAGGCTCAGCCAAGATGGGCAGGTCATTGCAGAGAACTATGTATTGGTTTCCCTCTCTGCAGACTATTTTACAGATGCATTATATAGAAAGCTATTTTGACCTCACAGCCTACCCATAGCAGTGAAATCATGTTGCAGAGACATCTACCTGGAATATTTCCATCAAGTAAGTAAAAGTGGGCTATTAACTGTTTTGCATAGCAGAATTTGTTAGATAAATGCTAGGTATGAATTTGGGGCATACTCACTTTTAATAAAGAGTGATTTTTTCAAACTGTACTAATGGAGATTTCGGAAAAGGTGACTTTCAGAGTTATGGCCAGTGCAAGATGTGGTATTGGAGGCCAGATACATTTTTTATAGGAAGGTGATCTGATTACCCTAAGGGTGATCAGACCACCTCTGTATATTTTTGGCTTTTTTTATAGTCCCATAGGGCCACCCACCTAACATAGAGAAGACGCAAACCCTCCATTCTCTAGCTGTGCCACTGAAAGCAAATTTTATTTGAAATATTATTCAGTTTATAGTCATAGCTATCTAAATAAAATCATTTCTATAAAAATGTGTTTATGTCCCTGTCTTGCATACCTGCTAATGTTGTTACCAAACTACAGTGGTCCTTTAAGTGTAGTTCAAATATGTGGTTTATTTCATAACATGTAAATACAAAAAATAATACATTTAAAAGTATGAGATTGTGGAATATGCATTTGGCATCAGAAATGGTATAATTATTGCACAACAAAGTTATTTTTTTTTGTATTTTCAAGATAGTAAAGTTGTCACCCTATTTCAGGCCTTGTGATTGTTTCAGACTTATGTGAATTGGAAAAATGAACTTGAACGTTAATAAAAAATAATCAATAATCATACAAAACAATACAAACATTTCCCCACAAGTTCTTAATGGAAATGGTGAGATTGGCTTAATTCATAGAAACATAGATTTCACGGCAGGTAAGAGCAAACAAAAGGGTCCATCTAGGCCGCCCATTCTATCTGTCTAAAAGTTTGCATTGATTTAAGCCTCAGGATACCCTTATGGTTATCCAAGGCATGCTTAAATTCCTTACCAGTTTGGCGCTATCACATCCACTGAAAGGCTGCCTCAGTTATCTTCTATTCTTTCTTTAAAGTGGTACTTTCTCACATTACTGCTAACATCAGTTAGGTACCAACTTTTTAAAGTAATAGATAATGTTTTGATATTGATAGTACTCTCACTTCTGTTGATAGATGGTTTTAGTTTGTAGGGCAGTTAGATATATTTGGTAATGTACGCATGAGAAAAAAAAATCTACATTCCCTCATGGGTTTGTATATCAATTATATGTATTACAAATTGTTGTGTCTTGATAAATTAAATGAGAGTTAGGCAATATTCCTACCATAATGAGCCCCTATTGATTGAGATGTAACAGTCTCAGGAAATGTGCGTTGGGTGCATACTAATGATGTCACAACCAGGAAGTAGCCAAAACAAGCTAATACAGAGAAGCATGACCTAACAAACACAGCAAAGAGATAGCCAAAAGCAGGCAGAGGTAACGAATGATCAATATAAGTATAAGGGATTGCCAGAATTAAGAGAAACTCTGCAATAAGACTGCATTTATAAATATAAATGTTATTGCTAATGGGATAGTAATATCAGAGCAAGGGCAGTGGAATTAATAGAGTCACTACCACAGAGCAATTCACAATACAAGAAAAAGGCATATGTGCAATATATCCAAAGAGGTATTTAATAAAAAAACTGTCACTACTATAAAAGCACTTTAAGGGAGTCTTATTCACATCTCTCCTGATAAACACTAAAGCACTTTTAAAAAACTCACAACAACATGCAAAAAGAGAAGTCCAATTAAAGAATCACAAAGAAAAAAAAGTCAGGGATAAGACACAGAGTGCTTACTACAGCACAAACACTGAGAAGTTTAAGTTTCAGTATAAAGAGATGTTATCAATTTAATACAAGCACTTTAGTTTGCAACAATTGCACAAATAAGTTATTTAGCACATTTAAAGCACAAAAGCAATTTTATACCTCATATAACTACTATAAAACCCTGCATAAAAACAAAGACCATTGCTAATATATGAAAGATAGAGACGTTATTCCTAACTAAGGAAACTTGGGAAGTTGAGAAGTCAAATCACAATTGAGTTAAAAACAAATTTTTAAAGTCCGAATTTTAAAGGACAATTGTTTTAAAGAAGTTATAATAACATTTACATTTTAAACAAATTAGTTGTGGTATATAACAAATATCATAACCACAATAGGTGTTCGACTCATTTTTTAGAGTTGACTGTATCAACCTAAAAGAATATCAGTTTTTTTATAAAAAATTAACACCTTAAGGTTAAAAGACAATAAACCTAAAAAGGTACAAAAGTGGTCACTAGAAAAAGATAGTTATTAAATACTAGCGACTTGCCCGTCAAAAATGACGGGGCAATAAAATTGTAAGGCAGGTAATGCTGTTTGCTACAGACATTTATTAATTTTTTTGGTGGTGTGAGATGATTAGGCGCTCATTGCGAGGTTGTTGTATTTTTTTTTCTGAGAGGCACTTTTGCTATTATTGTTTGGTTGGCGGTGATCTGCTTTTTGCGCTTATTGCAAGGCTTTGTGTGCTATGAGCAGCGTTGGCGCTCGTTGTGAGGTGTGCGGTGAATGGCTTTTGTGTTTATTGCGATAGTGTTTTTTTTTTGTGTATATGTATTTTTGTATGCTAATTAAATAATTAATAAAGAAATATACTTTACCTATTTGGAAGTAATATATGCAGGAAGCATTGTGCTGAAGAGCTGACAATCTGTTTGGATGTTCCTGCAGCATACAATGTAGGTTTGCACTGTTGTGGAGCTGAGGTGTAAGTGTCAGAAATGTGTGCAATGTGTAGTGTAAATAGGCTGCGTGTGCGAGGGGAAGCCGTTAGTGTTGCTGTGTACTTTCGCATTGTGTAAGTTAGTGTTGTAAAATGGCGGTGAATGTGTATGTGGTACGCGGGTGTGTATGATTTAGCGTCCTTGCTAAAAGTGTATCTTGTACCTCTTATGGATTTTTGGAAAAGCCGTATGTGCTTGGTGGTGTTTTGTGTCTTTAGGGTCCTGTAGCCTCGTTTTGTTTTTTTTCAACGTCCATTTTTTCTCTCGCTTAGGAGATTTTTGTGTGTCTAAACTCGGGAATTTGGACTTAAATTGAGGTGTAACTTCACTTGCAGAGGTCCTGGGTGCCCCGCCTTGCTGTGGGTAAGCTTTTTATGTCTTTTTTGTGTGTATTTATTGTGTTTTTAATGTTTTCAGGTGCGCGCGGTTCGGTAATGCTTTTTTTTCTAAGTCCTGCGTCTCGTATTTTTTTAGGCGAAGTCCGTAAATTTTGCGTTTTAAGTCCCGCAGTTTGTATTTTTTTGTTTAAGTCCGTATTTAGTGATTGCGTGTTAGATCTATTTTGTTAAAGTGACGCTTGTGTTGGTGTTTGTAACCGCTTGTGAGGCGCCGTAGAGCCTCCACCTCCGCAAATGCTGCCCCTCGATTTGCGAGGATCCGCATTTGTGACCTCTAGATGGATCACTCACAGTATTACAGGACAATTGGAATTCAAGAAAAAAAAATACTTGTTTCACAAGTATGTACCAAACTAGCAATATCAGCTGCAGTGCAACCCATGGACATAAAGCATTTTTTTTTTAAATCTGGATGTTTGAAGGCTCTATTTATGAGTAGGGAGTCAGTTTTGTGTTTGTTACATCACATTCTGAGAGCTGGGCGGCGTTTGTAGTTATCAGTGGAGGAAGGGATGTGGGGAGAAGTCCAGAGCTTTAGTTTGATAACTGGATAAGATTGAAATTGACACCACAACCATTCCCCCTCACTTACTCAAGCAGGAAATTACATCAAAGTATTCCATCAGTGCATAATGGATCCCTCCAGGGTCCTGTAGACGCATCAACATGCATTTTTTTTTCTAATTAAAAATAAGCATGACTCATTATGCTGTGGTCCTATAATTGAATCACTAATCATGAGTATCCCATGATGTTTTTCTCTAGGATATAACAATTATCTGAAAAGTCTAATGTGGAATTCTTATTGTTTGGGACAGTAGGTTTTATTGTGGGGTATCTGTAGGATTAGTTTAATTAGTGAAACTTTTTTTTCTATGACCATTTGTATTTTTAGATACTCTACAGCTTTATTATGATGTTAGGTGGGGCATTAGATAGAGCCAAACAACCTTTATATCACAATGTCTGCTTGCATTGACCCTGAACCTACAATGCTGCCAGGAGGCTTCAAAGCAGAGCCTCTCATTCCATTACTGTACTTTATTTACAACTCATTAAAGTATTTTAAACATCTATTATTTACCTTTTCTTCTCTGAGCTTTGCAGAGTTAAGAAATGTCATTAATAAGTAAATACATTCATCTACACTACTGGAAGTGTACATATCACTATATAAACATAGCAGTCATTGCAGCTCAAATTGTTGTGCGGCACGAGGGACAATCACTTGTGCTTTAATAATAGAACTTGTGCAAACAGTAAGGTGTTGCACCTGTACATGTATTTGTGTAAGCGTATATATAGATTTTTTCCCCACCAAGATCATAATTTCATACACTTTAATATACAAGATCACTTACTCATTCATGTACAGTATGTATGTATGTAGGTGTATATATATATATATATATATATATATATATATATATTTACTTATTTATACTATATATATATATATATATATATATATATAGTAAATATATAGTAAATAATTTATTATATTTGTGTTCACATTTGGATAAGTTAAAAAACGTAATTCCTGCTCAGAGATTCGAGAAAAAACACAGTTATTGCACTGCACTCTGGGAAACTGCAAATGAGTCCACAATGCATTTCCATTCTTTAATCCAATACCTTGTTATACATGGCTCTTTATAGCACATGCCTGCTGTATTACACAGCTTTAAATCATAGCATAGGATGGTTTATGCACAAATTCGGAATTAGGAAACCTACACACAGTCACTATTTTGATCTTAAAATGCATCTCATTAGTGGTGGCTGGTACCTAACTTGTGCTATAGATTTTGTTGGAAGGCTATTGGCCACAATATAATTTAGTTTATGTTGGGCAAAAGAGTGATGGAAGCCCTCCAAGGTACAGAGTACAGTACAAAAAATAGTACAGTTATGTTCACCAATATACTATTTACTGTCCTGGAGCACTGGCCCAACCTTCTTACCAAATGCTTTACAATAGGAACCCTTAAACATGCAGCTATTAACCTCTTCACAGGCACTAATACACACTCTTTTCACTGGTGTTATATACTGCAGATTACTTTATAAAGTACCTTTTATTTACTACCAGTAGCTCGGTCTGACTCTTGTAGGGATGATATTCTCATTCTTCAGGTATGGCTTATGGCTCCGTGCAGTTTTAAATTTTTATGGACAAATCCCTGTCCTGAAAACTCCAGTCGCATTAGTCTTTCTTAGATCCACTTAATTTGACAGACTCCATCCTTTTGTCTCCCACAAACCCTGCTCAGGTTCATCTACACCTGACCCCTCTGTTGGACTGCCCAAGGCCTTTTAGGTGCTGCCTCATTGTGAGCTTCTAGAACCTGCAGCCTCATTGTGATGCTAGAGCCTGTTAACGCCTACCTGGCTGGACTGGGCACAGGGCTTCAGCCAGTCTCAGACTCTCTCTCTCTATATATATATATATTTCTACATGTATATAATGATTATATATATATATACTGTATATATATATATATATATATATATATATATATATATATATATATATATATATATATATATAAAGAGTGAGGTAGCCGTGAATGTCCAGTAATCCAGATGAATAATCAGAGTATTGCAGTATATAGTGATACCTTTTTTATTTGATAAACATATTCATAGGTTTTATGACGAGCTTTCGAGAGCGTTCCTCTCTTTGTCAAGTCAGAGTCAATACTGATTATAGATTCACAAATACAGCAAACAATTCCAGGATTAACAAATAATGTTCTGATCAGCCAGCACAGCCTGTGCCTGTAAGAGCCTAATGTGCCCAGCCTGTGTCTCTAAGACTCCAATGTACCCAGTCTGTGCCTGTAAGAGCCCAATTTCCACATCCTGTGCCTGTAAAAGCGGTAAATACTAATGTGACTAGCCTTTGCCTGTAAAAGCCTAATGTGCCCAGACTAAGGCCCTCATTCAATTGCAATTTGGTCAATTGAATAGGGCTCTAAATAAGCACATAACATATTTTTTTTAAATACATTTTTAGTTAGTAAACATCTATCCAAAAGCAAGGTTTTCACTAACTAAAAACTTCTTTAAAAAAAATATGCTATGTGCTTATTTAGAGCCCTATTCAATTGACAAATCACAATTGAATGAGGGCTTTGTCTGTAAAAGCCCAATGTGCCAGCCTGTGCATTTAAGAGCTAATGTGCCTAGCCTGTGCATATAAGAGCTAATGTGCCCAGCCCATGCCTTTAAGAGCCTAATGTGCCCATCCTGACACTGTAAGAACCTAATGCGCTCAGCCTGTGTCTGTAAGAGTCTAATATGCCTAGTATGTGTCTGTAAAAGCCTAATGTGCCCAACATGTGTCTGTAAGAGTCAATGTGCCCAGCCTGTAAGAGCTAATTTGCCTAGGCTGTAAGAGCCAATGTTCCCAGCCTGTAAGAGCCAATGTGCCCAGTCTGTAAGAGCCAATGTGCCTGGGCTGTAAGAACTAATGTGCCCAGCTTTCCCTGTAAGAGCCAATGTGCCCAGGCTGTGCATGTAAGAGCAAATGTGCCCAACCTGTGCCTGTAAGAACCAAAGTGTAACCTGTGCCTATAAGAACCAAAGTTCCAAGCAAAAACCTCTCTCCACTTTCTCCTCCTCTACATTGCCACCATCCTATTGGACCCTCAGGTCCTCCCAGTAATGTTAAAGTGAAGTTAAAATCTGTTATTTGATCTAATTATTGTTTTCTCTTTATGCCAATTTAATTTTAAGGTTTTGAATCCAAAAACAAGATTACCAGTTAAAACTAAAATCTGGGGTTCAGAACAGATTATTTTTTATTTATTGCATCCTGAGCTCTGTGATGGATTAAGGACTTGAACCAATTTACCACTGGAATCTACATATATGGCAGCTATGCTGATATCACCTGTTTCTCACACAGAAGAGCACTAGGAACAGAAGTTGCTCTGTGGAGAACCTTTTATCACTTAAGAAGCTGCAGGATTGGCAGTGAAACGTGTTTGGTTATATACTCATATACTTTTATACAAGATTATTTGATGTTGTTTTTAATGTATGTTGTTTTTTTTATCTTATTGGACAAATAAAAGATTATATTTCATTATAGTCAAGTTTCATTTGTCCAGGTATATGGTCAACCTGTGGTAGTACATTTATACACACATAAGTACAGAGTATAACATATTAGTACTTCTACAAGCAAGTGTGGAAATAGAAAAATAATATCGATAAAGGTTTGTCATAAAGATGGGCACAGCAGCCAGGAGGTGACATACGCTTCATGATACCTCATTACATTGAGGTCATATCAGGTGAGAGCATAATACATAAATGCCAGTGTCTCTGCTGATAAGGAATTCTACACCAGGAGATTGTGCACTTTCTTTCCCCTCCCCACTTATTTTTTGACGACGCAGCTGTGGACACTCTTGTGAACAGTGCCCTCAATAGAGGCTGCACATCACCTGGGAAGAAAGACGTTGTGGATGATTGGGCCCAAAAGGGACACAATAGATTACATTTAAAATACAGCTGATAAGACTTTGCACTCCCAAGGACATAATTATCGATTTTTGTAGAGTTCCCACAAGCGCTTAGGCATTACTGGGACCTAATAACCCCAGCATTCCTTTATACTACAGAAGTGTACTTGGAATATCTTAGGGGTTCATAAGTATAACATTACTAAAAAACTAAACTTGATGACCCCTTTTTCTATACGTTGGTTTGTTGATATATTATTACTTCTCTACATACATCAGATGACATTAGTAATTAATAGTTAGTTATATAGATAGTTAGATTTGGTTAAATAACAGGAGTTTTCACTATTCAAAATGTATCAAAAGTTTTAAGGAAAACATGACTGAGCAGGCAAAACACATTTCATTTATTTCGTATGGGATTCATATTCAAATGTAGGTTATAACAGAATGGCACAATCATAAAACAAAACATGGCAACAAAGAAAAAAATTAAATGACCCTAATCAAAGTTTGCATACCCTTGGGGCCTCATTCTATTATCGGCCGTAAATCGGCCGCAAAGCTGCGATTCCTTGCGGGGCTCCCATTACCTTGCAATTCAATTATACGGCGCCACAAGGATATCCCCTTACGGCCGGCCGTATATCTTGCAACCCGCCGTAAGCTCAGAAATGTTTAAATGCAAAAATAAATTCAAGACGGCACTGTAAAGCTCTGTAAATGCTAGGGATCCTAATGGGGGACATGAGGATTAATAGCAACCCCCTGTCAAGCTTGCACATCAGCCCAAATCCGAGATTACATTAACTGTTTATTTTCCGGCCGCAGCGTGGGCGGGTCTGAGGTGCTCCAAACCCTCTGGATTTGAGTGTAGGGGAATGTTGTGCTACGAATGCTAACACCTACAATCACTTTATAGTCTCCTCAGAGTGCAGGATGGCTTTATTATGGCTTTAAAATGTGCTTAATTGTGTGCCTGCGGGACCTTTTTGCTGCAAGTAAGCTGCGGTTTGGTTTTAGCCTTGCAGAGAGGGTTCCCGGAGCAATTGAATAGCAACCAGGATTTTCTTACGGCCGAAACTCTTGCGGCCGTTTAAGATCAAAGGCTTTCCTCCGGCGCGTGCGGCTGCAAGGGATAACAAGGCGCCGGCCGCAAGCCTGCCGGAATCCCCAGCCGGAAGGGAATAGAATAGGCAAATAGCTTGCGGACGGTCCTTGCGGCCCGCATCTCCTACGGCCGATAATAGAATGAGGCCCTTAGTGTTTAATACTGTGTATTGCCTCCTTTAGCATCAATGACAGTATGCAGTCTTTTGTAATAGTTATCTATGAGGCCCCTAATTCTTGCAGGTGGTATAGCTGCCCATTCGGTCATGTAAAGTCTTTGGTCGTCGTTTGACGATTGAGATCTCACCAGTGTGGCTCGATGGTATTAAGGTCCGGAGACTGTGATGGCCACTCCATAACCTTCACCTTTTTCTGCTGTAACCACTGGAGGGTCAAGTTGGCCTTGTGCTTAGGGTCATTGTCTTGCTGGAATGTCCAAGAACATCCCATGCGCAGCATTTGTGCAGAAAAATGAAAATTGTCTGCCAGTATTTTCTGATAACATGCTGCATTCATCTTGCCATCAATTTTCACAAGATTTTCCTTGCCTTTATAGCCCATCCCCCCCCCCCCAAAAAAAAAAAAAAACATCAGTGTGTCACCACCATGCTTCATAGTGGGGATGGTAATCTTTTTACTATAGGCATTGTTGACCCCTCTCCAAACATAGCTTTTATGGTTATGACCATAAACCTCAATTTTGATCTCGTCACTCCAAATTACAGTGCCAGAAGCTGTGAGACGTTATGTTATGACATTGGTGCAGTAAAGACTTCTTTCTGGCAACTTGACCATGCAGCTCACTTTTGTTTAAGTATCGTCGTATTTTGCTCCTTAAAACAACCACCCTATCTTTTACCAGAGAATACTATAATTCTCCTGAGGTTACCTGTGGGTTTTTCTTTGTATTCCAAACAATTCTTCTGGCAGTTGTGGCTGAAATATTTTTGTGGTCTACATGACCTTGGCTTGGTATCAAGAGATCCCAGAATTTTCAAGTTCTTAATAAGTGATTGAACAGTACTGACTGCCATTTTCAATGCTTTGGATATCTTTTTATATCCTTTTCCATTTTTATGAAGTTCCATTACCTTGTTACGCAGGTCCTTTGACAGTTCTTTTCAGCTCTATATGGCTCAGTATCTAGCCTGCTCAGTGCATCCATGTGAGAGCTAACAAACACATTGACTATTTAAACACAGACACTAATTGCAATTTAAAAAGCCACATTTTAACCTGTGTGTGTCACCTTATGTGTCTGTAACAAGGCCAAACATTCAAGGGTATGTAAACTTTTGATCCGGGCCATTTGGGTGATTTCTGTTATAATTATGATTTAAAAAGGAGACAAACAACTATGTCATAATAAATGGCTTCATATGATCACTATCCTTCAATAAAATATTATTTTTGTCATTATCAGTCATATTTTCTAAATAAATGCAAACATTTCACAATTTCTGCCAGGGTATGCAAACTTTTGAGCACAACTATATACAGTATCTGGTTAAATAGCATGAGTTTTCACTATTCAAAATTATGCTTTGCTGTCTTGTTTTTATTATGTATATATATATATATATATATATATATATATATACTAGTGTTTACTCTTTGAATTCAATAGATTTTCACAATTTGGTATAAGCTGGAGGCACACAATGAGTGTTTGATTGTAGAGCTGGTTAAAAGTAACACTTGCACACAAAACTTGGTTGTTACTCAAGGAAGTTTTTCAATTTCATCAGGTTTCCTGAATACCAACTGTAATCACCTGCAGGCAATTGTATGCACCTGCAGCTAATCTTCTATCAGTCATAGACATTGTATTTAAATAGTGCTATAAGGAACAAACCTAATATAGAGGCACCTCTAGAAATAAAGCTGTCTACACTCACACTGACAATAAATCACGCAGATTCACACAACACAGGTTTGTTCTTGCAGCCAGGCCTGATTCAGCTATTTGGTGTGTGACACAGTAATGAGCAGTGTAAATCAGAGCCCAGACTCAAGTCAACTTTCTGCACTCTGCTGCCTTGAGCTTCAGTATAAGCCTATAATCGACAGTAGGGATGGGCAAATTCTTCCCTGGTAAGATTACAATAATTTTCCATGTTCAGAAAAAATATGGCATGAAAAATATAGCATGCATACCAATTTAACTCAAAGAAAATAGATTACCATTGCATTCCAGATTGGCTAACTGTTCAATGATCAGAATCATGTTTAATAACCACCATTTCATTACCTCTAGATGAAAACTCAATATTAATGCATAAAGAACCATTTTCATGTTTAAAGGACCATTGCATTCACTTCCTATTATATAGTTCAGGGCAGAGATTTGAGGGCCCGGTGCAACATAATTTGGGCATATACTCTGCAAATCATAACTAGAAGAAAGAAAAGAGAGCCCAAGATACCTCACAAAAATATAGTATTTCATTATATCAACCTCAAATCTGTAATAAAAGATATACAAGTCTCTATAAATAGAACTGTAAATTAATTCCTCTGATGAAAAAAAATCCCTCCAGGCCTTCACATTTCAGGGCTCTCAGTAAGTTTTTTAACTAAAATATGTAGGCCTGGAGGGATCTTCTTCATCAGAGGAACCGATTTACAGAGCGGTTTTTAGAGACATTGTCTTGATACATCCTTTTTGCCATCTTTTGTACTCTGGCACTTTACTTTTGTAAGTATATTATATTAAGTATTTATCTATTAAAGAATAGTGATATTTTTCATCATGTGTAGTATCTTGGGCTCTCCTTTCTTCTAGTTATGCTCCATTATAATTGGATTTCTCCTATATCCTATGGATTGTAAAGCATTGACATCCTTCAAAGAGCCCCACATCCCAATATAGGATATCTTGACCTGCAAAAAAAATAATTAAATGTCCTGTGGAACTATATTTAGATGGCCTGAGCCTTTGGTAGAGTATTTGGTGGTGTACCAAATACATATATTTTGGGATGTTTCTTAGAGATTACTATGCAAAACATAATTGAAGGATTTTTTTAAATAATTGTAATACTGTAATTAGTAGTGTGCTCTGAACAACTTGTTAAATGGATGGAGCAAACATCTCCCCTGTACTTCTTTGTGAAGCATTTTACTTCTTTATAGTCAAAATTATATGACAGCCTGTTCATGGAATATTTTGTTTCACTATTAATAGGTTATAAGTATTTAGAAAAAGCTGTTTTTCATCTGTGTTCCTTTAAACTATAACAATTTTACTTTAATTCTATTTATATAAATATAATTTATTTGGGGGTTATTTAATTTTTATTTTAAAGGACAGTCATGCTTTGTGGATCCATCTGAATAGTATGTGAAAGTTTGTGTATATAATAAGGGTGTTCCTCTTGTTTTCACTGGGGCTACCCTGTAATTTTACACATACCTTCATTTGACAGGTATACACCTATTAAAGAATGTTGTAAATTAATCATGTGTATTTTTGGTGAAGATGAGTCATTTTTTTACCTGAGAAACATCCTCTTGTGCACTCCTTTTCTCTCATTCTAAATTGCCTGTCAATCACATTCTCATTTCCTATGAAGCTCAGTTCTTGAATTTTCAGCACCAATAAAGAAATGTAATGGTCAGTGCTCCCTATGGGCCTCATTCAATTATGATTTTGCCAATTCAATAGGTCTCTATATAAGCACAGAGCATATTTTTTTACAGAAGTTTTTGGTTATTGAACTTCTATCCAAAAGCAAGGTATTCACTAACTAAAAACTTCTGTAAAAAAAATATGCTCTGTGCTTATATAGAGCCCTATTCAATTGGCCAAATCGCAATTGAATGAGGCCCTATGTTTGTAATGGCATCACAGAACTATTGCTAGGAATATTTTTCTCAATATTTTACTACACGAAAATAGTTGTTGCAAAAGAATCCAGGAGAATAAAGAACTTCTGTCTGGGCTCCATTAGAGATGTCTATCACAAAAGATTTGTTTATTGTCTCAGCATTTAATCTCATTCTTTTATGTTCGGCTTGAGATGATTACAGGGCAAGCTATACTATATTACTACTAAAGGATCCCAGTAGCCAAACCTAAAGGTGGATAGAGACTGAACTACCTAAGATGAGTGGTATCCTCTCTAATAATATCAGAGACTATATCAAGTGAATGAAGGATTTTTAAAAGTTGATTGGACTTTGGGAACTGTGTAACATGGTTGTTTTCCTTGGTAGTGCCACCTTATTATTATAGTAGTATTACATAGGCTTCTTCTCCATATGTTACACTGTTTTAGGTATAATTATTTATTGTTCATAGAGCTCTATTATACTATAAATACATTTTAACATACTGTAAATAACATTTTGTACATACAAATGTGTCAAGGCTTGATCTCTATTTTTCTCCATTTAATGAATTTAATATAAATGCGGTAAGACGTTTTCTACTTAACCTAGTAAAAAATGCAAAGCACACAGTTTAACTCATCTGTATACAGGAGGTCCCTGGGTTACAGACGGCTCAACTTACAGATGACCCATACTTAATAACGGGCTCCCAAAGCTTCTTGTATGAGTTTGTTTTTATGTTCTGTTTGTTTGAGCTAAAAGAAAGAGCATAATAGATTATTAACTTATTATTACAGTACAGGGATATTATTTGTATTATTATTATGATTACATGATTACACTGTATTATTATTACCTTCAATGAGCCAATATATAATTATTATTATTTTATTCAAGGATCCGAGTTATATACAAATCCGACCTAAAGACGCTCTCAGGAGCGTATCTCATCCGTAACGTCGGCATGTATTAACATGCAATTTTTCACAGGTTTATATTCTTGACATATGTTGCTAGTAATTTTGTAATATGCAAGAGGATTATCCAGCTTTGAACATAATGGCAATATTCAATGTTTGAAATTAAATTTACATTGTCACAGAGATATAAATTGTTGTTTCACTTTGAGTAATATATTTTGGTATTGCTATATTGCTACAGTTAATAACCATAGTTAATGCAATGTTCTAGTTGTTCTTTTTTATTATTAAATGTGATATTCTCACGGTAGAAACAAAGCTTTTAGACTGAACATGAGTTGTATCACAAATGAAACTGCTGTGTTATCACATTTTATAGCATAATTATTCCTTTGTAGGAGATGTAATTTAACTATGTCAAGAATCTCTGCATGGTTAGTAGGTCCACTTTAATGAATCCACCTTAACTAAAAGCTTTGGAATAGATTAAAGTGTATGATAAGTTTTAGCCAAACTTGCTCACCTCAGATCTTTGTATGTTTCTTGCTCTGTGGATAGGATTGACTATGAATTGTATTCTGCAACTTCTATGTGTTCTTTTATATAGTTACATGCTTATATAGTATTTGAGGTTGAATAAAGACTGTTAGTCCATCAAGTTCAACCTTCTTAGACCTCTTCTGATCCTTTTAATATGTGGGTTATTTGTTAATAATTGTTAATTGATCCAGAGGAATGCAAACTTCCTTCCTGACCCAAGAGACTGGAGATTGAATTTCTCCCTGGATCAATATTCCTTCGCTAGTTATCTAGGATAACCTTGAATGCCCTCTTTATTCAAAAATATATGAAACCCCTTTTTAAAGTTATCTATCAAATTCGCTGTCACCACCTCCTTTGGTAGAGAATTCCACAGCTTAACTACCCTAACTTTCTTTAAGGTAAAATCTTTTTTCCTTTAACCTCAAGGGATGTCCTCTTGTCAGTTGAAAATCTCTTGGTACAAAAAGTTCACTTGACAAAGCCTTATATTGACCCTGGATATCTTTAAATAATGTAATTATATCTCCTCATAGACACCTTTTTTCTAGGGAAAATAAGTTTAATTTGATTAGTCTTTCTGCATAATTGGGACACTTCAACATAATGGGGCTACACTACCTTTGCCAAATAATTGGTGAACACAGGAAGTAATCCAAAAGAGGTTGGAAAAAATAAATGTTAATAGCCCCGGGTCCTGATGGAATACATCCAAGGGTACTAAGGGAACTGGGTTCTGTAATAGCCAAACCATTATATTTAATTTTTCAAGATTCACTCAACACAGGGTCTCTACCAGATGACTGGAGAAAAGCTGATGTGATACCTATATTTAAAAAGGGAGCAAGAGCAAATCTGGGGAATTATAGACCAATGAGCCTCACTTCTGTAGTGGGGAAGTTTTTAGAAGGGTTAATAAGGGATAATATACAAGAATATGTCTATTTGAACAGGATTATAAGTAGGAGTCAACATGGATTTATGAGGGATAGGACATGTCAAACAAATCTAATTAGTTTCTGTGAGGAGGTTAGTAGGAACCTGGATCAAGGCAACTCAGTGGATGTAGTCTTTTGGGATTTTGCAAAGGCTTTTGATACAGTGCCACATGGGAGACTATTGTGCATACTAAGAGATACAGGAGTTGCAGTAAATATCTGCTCATGGATTGAGACCTGCTAAAAGACAGGAAGCAAAGGGTTGTTGTAAATGGAACATACTCCGATTGGACTAATGTGGTAAGTGGGGTTCCTCAGGGTTCAGTATTAGGTTCTCTCTTTTTTAACATATTTATTAATGACTTAGAGGTAGGATTGGAGTGTGGTGTCTCTATTTTCACTGATGACACGAAGTTGTGCAAGGTAATTAAATCAGAGAGTGATGTGCTTTCCCTCCAAAGGGATTTACATACAATTGAGGAATGGGCATCTAAATGACAGATGAGATTTAATACGAATAAATGTAAAGTTATGCATCTGGGAAGGAAAAATAGCCATGCAATTTATAATCTTAATGGAGCAAATCTAGGTGTATCAAATATTCAAAGGGATTTGGGAGTGCTTGTGGACAACCACCTAGGTAACAGTGCTCAAAGCCAAGCAGCAGCTGCAAAGGCAAATACAATATTAGCATGTATTAAGAAGGGTATAGAAGTTAGGGAAGCAAATATAATTCTGCCACTATACAAATCTCTAGTACGCCCTCATTTGGAATATGGAGTACAATTTTGGGCACCTCTTCATAAAAAGGACATTTTAGAGCTGGAAATGGTACAGAGGAGGGCAACAAAACTAATAAGGGGAATGGGGGGGCTAAGTTATGAAGAAAGACTAACCAAATTAAACTTATTTTCTCTAGAAAAAAGGCGTCTAAGAGGAGATATGAATACCTTATAAAAATACATCCAGGGTCAGTATAAAGATTTTTCAACTGAGCTTTTTGTGCCAAGAGGTTTTCAACTGACAAGAGGACATCCCTTGAGGTTAGAAGTAAAAAGATTCCACCATAAAGAAAGAAAAGGGTTCTTCACAGTAAGGGTGGTTAATCTGTGAAATTCTCTACCAGAGAAGGTGGTGACAGCGGATTCGATAGATAACTTTAAAAGGGGACTGGATTTATTTCTAATTAAAAAGGGAATTCAGGGTTATCATGGATAATTAGAGAGGCAGTATTGATCCAGGGAGGAGTCCAGTTGCCGGTGTCTGGGATCAGGAGGGAATTTTTTTAATTTTTTTTTATACAACTAATTAATTAATAGTTAATCCGCATATTGCAGATCAGAGGAGATCTTAAAATGTTGAACTTGATGGACTGAAAGTATGTAACTATAATTTAGCCCCTCCATTCCCCTTATTAGTTTTGTTGTCCTTCTCTGTACTTTTTCCAGCTCTAAAATATCCTTTTTATGAAGTGCAGCCCAAAAATTGTACTCCATTTTCCAAATGAGGGCAAACTAGGAATTTGTACAGTGACAGAATTATATCTCCTTCTCTTGCTTCTATACCCTTCTTAATACATGCTAATATTTTACTTGCCTTTGCAGCTGCTGCTTGGCATTGAGAACTGCTACCTAGGTGGTTGTCCACAAGTACTTCCAAATCCCTTTCAATATCAGATACCGCTAGGTTTGCATGGCTATTTTCCTTCCCAAATGCATAACCTTACATTTATTTGTATTAAATTTCATCTGCCATTTAGTCATCCATTCCTCTAGTTTATGCAAATCCCTTTGTAGGGAAAGTACATAATTATCTAATTTAATTACCTTGAACAACTTAGTGTCATCAGCAAAAATGGAGACACTACTTTTGAGTCCTACTTCTACATCATTAATAAATATGTTGAAAAGGAGAGGACCTAATACTGAACCTTGAGGAACCCCACTTACCACATTAGTCCAATCGGAGTATGTTCCATTTACAACAACCCTTTGCTTCCTGTCCTTTAGCAGGTCTCAATCCATGAGCATATATTTACTGCAAATCCTGTATCCCTTAGTTTGCTCAAAAGTCTCCCATGTGGCCCTGTATCAAAAGCCTTTGCAAAATCCAAAAAGACTACATCCACTGAGTTGCCCTGATCCAAGTTCCTATTAACCTCCGCATAGAAACAAATTAGATTGGTCTGACATGACCTACCCTTCATAAATCTGTGTTGACTGCTACTTGATGTTGTTCAAATAAACATATTCTTGTAAACTGTCCCTTATTAACCCTTCTAAAAGCTTTCCCACTACAGATGTGAGGACCATTGATCCATAATTCCCTGGATTTGCTCTTGCTCCCTTCTTAAATATACTGTAGGTATCACCTCTGTTTTTTCTCCAGTCATCTGGTAGCGACCCTGTGGTGAATCAGTCTTGAAAAATTAGATATAATGGTTTGGCTATTACAGAACTCAGTTCCCTCAGTACTGGTGGATGTATTCGATTAGGACCTGGGGCTTTATTAACATTTATTTTCTCCAATTTCTTTTGGATTTTTTCCTGCGTTAACCAAATATTTAGTAATGGTAGTTTAGCCCCATTTTGTTGCAGTGTCCCAACCACTATTTCGCTCATCTGCCTTTTCCTGGTCACTAATCAGATGGCATTTGTCACATTTTAATGTTCCTATAGCTTCCTTTCTCGCCTTCTTCCCATTAATATATTTAAAAAAAATATTTTAGGGTTAGTCTTACTTTCCTTTGCAACTGTCATTTTCTATTTTAGCGAGTCTAATAGCCCTTTTGCAGGCCTTGTTGATTTCCTTATAGTCACATAAAGCTGCCTCTGATCCCTCCTTCTTGTATAATTTAAAGGCATGTTTTTTCCCTTATCATGGTCTTTAAGTCATTGTTAAGCCACATGGGATGTGATTTACTAATATTTATTTTATTTCCACATGGTACATGCCGACGTGAATGTATATTTAGTAAGGAGTTGAATGTTGTCCATTTATTTTCAGTATTTTTCCTTGTAAGTTCTTTATCCCAGTCCATATGTTGTATTGCTGCCCTTAGCCCATTAAAGCTAGCCCTTTTAAAATGTAGAGTTTTTGTTGGCCCCTTACAACTCTGTTTTTTGTATTCAATCTCAAATGGGACTGTGTTGTGATCACTGTGTTCCCCAAGGGTTCCCCTATTTTAACATTTGATATTATATCAATATTACTTGTGATGACTAAATCCAAGATGGCCCCATTTCTAGTAGGTTCTTGTGTTACCTGGGCCAGATATTGATCCCAGAGTGTACTCAAGGTCCTGATCCCTTTAGCTGAACTGCTGGTCTCATTTATCCAGTTTATTTCAGGGTAATTAAAGTTTCTCATTATTAGAACTTGCCCATGCTTAGTTGCATTTCCAGTCTGTCACAATAATTGCAGTTCCTCACTTTCAATTATATTTGGGGGTTTATAGCATACTCCCACCAATATGCGTTTAGAATTAGCTCCCCCACTATTTAACTCAACCCACAAAGATTCAATGTTGCCACTAGCTCCACTATAAATATCTTCTCTGACTACAGTTTTAAAACCAAGCATAACATACAGACAAATCCCTCCTCCTCTTCTATCATTACCCCAATCTTTCCTAAATAAGTTACAACCATCCAAATTAAGTGTTCAGTCATGAGTTTCATCCCACCACATTTCAGTAATGCATTAGTAAGCATACACTTTTGATTCTTGATATCCTTGTTTTCTGCTTTAAATTTGAAATTTTAAATGTAACACTGCTTTAAGTTTATCCTGAGGAATTTTTTTTCAGAGATTCATTATATCACTGTGTTGTATTGACATTTTAGTAGTAGTTTTAATTTCCTTTTATACTGTATTTCTTAACTTGTTGATAAGATGACGTAAATTCATTAAAGGATGTGTTGCTGACTTAGAGCCCTTTTCAGTTGCAAACCCGTATTTACCTGTAACCCGACATTTTGGCTGCAGGTTACAATTTTTAGATACATATAGATGTATTCAATTGACTCTAACCCATAATTGCAGGCTCACAGACTCTACACGCAAACCACGAACCCATAAGTAGCATTTCAGCGCATGATCATGACCAATTAAGCAAGCCCGTAAGTTACATTTTAGACAGAGCCAATAGAAAATGAGACCGTCATCATGACGTCAGTAAATTCACTAAGGCTTCTTAATTGTAATAATTAATTAATTCACCAGTAGCCTGTATCCACCTAACTGATCTTGCTTCATATGCTGATCTATATTGAGCTTACATAAACTGGAGCTGGAAGAAACAAGTAACAGTACAGAGACATTCAATGGTAAAATGAAAAACCTTTGCGATATTACAGTCTAACAGGTCCCCTCATGTTTAGTACCCTATGTATCCAATAGCAGCAATCTCACTTGCCAATATATGCCAATAGAGTACTATTACATCATACTGTATGTTGTTAGAGAAGTGAGATGCTATCAGGATTAAGGTAGGACCATAATAGGACAAAATAATTTTGGATAACTAATGAAGTGTAAAGAATTACATTAGTAGTAATATCATAAGTGGAATAATAATGACTGGAAAGTACTGTGTGAAAATAAAACACATGAAGGACTGCCATTGACTTTGAGGAATAGAGATAACCACTCCCTGTTACAAAAGGCAAATGTTCAGTGGCATTATCATACAAGATTGGATTTACATGTGTTCAAATCCATGAACTGCTTCATCAGATTCTCTTCCCTTTTGCTTCATATCTCTTTGATAATATGACTGCGTGCAAGATTAAGTGAACTTCTGATGCCCACAAAAAAAAAACTTTGCCTAAAATGCAACAAGCATCTGCTGTAGCATTGGGCAATTGTTGTACAAGAAGATAAAACAAAGAGGTGTAAACTACAACATGACAAACCAGACAGTCACCTCTGTAAGTAACACTTCCCTAGGCAATCGCTTTGTGGACGCTGTAAAGTCCGTCCAAACTTACAAACCACATAGTTTCATTAAATGCTATATATTTATATACAGATTTTAATAATTTTCATACAAATTTATACTTTTACATTAATTTTAGTACGTTATAATCACTATCATGCATTTGCCAATGTATAGTTCTCTAAAAATGCACATGAATGATTATATGGCATGTTACAAGCTAATATTATGTTTTATTGAGGCAATACAAGGACAACTGTAGATTAGGAAAGGCTCCAAATGTTTGTGAAGTAAGCAACAACCTAACAATCTTAGCGGCAATCTCAGCAATGCCCATAAAACAGTTTTCCGGGGGGGGAAAACATGGAAGCTGCTGTACTTTTCATTGCACAGGGCTTGCATGCAACTTGCTTCTACTGAGCATGGGAGGGGGAGGTGAGAAAAGCTAAACATTTATGTGAAACCAATGAGTCAAAAAAACTTCCTTTCTTCCCCTTCCACTCTTCAAAATTCCCAGAGGCTCCGAGCCGACGGGAAGCATGAAAATCAGAAAATGGAATAACTTTCACACAAACAGTATGCTACAATAAAGATTTTTCTAAAATGAGTTTATGTTCATAGCTTACAGAGCTGCTAATGTTGATTGTTGAATACTTCACAAACATATTATGTTGTTCCCAAATAGCATTTATGTAACATACATATTGTCAACAAAACTCAGCCTGTTGTAACACATCTGGATATCCCATATTTTTTTTTATGTAACTTACATATGCTACAAGCCACAACTGATGCAGCAGAAACCTTTCAGCTATTTCTGACTAGTTAGCAGCACTCTATAGGAATTAAAATATCCGATGGGGCTGTTTTTAGACTGAATTATTGCTATCGAAACAGAATATTAATTTTTAATTGTTACAATGCAATTTAGACAATTGAAAATCCCTTTAAAAGGGCACAAAATCTTACCTATATAATAATTCTGGCAGAAACACTAGATTTTGTCTGCCAAGAAATAGCTGATAAAATCTTGCATGGAATAAAAACTATATACAGAATATGTCATCTGTGTTATATTAAGTATTGTGTACACATGTTGTACACATGTGTGACAAGTTTCTGTGACATTAAGTTTTTTTATGTTTTAAAGTGCCATTTGCATATTTAAATGATTTGTGAGGCTCAGTCTATTGTTCCTAAAATGTGTCTCCTTTGCTGACTTATGCATAAATATATGATTTGATCCAATATTATATAAATTACACATATGTCATTCAAATGATCTATGTGTGTCTAACTCAAAATTATACTTTGTCATTATAAAATATGTTAAAGTAAGCAAGATTCAAGAAAGATGAATACTGGATTGCCAATATATTTCTTAAATAAAAAGCATGTTTCACCAGGAAAGAAACAGTTACTGTACCATACTGTAACAAATAGCCATGGCCAGTTTTTCCATTAGTTGAATTAGGCACTAGCCTTAGGGCACTTCTCATTGCGGGGCACCTCATTTTTGAACCAATTAAAAGAAAATTATTAGAGAAAAAAATCTATGAACATCAGTCGCCCCCTAGTAGGGCATCTGCTGGATTTGGGTGGAGAGGGGTGCTGTGCTGGCCAAATTGCCCCTTTTATTATTTCACTCTGTGTGCTCCCTTTCTCTCTCTCTCTCCCTCCATTGATCTCTCTCCCTCCCTACCTCCCCTCCATTCCTCTCTCTCCCCTTGTTTACTGCCTAGGGGCTCTGAAAAGCTAAGTCTGAGCCTGCACATCACAATACAAGGTGGTAGAGCCTGCACGAGCTACACAAAATAGCTAAACTACTGACATTGATGCCCTGAAAACCACAGAGGTTATAGCAACAAGTGTAGTTATGAGGCAACACTGAAGCACTGCATATCACAATTCAGGAACACATATTTACCAATTCAATGCACTATTTTTGTGTGTGGAACGAATATAGCTTAGTGATATATTTGTTTATTATAAACAATGATGTAGACCAGTGCTGTCGAACTGGTGGTAATGGACTAGATGTGGCAACTGATTCCAGTGGTCTGATGCCTGCAAGGAAGAATTTCCTCATAAACCTAATAATATTAAAATAAAACTTTTTGCACAGTTTGAATACTTTGCAATAGGGAAAAAATCTATCTATCTATCTATATTACATACATGTATACTGTCATATACTTACTGTAATATAGTTTCTTAAAATATTACAATGTATAGATTAATTGAGTTTCAGGATCGATTTATCGACAAGTATACGCTGTGTGCGGAAATAGCATTTATTGGTATAGTAGTAAATATCAAGGATAAACAATTATAAGTGTTTACACTTGTAAACTTTGATATTTAGTTAGATCACAATATGCAATCTACCCGATGTCTATTACAATCTCTTTTGGATGATTGAATAACAATTAGTCTTAACACCCCTTATATTTACTTTAAATATTTATGTTAATACAATCTATATTCGGTTAGTTCAATATAGGAGTTTATAAACAGTGTATATAATCTTATAAAGTTTGGTTAACAGTCTGTCTATATTTGGTTAGTACAATACAGAAATGATATGCAGAGTGTGTTACAGTATATATGATATTAATAATTAGCAATATAACCTGTTACTCTATGAAAGCAGTAAAATATGGTATAACAATTTATATGGCAAGTAGAATATAGAAATATACAGTATATTGAAGCAATATGTATCAACATTGGTTATATTGTATGTGAGATTGCAAATAACCTTTGTATTTAGATATTAGCAAGCTGTTATTTGGTTACTGGTCTTACATCAAAATTGATTACATTTAATTTAATTTATCAAATCGGTCAATTCAGTCAATAATTATGTAAGACAGTTTTGTTGATTGTGTGATATAAGATTATATATGTTGAGTATTGCTAAGCATGGTTTGCTGAATAGGTGTTTTTAAAAATATGTTTGGTAACTGAGTTACATTATTGAATAAAGCCAATCAGTCTCTTTTAGGTAATATGGGCACAGATTGAAATATATGAATTAACATCTATAGTCCGGAATGAAGGTGCTAATTAGTCTGGGTTCTGGGACCACTCCGAGAATGGTAATTTGATTTGTGGTATATTGGGTAAATTATAACTCTACTACAAATTAGAAAATTAAACCAGTTTATACATACCATGTATAGAATTTCAGGATAACACCTGTCTCATTTTTAGGATCCCTTCTCAAGATAGTCTGAAGTAATCCCTCTTTATTTTACTGGTTTGGAAGAGTTGTAGATACCATAGAATTTGGACAGACAGATATAGTGAGATATCTTAGGGAAGATATGAAGGGGGCATAGGTTTATGCCCAAATATGTCAGGTATGTCCACAGAAAGGGCCGTCAGATAAGCCAGAAAAGACCACACAGACAATAGTACAGAAGAAGGAAAGACTCCCGGAAAAAGCAGGAAAGAAAACGAACCTTATCTCTGCCATTAGATAACTATTTCTACCTCATTGTCACAAGGTTGTTTTCCACCAATCACAAATAGTTACTCCCTGTTTGCATGTATATGTATAAATTAGAATGTATTGATAAATATGTTGTGTTTATCTGTTTCTATCCACTTGAGAGCCCTCTGGTACAAAATATTAAACTGGATTAATATTAAAATGTGTCCTCTATTCTAATTATGTCTGCCAACAGTTTTGGTTAGACTAGACTCCATTATACCTTTATCTTAACACCTGCTTGATCATGTTTATTTGGGACAATGGAGTATTAAAGTGAAATGCGTATATCTTAGAACACGCTATCTTCAGACCTTCACAATCTTTCATCTTGAGGAGTCTTTCTCACCCATGTGAAAATATTTAAGACTTGGCCTGGCCAAGTCTTGATTTGATTTGTACAAAGGAAAACGATTTAACCCCTCTCATGCTAGATGAGTATACCATAAATGTGTCAGTGTTTACAGTGGTAGCAGCAAGACCAATGGACAACCATATGTAAATAATAGATGGATGTAATATTCTTTTTACCCTCAAAACCCACAACATTACTTTAAAGTTATTAAATTAAATCCAACTCTCCAGCACACTGGCCTATAAAAATATGCGCCTTCCCACACTAAAGAAGTTAGACAGCATGAGGACAAAACCTTGATATGTCAAACATTCCTATATGAAAAATATAGATTATATCAATTATATTTTTATTTATTGCTGTTGAATTGTAGTTACTAGAGGATCTAGTCCTGCTTAATTCTAGGCATCTTTTCATCTCACAGAGGCCAGAAGCAGACTGTGGATTATAGCCAGTTTAATCAGATGCAACTCAGCTGTACATCAGATATGTCTTTTGCCCAAATTCATAGATACCTCCTGTAGAGCTCACACAATGTGGTGGAGACTGGAAGCTTCATTAGAATTCCTAGTACCACGCTCACCCCTCACAGCCTTGTACTGGTCTTTGCAGGCTGTCTGTAAATACATGTACCAAAGTATTCATCACAGTAAGTCAGTTTTTTATTCTTTTCATTGAGGAAATAATCCAGCTCAGAAGTGGGTTGGCAGTGTCATATCACTTTAATTAAAGACACGCCAGTGGAAGATGTCGGAACGGGCATCGTGCCTTTAAAAACCTAATAGAAAACTCCCACCGTGAAGATTAAAAGAAGGATGCTCATTTACAATCTCCCTCAACATTTTCCACCAGGGTTTCCTGAGCTTGAATATTTTTTTACTTTTCCCAAATATGTGCTACAGTGTCAAGTGCTGAGTGGTTAATAACATTGGAAAATGGTACAAGAAACTGCACTATAACTACAAAATGTATTATGGTGGATAATGTTTTATACATGAATTTTAAAAATATAAATGTTTTCTAATTTTACATTATAAAACCAATAAACGTGAAACAATATCATAGATTTTAGTTGGGTGCAATAGAATAAATGGCATGCTCATTAATTCACTGTTGCTTTAACAAAAATATATTATGTCTTGGGGTTCAATTAAGGACTTGTGGGAAACATTGCATATCTTTGTGTATATTGCTTCACATCACCAAGAGGTTCAGCCAATTGTATGATAAATTAAAGGACCACTATCATCATTATTTTTCTATAAGGTATTTTGAATAAATAAGTATTTTTATATTGTACATCGAATTATTCTTTACTGTAGTCATCCATTTACTATTGTCTCCTAATGCTCTCAATTACTTCCTAAGGACATTGGGCCTCATTCAATTGCGATTTGAATAGGGCTCTATATAAGCACAGAGCATATTTTATTTACAAAAGTTTTTAGTTAGTGAACTATCCAAAAGCAACATCTTCACTAACTAAAAACTTCTGTAAACCAAATGCTCTGTGCTTATATAGAGCCCTATTCAATTGGCCACAACGGAATTGAATGAGGCCAATTGTGTCCTTGTAAACAAATGAATTCTCCTTTTTGGTTACTGCAAGCTCTGACAGCTCTACATGCCACGTGGTCATTGTGCATAGATTTCCTGTGCAATCAAAGTCTCTTCCCACCTCAGAAAGTTGATATATATATATATATATATATATATATATATATATATATAAATAAATATATAAGGCTGTATTATTTTATTTTCTGTTATAAAAGCATTTTGCATGTGTAGCTCTTCTAAATAATCCAGTCTGCCAAGCTCTCCAGCTCCCCCAGATCTAAAAGGACCATAAACAGCTTCAAAATTGTTTGGAATATTATATGGTGCAAAAGACAAAATCTTCCTTAGCAGATTCGTTACGTGTATATTAAAAATTATTTTGCAGAGATTAATATTTTTTATAGTATTCTGTATAAAATACTTTTTTTATTTTTCAACCACCTTTACATCCTTTTCTAGTTCTTGAAATTATATTTTTATCGATTCAGACTCACATACTTCATTGACCATATTTACTAAAATGCTCCAATATTTGTTCTATTTTCTTCATTTGAAATACAAAAAAAAGGAAGGAGAAAGAGGATGATTTGTAATTGAATTATTTGGCCTATTTTTATGTTTTTTGGATCTTTGATAAATAATGATAGATATTTTGTTTATCAAATTTGCTTTTTGGTATAGCACACTCTTTGAAGGTACTTTTGAATCCTTTCTCCCTTTTTAAAGTTATAATACATTGATGCTGAGATTTTTAATTCACAGGTTTTTACATCTAATTATTATATTGATTCATATATTTTCTTTCTTTACTACTTTATTCTTTATTATTAGAAATCTACAGCCTTAATAAATTGCTATTCGGCCAATTCTAAAGGGCTCTATATAAGCACATAGCATATTTTTTTTACAGAAGTTTTTAGTTAGTGAACTTCTATCCAAAAGCAAGGTCTTCACTAACTAAAAACTTCTGTAAAAAAATGCTATGTGCTTATATAGAGCCTCTTAGAATTGGCCAAATCGCAATTTAATAAGGCTGCTATTCTGTGATGGCCTCATTCTCAGAGAACTCTCATACCCAAATTGTTTTTTGTTCTTATTATATATCTATTATTGGCATTATCTTGATTTTGTTCCTAAAACAATATTCCTATAAGAATTTTTTTTTTCCTTTCTAAAATTTCTATTTCATATTTCAACTCTATTTTGATATCCCCATCTATTTGCTGAAAGTTGACATAATCAGTAAATGGATTTAACTGTTCTTTTATTTTTTTCTATTTCCTCATCAATTTATCTTCTACAGTGCCTTGCAAAAGTGTTCACCCTTTGACTTTTTACATATTTTGTTACATTACAGCCTTAAGTTCAATGTGTTGTTAGTCTGATTTTTATGTGATGGATCAGAACACAAAAGTCTAAGTTGGTGAAGTGAAATGAGAAAAATATATACATAAAACTATTTAAAAAAAAATAGAAAACAGAAAATTGGCATCTGCGTATGTATTCACCCCCTTTGTTATGAAGCCCATAAAAAGCTCTGGTGCAACCAATTACCTTCAGAAGTCACATAATTAGTAAAATGATGTCCACCTGTGTGCAATCTAAGTGTCACATGATATGTCATTACATTTACACACCTTTTTAAAAAGGCCCCAGAGGCTGCAACATCTAAGCAAGAGGCACCACTAACCAAACACTGCCATGAAGACCTAGGAACTCTCCAAACAAGTAAGGGACAAGGTTGCTAAAAAGTACAAGTCAGGGTTAGGTTATAAAAAATATCCAAATCTTTGATGATCCCCAAGAGCACCATCAAATCTATCATAACCAAATGGGAAGAACATGGCACAACAACAAACCTGCCAAGAGACGGCCACCCACCAAAACTCACGGATTAGGCAAGGAGGGCATTAATCAGAGAGGCAGCACAGAGACCTAAGGTAACCCTGGAGGAGCTGCAGAGTTCCCCAGCAGAGACTGGAGTATCTGTACATAGGACTACAATAAGCTGTACGCTTCAAAGAGTTGGGTTTTATGGCAGAGTGGCCATAAGAAAGCCATTACTTTCAGCAAAAAACAAAATGGCACGTTTTGAGTTTACAAAAAGGCATGAGGGAGATTCCCAAAATGTATGGAGGAAGGTGCTCTGGTCTGATGAGACTAAAATTTTACTTTTCAGCCATCAAAGAAAACGCTATGTCTGGCACAAACCCAACACATAACATTACCCACAGAACACCATGCCCACAGTGAAACAAGGTGGTGGCTGCATCATGCTCAATTCAATAGAAAATCTGTGGTCAGACTTAAAGATTGCTGTTCACAAGCACAAACCATCCAACTTGAAGGAGCTGGAGCAGTTTTACAAGGAGGAATGGGCAAAAATTCCAGTGGTAAGATGTGGCAAGCTCATAGAGACTTATCCAAAGCGATTTGGAGCTGTGATTGCCACAAAAGGTGGCTTTACAAAGTATTGACTTTAGGGGGGTGAATAGTTATGCACATTGACTTTTACTGTTATTTTGTCCTATTTGTTGTTTGCTTCACAATAAATGAAAAAAAGAACATCTTTAAAGTTGTGGGCATGTTCTGTAAATTAAATGATACAAATCCTCAAACAATCCATGTTAATTCCAAGGTGTGAGGCAACAAAACATGAAAAATGATAAGGGGGGGGGGGGGTGGAAGGGGTGGGGGTGAATACTTTTGCAAGGCACTGTATATAGCTAATCAAAAGTTCTATTAGTTTGAATTAGGACATTTCTAAATCTGAACCCCATTCCAAGTTATATTCAACTTCTAGTGTGTGGAAGGCAGTTTTTTTCATAATTTTAAAGCCTCTCAGTAATTGTTGGTAATTTTTGTATTTATCAAGACAAGAAAAAATAAAATAAAAAAGAGTGATGGAAAAAAACATACCTTCATTTTTATCTCCTTTCTCTTTGTGAAACTCACTTGATGACAACACATATTTTATTTAATATGTGTATTAAAGTGTAGAAAACTGGCTTCAGAGACAGTCTACATACCGCTTGGATAAACATCTCACTCTTCAACAACAGGTGAAGTGAAAAAAATAAACAATAGGGCAAAACTCAGTGGCCATTATCTCACTGTAGATTATGGTCAAGAAACTTATTTTTGTCCTTTTTACTCTCCTATAGTTTACTAAATTTGTTAAGTATTGTTCAGTATTCTGTACCTGGAATTAATCTTTTTGAGTATGAGACAATGTAAATTAGAGTTCAATAGGAGTAATTGAAAGGTCATTAGTTTACAAGGGCACATTGTCCTGAGACAGCAGTATAAAGTAGTAGTTTAGTAAGGGAAATGGAACAAAGTAAACAATAGTTGCATATAAAAGTAATTTACAGGCTGTATTTATTTTCTTTCTTTCTAAAAACTCTTTGCAAGTTATCATCTTTAGTTATTCACAGTGGCGTATCTAGGGGGTTCGGGGTCAGTCTGCCCCGGGCAGTACTAATTTGGGGCAGCAAAAATGCTCCCACCTGCACCCTTAACCCAGGTCCCTACCCAGCCGCTTTCTCTTCTAAGTCCAGTGGAGGAGCCAACAGTGGAAGGAGCCACCGGACATGGCAACATGCAGGTGAGAGAGAAATGGGGGAGATCGACAAAGATGGGGGTTGGAGGAGGGGAGAGAGGTGGGAGTGAGAGAGAGAAGGGAGGGAGAAAGAGAGAAGGAAGGGAGTGTGAGAGAGAATGGAGGGAGTGAGAGAGAGAGAAGGGAGGAAGGGAGAGAAGGGAGTGAGTGAGAGAATGGAGGAAGGGAGAGAGAGAAGGGAAGGTGAATAAGAGAAGGGAGGGAGAAAGAGAATCAAAGGGGCTGAGAGAAGGGAGGGAGAGAAAAGAGAGGAATTGAGAGAGGGAGAGAGAGAGAAGGGAGGGAGTGAAAAAGATAGAAGGGAGGAGGGAGGGAGAGAAGGGAGGAAGTGAGAGAGACAGGAGGGGGAGAGATAAAAAGAAAGAAGGGATAGAGAAGGGAGGGAGGGAGAGAGAAGATGGAGAGAGAGAAGAGAGGTAGAGAAAGAGAAGAGAGGTGAAGAGAGAGAAGGGAGGGAAGGAGTGAGAAAGAGAGAAGGGGGAGGGAGAAAGAGAGAAAGGAGGTAGAGAGAGAGAAATGAAGGGAATGAGAGAAGGAAGTGAGTGAATGAGAGAATGGGGAGAGAGAGAGAATGGAGGGAGTGTGAGAGAGAAGGGTAGGTGAATGAGAGAAGGGAGGGAGGGAGAGAGAGAAAAAAGAGGCATAGAAAGTGAGAGAGAAGAGAGGGAGGGAGTGAAAAAGAGAGAAGGGAGGGAAGGAGTGAGAGAAGGGAGGAAGTGAGAGAGAGAGAGGAGGAGAGAAAGACAAAAAGAAATGAGGGATAGAATCGGGGAGAGAGAGAGAATGGTGGGAGGGAGAGAAATATAAGATAGGTGGAGAGAGAGAAGGGAGGGAAGGAGTGAGAATGAATGAAAGGAGGGAGTGAGAAAGAGACAGGAGGTAGAGAGAGAGCAAGGAAGGGAATGAGAGAGGGGAGTGAGTGAGTCAGTGAGTGAGAGAAGGAGAGAAGGGAAGGTTTGAGAGAAGAGAGGGAGAGAGAAGGGAGGGAGTGAGAAAGAAAATGGATAGTCAGAGAAAGAGAGAGGGAAGGGAGTGAGACAAGGGAGGAAGTGAGAGAGGAGGGGGGAGAGAAAAAGAGAAAGGTTGGATAGAGAAGGAGAGAGAGAAGGAGAGAAGGGAGGGTTTGAGAGAAGAGAGCGAGAGAGAAGGGAGTGGTTGAGAGAAGGGAGGGAGAGAGGGAGTGAGAGAAGACAGGAATTGAGAGAGGAGGGGGGGAGAGAAAAGGAGAAAGGATGGATAGAGAAGGGAGGGAGTGAGTGACAGAGGGAGAAGGTAGAGAGAGAAGGGAGGGAGTAAGAAAAGGGAGTGTGACAGAGAAGCCAAGAGAGAATGTAGGGAAAGAGAGTGAGAGAAGGTAGAGAGTAAGTGAGAGTGAGAGAGAAGGGAGGGGGGAACGAAGGGGAAGTGTGAGAGAAGGGAGGGGGAGAAAGAGCAAAGGGGGAGAGAAAATGGAGGCATAGAGAGAAGGGGTGAGAGAATGGAGAGAGAGAGAAGGGTGGAGTGAGCAAGACAGAGAAGGGGGAGTAAGAGAGAGAGAAGGAATGGAGGGAGAAAGTGAAGGGGAAGTGAGAGATAGAGGAGAGGGGGAGAGAGATAAACAAGGGAGTGAGAGACAAGGGGGAGAAAGAGAAATAGAGAGAAGGAAAGAGAGAGAAGAGGAGAGAGAGAAGGGGGAGAGAAGAGAGACAGGAGAGGAAGGAGGAAAGATGACAGATAGCAAATGGAGGAAGATGTATATTCTACATTATGCCCACCAAAAAATGTCTCCTGGAAATGAAGGTTCTGGTAATTGTAACTAATGTTTATATGGATGGGACCCAGTCGTGATCTTTCATTGTGACCTACAGAGCACAGGATATATTGTGCTTGTAAAATTCTTGATTGTATGTGTTATCAGTACTATAAACAACAGCACTTATTTAAATTGCAGTCACTTGATCATGGAGAAGTTGTTATTAGAAAAAGTATACAGACTTTAGTCTATTACTAGAATATTGACCGTCAAAAAATGACGGCAATGAAATTGTAAGTGAGCTAATGCTGTTTGGTGTATGATAATAAAATGAATAATAGATTAATAAAGTAATATACTTTACCTATTTTGAAGTAATATATGCAGGAAGCATTGTGTTGAAGAGCTGACAATCTGTTTTGATGTTGCTGCAGCATTAGTGCTGTGGAGCTGCTGTGTAAGCGTGATGAATGTGTGGAGTGTAATAGTGTGCGTGCGCGGGGCAAATCCGTTAGCGTAGCGGTGTACTTCCGCATTGCATAAGTTATTGTTCTAAAATGGTGGCTAATGTGTGGTATGCGGTTGTGGCTGTTTTAGCGTCCTTCGTTTTGGATGTCGTCCGACTTTTTCAGAATATCCGTAGGTGTTTGGTGGTGTTTTGCGTGTTTAGGGTCCTTTAGCCTCATTTTCATTTTGTTTGCCGGCCATTTTTTCTGTCGCTTTTCGGGTGTCTAAACTCCGAAATTTATACTTAAATCGAGGTGTAACTTTACTTGCAGAGGTCCTGGGTGCACCAACTTGCTGTTGTAAGCTTTTTATGTGTGTATTTATTGTGTTTGTAATGATTTGGGGTCGCGCGGGTTGCGTCCTTGTTTTCGAATCTCGTACTTTTTGGGGGAAATACGTAGATGTTTGGTGGTGTTTTGTGTTTTTAGACTGCTGTAGCCTCGTTTTCGTTTTTTTCGGCGGCCATTTTTTTCTCTTGTTTAGAGAGTTTTCGAGTGTCTAAACTCTTTTATTTTGAGTTAAATTGAGGTGTAACTTCAGTTTTCGAGGTCCTGGCTGCCTCCTCTTCCTGTATGTAAGCTTTTTATGTATTTGTTGTGTGTATTTATTGTGTTTTTCATGTTTTGATGTGCACGAGTTTCGGACGATTTTTGCGAGGTCATAATGGTTCGTAACGTGTCTAGATAGAAAGATACGGATAAAAAGATAGAACGGAGAGAGAGCAGGGAAGGATTGAGAGAAGACAGGAAGTGAGAGAGAGACAAGGAGAAAGGAGGGAGAGGAAATGGAGTGAGAGAGAGAAGGGAGAGAGAGAGAGAATGGAGAGAGAGAGAAAAGGAATGGATAGAGAGAAGGGGTGAGAGAGAGAGAATGGAGGGAGAGAGAAGGGAAGACGAGAGAGAGAGAAGGAGGAGTGAGAGAGAGACAGAGAAGGGGGAGTAAGAGAGATAAGGGAGAGAGAAGGGGGAGTGAGAGACAGAGGGGGGAAGAGAGAGAGAAGCGAGGGAGTGAGAGACAATGGGGGATAGAGAAGAGGGAGAGAGAAGGAAAGAGAAAGAAGAGGGAGAGAGAGAAGGGGTGCAGAGAGAAAGATGGGGGAGAGAAGAGAGGGAGGAGAGGAAGGAGGAGAGATGACAGATAGCGAAGGGAGGAGAATATACATTCTACATTATGCCCACAGAAATATATATATATACAGTATCTCACAAAAGTGAGTACACCCCTCAAATTTTTATATATATATATATATATATATATATATATATATATATATATAATGTATAATATTCACACCCAGTTGGGGGGCGCAAACTCAGGGACAGCCATGGCGGCAGAAGCTCTAGCTGGTTATAAAAATGGGACTATACTTGTCCCCATGAAGTACTGAACAACTATTGCCAATACTATGCCATTAGCCAGAAATATCAGTCTGTCCTTTGTGGGTGTCAGAAAGGCAGATTGATTAGTAAAAATCGCAGATTTCAGTATAAATCATATTGCAGTTAAATTCAGTTTTGAGTAACATTCATACACTTATTACTTACCATTTTATATTATACAAAAATTTTAACCAACCCTGAATATTGTAACTATACAATATGAAGATATAAACCACATGTAAGTCTTCTATTTGACATAATACAACATATCAGAATTAAAAACATTATTGAAAAACATAGCATTTTTGGTGCTGAAAACTTTAGAAAATGTGTTTCACAAGGAATTATATGCTTGTAAAGCACTTGAAACTGTATCTAATGACTCATATTTTTAGTCTTTGGCAGGACCTTCCAAATGCTCACTTAGAAACCACTAGATGTAGGCATCCCTTCACAGTAGCCTTTTCGGAAGTCTTCTTAGTGGGAGGGAAGATGGTGTCAAGCCTTGTCAGCAAAAGCCAGCTCATGAAAGAGAGAGAATGTAGTGTGTCTGCCAACTCGAAAGTCTCCTTCATTCTTGGCATCATCTCTTGGTATGCAAGCTCTAACCTTGCTGACCCCAGAAAGAAAAGCCATGTCTTGCTGCAATGATTTATTAAATAATAATAAGAGGTAAAAAGTTGACTTGATACTTATAGTGCAGTATATACTATACTATCATGTAATAATGGCTTGGCATTCACACATACAAATACTATGGATTGCTTGGATTGGGAAACAACACATGGAGCATAAAATAAATGGGCAGTAATCAGTTTATTTCTGTTGATGTTATGGATGGATTTAACTCAGAACAGTTTGCAACTTTATATTTTATGCTTCATGCAATGCTTATATAATCATTTCTTGGTAATACTTTACTGATCTACTCTTTAAACGTTCTATTAATAATTTTAGCTCATTCATGAATTATTTTTCACAAGTGGTGGGGGATAAACCACAAAAGAAACTTGGCTATGTCACATTAACTGTGTTCAATATCGAATTTGTTGTCAATCATCGATCTGCTGATTTATTCATGAGTTTTGTATACTTATTTATCTTTATTCAGCTTTCTAGCTCCTTGCTGCTTTAGCCACCACACTTATTAAGTGCACCCTATTAAGAGTAAGACAAGGTCTTCTACAGTGTGCAAGGCTGGATGTATATATTTGGTCCCCCAAGGCATAAACTGCTTAGCCACCCCTGATGCATGAGCACATGTGCATCTGTTGTACTACCACCATGTAATTAATTACTTCATTGTGGTAGCTAGAGTAACAGGTAGCATGCTGTTGGTACAAAAATATTTTGTTCTATACATTACATTATGTACATTTTTAAGAGCTTTATCAATTCCCTAAAGTCATTTTTTTCTACAAAGTAATTTAATAGACTTTGGTTCAAGTAGATGTGGACACAAACAAACCATCATAACATAAAAAGAATCTAAAACTTTTTATTCAACTCAATATAAATCATGACTAATTACAAGGAAGGGCAAGAGACACTGTTTTTTACTTGTCTTGTTTGTTTTACTATAGTGCAGCACACTGCAAGACTGCAACTTAACATCCACCTCCTCCTCCCCCTCTCCGACAAAATAATTTGCTCATGGTACCAGAGTAGACAGGCAGCGTCTGTGTGTGAAACATAAACAAAGTGAAATCTAAATGTATTGTTATTCAAACGAGGTGCCTCTCTTAGGCAGCTGCCTTATTTGCCTAGTCATAAATCCAGCAATGAGAATGGGGGCTTATTCATCCATAAAAATGCTTATTTATGATAAAAAAACACTATCATCAGTGTAAGCTTTTTTTCTATTTTTTGTTTAACCAACAGTCAACATGATCAAACAAAATAAATGTGTTTAAGATATTGTAATTATTATACAAATAAACATCTGGAAGATTGTTTATAACTTGAATGCCTGTGCAATCTTGCATGCTTTATAGTATCAATTGCATTCCAGCATAGCGTGTGTGCTAATTACAGACATGAGCTATGTGCTCTCAAGCGGATATATTATAATAATATATGCACATATATATTATGGTAGTATTCACACTCATGCATTACTTCTGTATATGCAGTTATACTATATAGATGAAGAGTAAATTGGAGTAGCCGTGAATGTCCAGTATTCAAAATGAATAACCAGAGTATTGTAGTATATAGTGATAGCTTTTTCTTGAAGAAAGATTTTACTTAGCTTCACAAGCTTTCGAGAGTTGTACCTCTCTTTATCAAATTGCTTCTGACCTGATAAACAGAGGTGTACCTCTTGAAAGCTTGTCACTCTAACTAAAATGTTGTCCAATAAAAAAGGCATCACTATATACTGCAATGATTATTTAACTAATATATATATTTTTATATATATATATATATATATATATATATATATATATATATATATATATACATAATATATAACAGGTGACCGTTCTTACTTCCACACAAAGACCATACTTCTTATAAATATTTTCTGTGCATTACAGTGCCTTGCAAAAGTATTCACCCCATGGCATTTTTCTTGTTGTCTCACAACCTGGAATTAACATGGATTGTTTGAGGATTTGCATCATTTAATTTACAGAACATGCCCACAACTTTGAAGATGTTTTTTATTTTTTTTATTTTATTGTGAAGCAAACAACAAATCGGACAAAATAACAGAAAAAGTCAATGTGCATAACTATTCACCCCCTAAAGTCAATACTTTGTAGAGCCACCTTTTGCGGCAATCACAGCTCCAAGTCGCTTTGGATAAGTCTCTATGAGCTTGCCACATCTTACCACTGGGATTTTTGCCCATTCCTCCTTGCAAAACTGCTCCAGCTCCTTCAAGTTGGATGGTTTGTGCTTGTGAACAGCAATCTTTAAGACTGACCACAGATTTTCTATTGGATTGAGGTCTGGGCTTTGACTAGGTCATTCCAACACATTTACATGTTTCCCCTTAAACCACTCAAGTGTTGCTTTAGCAGTATGTTTGGGGTCATTGTCCTGCTGGAAGGTGAACCTCTGTCCTAGCCACAAATAACGCACAGAGTGGTACAGGATTTGCTCAAGAATATCCCTGTATTTAGCACCATCCATCTTTCCCTCAACTCTGACCAGTTTCCCATTCTCAGCTTCTGGGATGGTGTTCTGTGATGTGTTGGGTTTGCATCAGACATAGCGTTTTCTTTGATGGCCGAAAAGTTCAATTTTAGTCTCATCAGACCAGAGCACCTTCCTCCATACATTTTGGGAGTCTCCCACATGCCTTTTCACAAACTCAAAACATGCCATTTTGTTTTTTGCTGAAAGTAATGGCTTTCTTCTGGCCACTCTGCCATAAAGCCCAACTCTATGGAGCGTATGGATTATTATCATCCTATGTACAGATACTCCAGTCTTTACTGTGGAACTCTGCAGCTCCTCCAGGGTTACCTTAGGTCTCTGTGCTGCCTCTCTGATTAATGCCCTCCTTGCCCGGTCCATGAGTTTTGGCGGGCGGACGTCTCTTGGAAGGTTTGCTGTTGTGCCATGTTCTTTCCATTTTGGTTATGATAGATTTGGTGCTGGGGATCATCAAAGATTTGGATATTTTTCTATAACCTAACCCTGCCTAGTACTTCTCAACAACATTGTCCCTTACTTGTTTGGAGAGTTCCTTGGTCTTCATTGCAGTGTTTGATTAGTGGTGCCTTTTGCTTAGGTGTTGCAGCCTCTGGGGCCTTTCAAAAAAGGTGTGTATATGTAATGACAGATCATATGACACTTAGATTGCACACAGGTGGACATCATTTTACTAATTATGTGACTTCTGAAGGTAATTGGTTGCGCCAGAGCTTTTTATGGGCTTCATAACAAAGGGGGTGAATACATACGCACATGCACATTTTCTGTTTTCTATTTCTAAAAAATAGTTTTATGTATATATTTTTCTCATTTCACTTCACCAACTTAGACTTTTGTGTTCTGATCCATCACATAAAATTTAGATTAAAAAAACATTGAACTTAAGGCTGTAATGTAACAAAACAGGGCCCTCCATTCTTTACAAGGTGTTAAATTTGTTTTTTGCTATGTACTCAACCCCTGTACAGCGCTACGGAATATGTTGGCGCGATACAAATAAAGATAAAAATAATACTATTAAGGTGGGTGAATACTTTTGCAAGGCACTGTATATACACATTGCTTTAATGTATGTCTTGTCTTACTTCACACAGGCATTAAGCCGATATATAAACACACATGTTCGTATATCCATGTACACACACATAGGGCCTCATTCAATAGCTACGTTTTAGAGATCGGGGCTCGCAAATGGAGGTTGCAAGCTACTTTGCTATTCAATTGCCTTCCGTTTGCATGCTCCAATCAAGTTACGTCCTACGAGCTACGATTCCTAGTGATTTGGTCAATCGCATCTTACTTCCCTCAAAGCCTATGATCTTTAATGGCCGCAAGAGTTGCGTCCGCAAAAAATCATGATTCGCTACTCCAATTTACCCTTCCGTAAAGACCGTAAATGGCTTAACTCCAACCACAGGTTACTTGGCCTAAAGAGGTGTCGCAAAGGGCTTACTTACAAATCGTAGCGATTTTAAAGTTAAAAAAAGCAATCCTGTACTTTTATTAAAAGTGAAAGTGATGTTAGGTCTTAGAATTAATAGCACAACATTCTTAAGTTTGCAAATCAGCATAAATAAATACTTTATTTCATGTTCAATTTTCATCATAAGTCCTACGGGCTTCACCTCCAAGCCCGTATGACTTTGGAATCCAACCTCCATATTTCATTGAAGTCCTATGGCTTGAATAACAAGTTACAGGCTTGGAGGTCATTCAAGCCCATAGGACTTTGGACGAAAATTATACATGAAATAAAGTATTGTATTTTGGCGATGTGCAAGCTTGAGAATGTTGTGCTTTTCATTCTAATATCACCCATTGTGTTCCCCATCATGTACAGTGCTTTACAGTGCTGTATTGAATATATATTTGCATTTATAAAGCTCAGAGTTTGCTGGCTTGAAACACGAGTTACGGGCTTGTGGCCGCGATCAAGCATGCCAATGCTTACTGCCGATAGCATGGTTTCTGATTACCGGGAACGGGGACTAATTTGCAGGCCCGGCCAATTGAATAGCTAAGTAAACGTAGAGCAACGAAAGGCTGTAACTAGATCACATGAGATTGGCGATTTGTGATCGAGTTACTGCACGCAATTGAATGAGGCCCATAATCTTTTTTAAAAATTGCAAATATCACAGTTGCATTGTAACTATTACAGGATTGGGAAAATACTGAGAAATGTAACCAAATATACAATGAATCATTAAGCAGCATCATACTGAGCAGGAAATACATGGAATCAAAGCTTAACCTCTGACATTTCTTTATTATCACTTGGCAATGAGATTGCACAGTAATACATAAGTAGATACGCGATGTCCTACACTTGAGGATTATGACAGGGGCTGATGTTTTTCCCTGAAGCCATCTCAAGCTCAACGGACCGCAGTTCCCTATTTTTTTAACATTAATTGTATTCATTATATGAAATATATCTGTCAGAAAGCATTTGTTTTAATACTCTATTAAAAGTCCAAATCTTTAATCTGAGGCCATCACTTATATCTTTAAGCAAATTATGATTTGTTTTCAGGAGGAAATAGGGAGGTACAAGCAAGTCGGTGATGAGGGAAGGAAAACTTCATGTTTGTGTGACAGCATTAGCTGCTATGTGAGCCATGTACATACTGTATACTATATTAGTATATACAGTGGATATAAAAAGTCTTTCCCACATGCTTTTGGGAAACTTCAGATGTGTTTTTGCAAAAAGTAGCCTGGCTTGGATGTTTTTCTTCGTAAGAAAAGGATTTTGTCTTGCCACAGACATATGAAGAATACGGGAGATTGTTGTCACATGTACCACACAGCCAGTACTTGCCAGATATTCCTGCAGCTCCTTTAATGTTGCTGTAGGTCTCTTGGTAGCCTCCCAGACCAGTTTTCTTCTCGTCTTTTCATCAATTTTGGAGGGAGCTCCAGTTCTTGGTAATGTCACTGTTGTGCCATATTTTCTCCATATTTTCCATGGTATATCTAATTCATTGGAAATTCTTTTGTACCCTTCTCCTGACTGATATCTTTTAACAATGAGATCCCACTGATGCTTTGGAAGCTCTCTGTGGAACATGGCTTTTGCAAAGAAAATTCAGGAAAAAACAACTAGAGCAGCTGAACTTTTTTGGGGTCAATCAGAGGCACTTTAAATGATGGCAGGTGTATGCTGACTCCTATTTAACACGATTTGGAATGTGATTGCTTAATTCTGAACACAGCTACATCCCCAGTTATAAGAGGGTGTGCAGACTTATGCAACCACATTATTTTTCTTTTCTTTTTTTCTTCCCTCCACCTAAAAGATTTCAGTTTGCTTTTCAATTGAGTTGTACAGTTTATAGGTCACATTAAAGGAAGGTGGAAAAAGTTCTGAAATGATTTATCTTTGTCTCATTTTTTTACAGCACATAAACCTGACATTTTAACAGGGGTGTGTAGACTTTTTATATCCATATATATCACATATATAGTTCTCAGCAGCGCAGGCTTGTCAAAATCCTTTGATAATCCAAAGTTAAAACTGCGGGCTTGCAAAGCGATTCCTCTGCAACTGCAAAGCGTGGGCCGCGATCGCGGCCAGGCAAAGGCGTTCATCCCTACTGCACTATGGCGCTCAACCCTACGACCCCATACGACTTAGGCAGGGAGCCTAAGGGAAAAAATGGCAGACGAAAAAAACAAAAACCAAGCTGCACGAACCCTAAACATGCAAAACACCGCCAGGCACATAAGACTTTTAGCCAGGAACGTACGAGGTACAAAATACACTATTAGGAAGGACAGAAAATGCTCCAGACCCGCACACCACATACACAATCGCCGTCATTTTACAACACTACCTTACAACTAATAACATTACCATTCTAAAATACTGTATTACACAACTAAACAAATGGTTTGGCCTTGTGCAAGCAGCCTATTTATACTGTACATTTGCCACATTGCTGACACTTTCTCCTCAGGTCACCAACAGTCCAAATGGATATTGTATGCTGCAGGAAAAATAAAAGCGATTTTTAGCTCTTCAGCATATTGATTCCTGGATATATTCATTACAAACAGGTAAAATATATTAATGTATTATTTAATTAATTAATTAATTATTATAAAAATATATATTTATATAAAAAAACAGAGCAGAGGGAGACTCGCTTTGCCAAAGGCGCTCAGTGCGGGGCTCACAATTAGAGCCGAGGGTGCTCAGAGGACCAAAAGTACACAAGGGGAGAGGCTCGCAATGAGTTCCAAAGGTACTCAGAGGACTAAAAGCATTACATTGTGTGCATTGTTACCTGCCTTACATTTTTTTTGCCGGGCAAGTTGCTAGTATATATATATAGATTAGTAAACATTCTAGCAAATGTTCCATTCTCAGTGCTTCTAGACTGGACCTTTAGATTGGTAGGGTAATATTATTTAGGGTATTATTGAGAATTGCACCTGTAATGATATAGGAATCACAAGGTTTTGGAGACCAGCAGCCTAGGTCAGCAATAATCCAATTCAGCAAGTTGTAGGTGAAACAGGAACAAGCTTTATTGAAGGGAACAGGAACCACAATAATCTGGCAAGGTACATTGACAGGAAGTGCCTTATATAGGCCAAGGACCAGACACCTGACCAGGCACAGCTGAAGAGACTTAGGCACTGATACTATTGCTAGCAGAGTCAAGGTTATCAGATCTCAATGAAATTCACAAAGGCAGGCTGGCGGAGTGGTAGGGAAGAGGTTTAGCAGCCTGGGGACCAGGGTTCAAAGCCCAGCAGAGTCAATTCCTCACATTACCCTCGCCTCTATAGGTGCAGCCTCTGGATGCCCTATTACCCGGTTTAGCAGGGTACTGCACATGAAAGGACCGAAGGAGATCAGGAGCGTGAATATTGTCCACTGGTTCCCACAAACTATCCTCCTCACCATAGCCTTTCCAGCGGACCAGATTCTGAAGCTTGTTGCGGAAGATCCTGGAGTCCAGAATTTTCTCCACCTCGTATTCATCCTCACCATCCCCGAGGACTGGAGGTGGGGCAGGCAGGGCTCGGCCAGGGAAAGCGTTAACATGGAAAGGTTTCAGCAGTGCAATGTGAAACACCGGATGTATTCTCATGGAATCTGGAAGTTGCAAACGAAAAGTGACAGCATTGATCTGAGCGATGATCTCAAAAGGTCCCATGAACCTCTGACCCAATTTATGAGAAGGAACCTTAAGCTTAAGATTCCTTGTTGACAGCCAAACCTTGTCACCAACATGATAAACTGGGGCCTCCGTTCTATGCCTATCAGCAGCTCTCTTGTAACATTCCTGAGCCTTCGAAAGAGTCTCCTTCAACAGGTCTTGGGAATCTCGTAAGGTGGTTAGCCGATCAGTGACTGCAGGAATGGAAGTAGTAATTGGGAAACTCACTAGAAAGGTTGGATGGTAACCATAGTTGGCAAAAAATGGGCTCAAAGAAGTGGAGCAGTGTTGGGCATTGTTATAGGCAAACTCTGCCGTGGGTAGAAAATCCAGCCAGTCACCCTGCAGGTAACTAATATAGCACCGCAAATATTGCTCCAAAGTCTGGTTGGTTCGCTCAGTCTGTCCATTACTTTGTGGATGAAAAGCTGACGACAGATTTACATTAATACCTAGATTAGAACAAAAATGTTTCCAAAAACGAGATGTAAACTGCACTCCCCTGTCAGAAACTACTTCATCAGGCACTCCATGCAAGCAAAATATTTCCCGAATAACCAGGTCAGCCGTCTGTTTAGCTGAAGGGAGACCACGAGCTGGTATGAAATGACCCATCTTAGTTAACCTGTCCACAACAACAAGAATGGTAGTGTGTTCCTTAGAGGTAGGTAGTTCCACAATAAAGTCCATGGATATAGATCCCCAGGGACGATGAGGAATCGGAAGAGGCTGAAGCAAAGCAACAGGGGATGAGCGAGGAGTCTTATGTCTGGCACATACATCACAAGAGGACACATACTTCTTAACATCCTCATAATACTTGGGCCACCAAAAGGATCGGGCGAGTAGTTCTTGTGTCTTTCGGATTCCTGGATGACCTGCTGGTTTTGAGTCATGGTAGAGACGTAAAAGGTCCAGTCGCACTGACTCCGGAACAAACAGACGTTGTTGAAAAATCCAAAACCCATTAAGCATCGTCATATGGAGATCACGAGGAGGATCACGAAGAACTGGGTCTTCAGCGTAGCCCTTTTTAATGCGAAACATCAGATCAGAAGGAAATGGGATTCCTATAAATATATCCTCCGGCAAGATGGTGGTCTTGGTTACGGTAGTATGGAGGGGGTCAGCTATTCTAGACAAGGCATCTGCCTTACCATTCTTGGAGCCAGGACGGTATGTAACCAAAAAATTAAACCTAGAGAAGAATAGGGACCAGCGTGCTTGTCTGGCTGACAGTCTCTTAGCTGATCAAATACATTCCAGATTTTTGTGATCTGTGAAGACAGTAATTGGATTGGTGGCTCCCTCCAAGAGATGTCTCCATTCGGTGAAGGCAGCTTTTATAGCCAATAGTTCTTTATTCCCTATGTCATAGTTTGTTTCTGCTGGCACCATCTGGCGGGAATAGAAGGCACACGGATGTAACAGCATCTTAGGTCCAGTCCTTTGAGACAGTATAGCACCAACAGCTGAATCAGAAGCATCAACTTCCACAATAAATGGTAATTCCGGCTGAGGATGTACCAGGACAGGGGCAGATGTAAACAGAGTCTTTAATCGGGAAAATGCGGTATCAGCCTTATCGGACCACTGAAAAGGAGTCCCTTTACGTGTAAGTTCAGTGATCGGTGTAATAACGGCAGAGAAATTCTTAATGAAATGCCTGTAAAAATTGGCAAACCCCACAAATCTCTGAATATATTTTTTATTCTTGGGAATGGGCCAGTCCAGCACAGCTTTAATTTTACTTGCGTCCATACTTAAACCTTTGGGAGTTATTACATACCCCAGGAATTGAATTTCTGTTTGTTCAAACTCACATTTTTCCAGTTTACTGTATAGGTGGTGGGAACAAGGGCGCTCCAGAACTATACGGACCTGTCTTCTGTGGTTTTCAAGATTATCAGAAAATATTAGGATATCATCCAAATATGCTACAACAAACTGATCCAGGAGATCTCGTAGTACATCATTGATAAGATGCTGGAAAGTTGCAGGGGCATTACACAGCCCAAATGGCATTACTAGATATTCGTAATGCCTGTACCTGGTTCTGAAAGCTGTTTTCCATTCATCATTTGGTCTTATGCGAACCAGATTATATGCCCCCCGAAGATCAAGCTTCGTAAATATTTTAGCTGAGCGAAGTCTCTCCAAAAGTTCAGGAATGAGAGGCAAGGGGTAGCGTTTTTTAACAGTGATGTTATTAATGTCCCTGTAATCAACGCATGGCCGTAGTCTGCCATCTTTCTTTTCTACAAAGAATATGGGAGCTCCTGCTGGAGAAGTAGATGGTCGAATAAAGCCTTTTGGCAAGATTTTCTTGTATGTATTCACGAAGAGCTTTCAATTCAGGCTCAGAAAGGGAATATATACGGCCAAATTGGATAGCAGCCCCAGGTAACAGCTCTATTGGGTAATCATAAGGCCTGTGGGGTGGAAGCTGATCAGCATTCTTCTTATCACAGACATCTGCAAAATCCCAATATTGTAGAGGAAGCTTAGTCAAGTTTGTAGCAACCATTTCATTAATTGTTGTGGCAACAGGTGTTACCTTGGAGGATTGACAATTCATTAAGCAGTGTTCTGAAGGAAAATACAAAGTTCTGATCTTCCAATCAATCTGTGGGTTATGCACAGCAAGCCAAGGTACCCCCAAAATCACTGGAAACTGTGTTGAGGAAATTAGGTGAAAAGATATAGCCTCATGGTGATTCACTTCCAGAGTCAACTTTAAGGGCACAGTCTCATGTGTAACCGGGCCTGACGTAAGTGGAGAACCGTCTACTGTCTCCATTAACACAGGTGAAGGATTAGGGATAGACTGAATTCTATTTCCTGCTGCAAATTTAATGTCCATAAAGTTTCCGCCTGCTCCAGAATCTATCATAGCTGTAGTCGAAATTTTATGATCATCACATTGCAATGTGATAGGCACCTCAAAATGAGGATGTTGAATCAACATACCCTCTTCACCATGAGCCAGAGAAAACAAGGGTTGTGTGACAGAATCCAGTTGATCTGAAATCTGGGATTGGTGTCGAATCTGTGCACCCTCAGCAGCCATAGGTATTGTTCTTTTGGATTTGCTAGGGCAATTGATGGCATAGTGCCCTGCACTACCACAATACAGGCATAAATTGTGAGTGCGTCGCCACTGTTTTTCTTCATTGGATAATGGCCCTCTTATTAGATTTACCTGCATAGCCTCTGGCTCAGAGTCTGTAGGTGCTTGTGGGGTCGGAGTAGAAATTCTTGAATAGGAAATAGGAGTAGCACTTGGTCTAAAAGAGCCCTGTCTTTCCAATCTTCTTTCAGACAGTCTCCGATCAATACGGATAGCCAAACGCACAAATGCATAAAAGTCAGCAGGAAGATCAACACGAGCTAGCTCATCTTTTATAGCTTCTGAGAGACCTTTTCTGAAGTGGAACCTCTGGGCTGATTGGTTCCAAGTAGTATCAGCAACCAACTGTCTGAATTCAGCAGCATATTCAGCCACAGAGCGCCTCCCTTGATGCAAATGAAGGAGAGTGGCTTCTGCTGTAGCACATGGCCTCAAGAAAGTCATTTAGATTACCCAAGACTGGACTGTCCTGTTCCAGAAGAGGGGAGCCCCAAGCCAGGGCTTCATCTTTGAATAGGGAGAAAATAAATCCCACCTTCTCTCTTTCAGATGGAAATTGGTGAGGTAACATCATGAAGTGCAAACGGCATTGATTTAGGAAACCCCTAAATCTTTTGCAATCTCCTCCAAACTTTTCTGGTAGGGGCAAGCGGGCATCTTGTGCAGGTGTAACAGTAGCAGCCGCAACATCACGTGGCCTGTAGCTGGTATACTCACTGTGCATTGACTGAACTTTACTTTGCAGTTCAGCTACCTGGTCCTGCAGCACTTGAATGGTCTGTGTCTGGGTCTGCACTGTTCTTGCAAATAAAGCAACCTGCTGGGCCAATGCAGAATCTGTCCCGGCGGTCTCCATGAAAGGGCCAGATTATTCTGTAACGATATAGAAATCACAAGGTTTTTGTGACCAGCAGCCTAGGTCAGCAATAATCCAATTCAGCAAGTTGTAGGTGAAACAGGAACAAGCTTTATTGAAGGGAACAGGAACCACAATAATCTGGCAAGCTACATTGACAGGAAGTGCCTTATATAGGGCAAGGACCAGACACCTGACCAGGCACAGCTGAAGAGACTTAGGCCCTGATATTATTGCTAGCAGAGTCAAGGTTATCAGATATCAATGAAATTTATAAAGGCAGGATGCAGTGGTAGGGAAGAGGTTCAGCAGCCTGGGGATCAGGGTTCAAAAGCCAGCAGAGTCAATTCCTCACAGCACCATATTTAATCCTTTTGTTTTACACATTGTTTTTTCCACTCATCATGCCTTTTCATGTGACAACACTGTAGAAATGACACTCTGCTACAATGTAAAGTAGTAAGTGTACAGCCTGTATAACAGTGCTAAAGAAGCTGGAGGTAAAGGTGATGGACTGGCCACGCATGTCACCAGCCCTAAACCCTGTTGAGCATCTGTGGGGCATCCTCAAATGTAAGGTGGGAGAGTGCAAGGTCTCTAACATCCACCAGCTCCGTGATGTGATCATGGAGGAGTGGAAGAGGACACCAGTGGCAACCTGTGAAGCTCTGGTGAACTCCATGCCCATGAGGGTTAAGGCAGTGCTGGAAAATGATGGTGGCCACACAAAATATTGACACTTTGGGCCCTATTTGGACATTTCCACTTAGGGGTCTACTCTCTTTTGTTGCCAACAATTTAGACATTAATGGCTTTGGGCCTCTTTCTATTATCGGCCATAAAACCTTGCAATTCAAATAGACGGCGCCGCAAGGATATCCCCCTTACGGCCGGCCGCATATCATGCAACCGGCCGCAAGGTCTGAAAACTTTAAATGCAAATATAAATTCAAGATGGCACTGTAAAGCTCTGTAAATGCTAGGGATCATAATGGGAGACATGAGGATTAATAGCAACCCCCTCTCAAGCTTGCACATCAGCCCAAATCCGATATTTCATTAACGGTTTATTTTCCGTCCCGCAGCCTGGGCGGGTCTGAGGTACTCCAAGCCCTCTGGACTTTGTCCACGGATATTTGACATGAATTAAAATAAAAATTATTTGCGGATTTGAGTGTAGGGGAATGTTGTGCTGTGAATGCTAACACCCCCAATCACTTTATCGTCTCATAAGAGGATGGCTTTATTATGTGCCTAATTGTGTGCTTGCGGGACCTTTTTAGTGCAAGTAAGCTGCGGCTCGGTTTTAGCCTTGCCGAGAGGGTTCCCGGAGCAATAGAATAGCAACTGGGCTTTTCTTGCGGCCGAACCTCTTGCGGCCGTTTAAGATCTGGCTGCCGCAAGGGATAACAAGGCGCCGTCCGCAAGCCTGCCGGAGCCCCCGGCCGGAAGGGAATAGAATAGGCAAATAGCCTGCTGCCGGTCCTTGCGGCCCCGCATCTCTTACGGCCGATAATAGAATGAGGCCCTTTGTGTTTAGTTATTTTGAGGGCACAGCAAATGTACACTCGTATACAGGCTGTACACTTACTACTTTATATTGTAACAGAGTGCCATTTCTTCAGTGTTTTCACAGGAAAAGATATAATAAAATATATACAAAAATGTGAGGGGTGTTGTCATGCCCAGGGCCTGACTGGACTGTTTTACACTATGGCCTGGGACTGACTGGCAAGAAGTTACCCTGTTTTTATTATTATTATGGTTATGTAATTCTTAGTCCTTATGGTTAAAATATGATTACACTGTTATACTATATGTATCTTGGTTTATGCTCTGCATAACATTAGCTACTCTGCAGGTTATTGCATCAGCCCCCATCTAAATAAGGTTAAGACCTATTACGTTACAGTATTGTTATCTGGAGATGCACTCAGCCCCACCTAAATAAACAAACACAGGGGGTCTTGAGCAGATTAAAAGTGTGAGTGTTTACAGCAAATGGTGAGAGGTAATACAATCAACAGGATGAGATCTGATCTCATCAGAGGTACAGGGTTTTCTCAGTAAGCAAGAGGCTTACTGATTGGCCAGCCTGTGTGCCAGAAACCTGTATAAAATGTGCTAATTTAATAAAGGTATACAGTGGTATCTACTTACATAGACAATGTGTGTCATTCTGTGCATTAATCCTAATTCTAAGGGATTAGATGGTGTTCCTGATATCCTAAGGCCATCTTCTGTACCACGGTCCTATGCCTTTGAGAGTTAACTTACAAACATTTTGATTGTTGTACTTTTCGGAATTGTGGATCAAAAGCAGTCTTTGAGGGCTGGCATCACAATGGATTTTCAGGAAATCTTGTTTGAGCACAGGTGGGTCAAGCATTGGCTCAACTTTTGTGATTTGCTTACCTCGGCTCATGCAGGACTACCCTGGAAATTGGCCCTGTCTCCAGAACAATCTTGTTTTAGGGATGTGTTTTTTCAATTTAAGTCCTTGTGCATTGTGATCTCATAAAAATATAACCACAGAACATGTCTGAAGTCATTTCATATATTTCAAAAATCACTCCACTGTCCCCTGCATGATTCCTCCTGCTTAGGAAGTTGTTTTAATCTAATTAATTCAGAACCAACATTTCACTTATTAATCATAAGAAAAAATTCCAAGGGAATTTAAGTTAATATATGTTTACTATGCCATCTATAAAAGTTTTAAAAGAGGATGTCCCGCCTCTCTATGGCATGTATTCTGTGAGTAGTTTACCCAGTCAATGGGTTAAAGGCCAGGGTAATGTTTGCAGGATATACACACTATTAAAATAAGCATTTTGCATTCTAACGGTAGCCAAATATTACTGTGTAAAAATCATATGGAAGAACATCAAAAGAAAGTTGATCACTATTCTAAGAAAGGAAGGCAAGAAGCTTGCCAAATAATTTGCTAAAAACTCTGTTTCCTGCCCAGTTTGATACTTCTTGAGCGAGCTCTGATCACAGTTCACCTCCCTCTTTCAGAATCATTTGTTACCCACTGCTGCATCCTTCAAAACAGGAAGTGACATTCATCTCGCCTTAATTGCGCTGTCCTGCTGTCTTCATGAAAAATTGTTTCAGTTGTAACTTGTCTTAACAGTTCAGTGGCAAAATATATAGTATCATTCACCAGCAGAGAAAATACGAGTTCATCTCTCCATTCATTGGTTTGAGGGAGAGAATTTGGCAATAAATCACATTTTAATTATGTTTTCTATATAGTTACAGTACAGACTGCCCCAGGGAACTGAAAGAACATAAAGGACGAGAGAAACGTTATTGTTGCTGAAGAAATAGTCAGCGACAAACCATAGAGACTGTATATCAATGGCATTCAACATCTCAAAAGTGGTGATTCAAGATCTTATTTTGAAATGCCAGTGTTAAGTTAAATTATGGTTATATGTAAAATGTGGTTTGGAATGCTTATAGATCTTTATTAAACCTTTCTTTTCCTACCTGAGTTTTCCCATGCCCATTGCATGTTTGGCTGCCTAGGCTTCTGAGGTGTCCCTTCAACCTATCTCATCAAGTCAACTCTTGTAACCTGTACTTACTCGTTACATGTGCAGACAGTAAAAAAATATGGTCCACATTCAATTCGAAGCCCGCAACTTGATCACAGACAGTCGAATGTCTGTGTGTGTGTTGCGGGCTCCCGTTGGTCTCCAATTGTGATGCTATTCAATTGCTCAAGGCCGCAAGTTACAGGCCCCAAGCCAAAACCATAAACCATGCACTGGTTCGGAGCACTTCAGAGCGGGAACATGATCAATTCAGCAATCCTGTAACCGCCCATTTCAAATCAACCAATAGATAATTAGACTGTAATTATTATGGCAGTAAAACATGGAGGTTACATGTTAATAAATTAGGTTTGGTGGTCCGATATGAGATCAGACTCGCAAATCCCCAAAATAATAAATTATGAAAAAGAATGCCAATACTGTTCTAGTCCATATGGGTGGCATGATATGTATTAACTCATTGATACCCAAGATTGATTTAACCCCAAAATGACACATAAAAATAAATTGTATTTCTTGCCGATTTGCGGGCTTGAGACAGTTGTGGATTTATTTCTAACGTCTGTTATTGCTTTCCCCGTTATTTACAGTGCAGTAGTGATTTTTTATTTGCATTTACAGTGCCACGAATAGGTGTTTAACCCCCTTGCAGGTCCTCTCTAGCACTTCATTTGCTGTTTACGGGTGTTAAAACATTTGCGGGCTTGGGGAAATTGAGCAATTGAATAGCGATTTGCGATTTTAGCCTTGCGAAGGTGAAAGATCACAGGTTTTTGAAGGCTGTAAGTTGCGAGGTTAACCATCACCATTTTTTCAATTCGGAAGCTGTTCCGAGCCAGCAAAAAGATGCCAGTTGAATAGCAAAATAACCTGTAAACTCACTTACAGGCCTCCGGATCTCCCAAAAGCTCAATTGAATGGGGCTCTTTGTTTATGTCCTGTGAAAATAAAAACTGTATGACACAGAGAGTGTTGAGCTCATAACCACTTTTAATCAAATATAACCATTGAGGCGTCTGCCTATTACCTGCTATAAAATGAGTGAGCGACACAGCTCTGGACAGCAGGCTACAAAGCTTCAGTTGATGATGTCTTGTCAGGTGCTGCAGCATGACCCATGCATGATCCATTCAGGCTAGTTGATGGAATAACTGACATGACAACTTGAGTTGGGAGAAACAACGGGCCACAGCTTTATTTTAACACAATGTAAACAAACAACCGTAACTTATTCAGATGACTAATTTAGTCCTTTCCTTCCGGGGGAGGAGCCCGGCCACGAACAGTGACCTCACGCTTTGAGCCCTGCCCAAAGCCCCAATGCTTATCTTTAAGCACGCCCTGTGAGGTGGGGCCATCGCCCCCTTAGGCCAGTGGGCCGGGCAACTCACCTCCCGCCGCACAGACATAAATTAACAAAACACAACATACAATAGCCACTTCTCCAAATTCTTTAACCAAAAATATATATATTAATTTCAATATTTCTTATTTATATTATATATACTTTTTTTTTTTTTTTTTTTTAAAGAATAAACCATAACATCTGTTAACAACAAATTACAGGGTGGGTGGGTGGGATTCCAGTCGGGAGACCGCGCTGCTGTGTTCAATGGCGCGAAACGGGCTTCCGACACGCCCCCCGACGCTCCTGATTGGCTGATAGCCTCACAGGCTCCGCTGGGTCACGTGACGCTACAGGCTGACCCAGGGAGCCTGTGCAGCCTCCGCGTCGTTCAGTTTCAGGGCGTGATTCAAAGACTCTGCAAATCTTAGCTAAAGTACTTCTAACTCCATCAATTCAGCATTGGTTTATATATGACTCTATCTTATGGGGCAGAGCACAACCAGTGAGTTCAATAACACATTTTATTTGTAATCCATCACTCACACTACATTTCCGAGTAAACAGAATTATTTGTTTTATTTATAGAACATAATTTATCTGATTAGGATTGTATAATAAAAAAAAAAGCAAAACATAAGGCTCCTTAGCTTTTGTTTTACATTTTTCCATCACTATTTAGCTTATGAATATTTTTTCAGTTGACTAGCTTTCCAAACTAAATATAATAAGTCCCTGGGGGGTATATTCATCAAAGTGTAAGGTTTATCTGAAGTGAGATAAATTCCACTTCATGTTAAGTTCTTTTATAACACTGACTCATCCGTAGTGGTATGTTTGCTGTGTCTCACTCCTGACAGGTAAGTTGAGTGACCAGTGGGATGACATACTAATTATAGTCTAGTATAAACATGTGTTTTGTGATCCTACTTCCGTGTAACTTTAAAAATGCAATATATAGCAGAGTTACTGATATAAAAATAAATGGCTTTGAATACAAGGGTCGGGATCCCTGGTGGTCCAGTGGTTAGGATTTGGTGCTTTCACCACTGTGACCTGAGTTTGATTCCAGTCAGGGAACCAAGAGGTTACACCTAAAGAAGGGTTGGGCCTGGTCAGTACTTGGGTGGGAGACCACCTAGGAATACCAGGATCTGTATTATATGGCCCACTGGAGAAGGAACTGGCAACCCACTCCAGTATGTCTGCCTTGAAAACAAAGTGAATCATCATGACCATGGAAATAAAGGTGTGCCTGATGTGTTACGGGCCATGAGGTCAGAGAGAGTCAGAAACGACTGAACGCCACAAAAAATTTTAAGGGTCAAGATTTTATGCTGTATGGTAAGGGTATGATAATTTATAGACTGATGGAGTAATGCAAATGAAACCATTTGATGAATGATTCACTTCTTGTCATAACAATCAAAGATGTAGTTAGCGTTTACTCCGCCCCCACAAATACTTCTCTACTATAGCTCTACCATAATTTCCATACTATTACATATTATAAATGTTGAACTACGAGACATTGTCAAGCTTTGCGTGGTGCGTACGACTTAGGCGACTTGCGAGCCTTGCAAAGCGAGGCGAGACGTTAACTTGGAGCACTTAAACGGCGCTCATTGACTTTGAGCCTCGCGCAGCGAGACGAGCCGTTAAGGCACTAAAACTTGCAGCACGTGGACGAGAAGCGCCGAAGGGACTCATCGCCTACATGCCTCGCATAGCGAGGCGAGGTGTTAACTCACAGCACTTAGGCGATGAGCGCCGAAGTCGCTCAAATCCTGATAACCTTGCGAGGCAAGCCGTTAACTCACAGTACTTTGGCGATAATCGCCTGCGAGCCTCGCGGAGCGAGACGAGCCGTTAAGGCACTAAAATTCGCAGCACTTGGCCAATGAGTACTGAAGGCGCCCACTGTGAGCAGTGGAGGCAATGAAACACGCGGGACTTAGCCTCCAAACACTTAGGAAACGCGGGATCGCCTTAGGCTACAAGCAGTTGCCGAATGCGGGATTAAAAAAATAAATTACGAGACGCGGGACTTAGAAAATAAATTATGAGATAGGAAAAATACGAAGGTAATGGCCGAACCACGAAAAGCAAAAATAATGAAACACAAACACAAAAAAAAAGAAACAACATCACACACAGCACGAGGGAACAGCCAGGAACGTCTGGAAGTGAGGTGGAACGCAAATTTAAGTTGATTTTGCCAAGTTTCACCACTCGAAAATCGGCTAAGCGAGAAAAAAAATGTCGGGCCTTAAAAAAATGAAAACGACTACGACCCTGGACCGTGCAAAACACAGCCAACTGCATACCACTTTCACCCAGGAACGTTCAAGGTACAAAATACACTACTACAAAGGACGGCAAATGCTTGCGAACCGTGTAGCACATAGACAACGCTATTTTACAATCCTAACTTGCCACTAACAACATTACGCATCTAAACTAGCGCTTTACACAAATAAACCAACGGTTTGCCCTCGTGCACGCAGCCTATTTCTAATGCACAGTTACCACATTCATAAAACTATCTCCTCAGGGCAGCAACAGTCCAACTGGACATTATATGCTGCAGGACAATAAAAAGAGATTGTTACCTCTTCAGGCTATTGATTGTTGCATATATTAATTTGAAAAAGGTAAACTATATTCATTTATTATTCAATTAGTATTTAAAAAAATATAGAGAGGAGCCAAAGGACACGCGAGGAGAGGCTCGGAATTAGCTCCAAAGACGCTCAGCTCAAGGCCCGCAATGAGCGCCGAAGGTCCTTAGAGTATAAAAAGCTTAACATTGTGTGCCAAACAGCATTGCCATGGCTTCAAATTTTATTGGCCTTCATTTTTTGACGGGCAAGTCGCTAGTTTATATATGTCAGAAATATGCCTTGGTCAAGGTATAACTATCCATATAATGAAGTATGATGTAGCGACTGACAATTAGCCATAGGATGTAGTATAGAGATGTTATATTGTAATGAAATACATTTTTCTCATACTCTTATAAATACAGGACATATATATGTATATATATATATATATATATATATATATATATATATTAAACTTTGTTCATTGAACATGGTTATTTTTGATGGTTCATTAATTAGTGTCCTGATTTTTTTCTTCTTTGCTGTGAGCTACAAGGTCAAATGTGACATCTACTTTTAGATTTCCCGGAAATTGTAAAAACGTCCTTGTACTGTTACATTTTTTTATTATCCTGACTAACTTTTGAATTACTTAAGGAAGCTTTTTAAAGGAACATAGTGGTCAACTATTATTATTATTATTATTATTTTGTATTGTCTTGATTATGATTGTATCATTATGATTTTAAAAGGAGCCAAACAACTGTGATAATAAATGGCTTCATATAATCACTATCCTTTAATAAAATATTTTTCTTTGCATGATCAGTCATATTTTCAAAATAAATGCAAAAATGTCCCAATTTCTGCCAGATTAGGCAAACATTTTAGTACACCTGTACATGAGATTGACTGTTTTCAACCAAATGGTGTAGCAATGATACTGTTTTATCAATTTCACCTTCTCCATCTCTGATGCATTGTGCATAAATCAGTGACCTTACTCACTGAATAAAAAACAACTCACAGGCTCAGCTTAACAGACACTTATTAAAATATTCTTTCCAACAGCTTCCTTAGTGAATGTACCTGAATATACTAAGTAGTATTCTCAAATCCATATGCAATTCCTTGTTACCCCCATGAATTTGTGTTTTTCCCTATATAACTTGATTGTAAGATTTTTGACACGTTGTTCATTTTTATGTAATGTACTTACTTTGTCATGCCATTATTTTGTATCTTGTCTATATAAAGCTCTGTGAGCATAGATTGGAAGATGCAAAGAAAAAAAAAACATATATTACTTTTATACACAATAGTGCTGCTGTTGAATCTACCAGTGATCTATTTCCTGAGGTGAGAAGAAACCTTGAATACACAAGAAATTTGTATCTGCAATATAGGAATATGCATATAAATCTGCCAGTGCATTCATTGCGTCTAATGGAAAGCTCATTAGTTTAACACTGACAAGTTTCCATCATTTTTAAAACATGCCTTAATTACAGCCATACTTAAGAATCCCTTTTGACTTAGCTTCTCCATCTAAACATTGCCCGATCTTTCTACTTCCCCTGGCTTCAAAGCTATTTGAGGGATTGATTTACAATCACCTTACCTAATTTATTTTCTCCAACTCTCTCCCTGAACCCTTCCAATCTGGCTGCAGACCCCAACACTCCATAGAAAGAGCTCTCACTAAAGTCATTAATGACTTGCTCAGCTCCAAGTCAAAGGGTAATTTCTATTTCTTAATTCTTCTGGATTTCTTTTCTGCCTTGGACACAGTTGACCACCCTCTTCTTATTCAAATTCTGTGCTCTCTTGGCATCCATTACACTACCTTCTTATGGTTCACATCATTCCTTGAAGATTGATCATTTAGTGTCTCCTTCTGTGGCACCACTTCTTTGCCTTGCCCCCTTGACTGTTGGCGTACCCCAGGGTTCAGTCCTAGGCCCCCTCCATGTCTCCATCTATACTTCCTCCCTTGGTACCCTGGATTTCAGTAACATCTATATGCAGATGACATTCAAAACTATCTCTCAGCACCAGAATTATCCCCCTCTATTCTAGCACAAGCGGTCAACTGCCTTTCTAATATATCCTCTTGGATGTCCACCCGTCAACTTAAACTCAGCATGTCAAATACTCAGCTAATCTTCCCACCCTCTACCACAACTCCCACTCCACATATATCTCTCACTGTTGACAATGCCATCATCACTCCCATTTCCCAGGCCTATTATATGGGGTTTTATTGGACCTTGCCCTCTCTTTCACTCCTCATATGCAATCAATAACAAAAACTTGTCTTGCCAAAATATGTCCCTATATTACACAAGACACAACTACAATTCTAATACACTCTCTCATCATATCTTGACTTGCAACTTTCTCCTTGCCCTCCCCATCACCAGTCTGTCTCCACTCCAATCCTTAATTAATGCATCTACCAAACTCAGCGCTCAGTATCTGCATCACCATGCTATAAGTCACTCCATTGGCTTCCCATTGCCTCCAGAAAAAAACTGAAAATAATGGCCCTAAATTATAAAGCCCCCAACAATAGTGCACCCTTCTTATATCTCTGCTGTTGTCACTAAATACTCCCCAACTGCCCTCTTCTCTCTACTAACGACCTTTACTCCCGCCTTTAGGACTCCGCTTGGGCTACACTTATTCTCCTGCTTCGAAACTGTTAAATCTTCACTAAAATGCATCTGTAAAAATGTATTAGAAGCTTATCACCTTCAGCCTTAATATCAACACTACATCTATTATGCTTCTATATCTCACTAATACCCTTTAGAATGTAAGTGTCATGATCACTGTTCCCTCTAAGCTGTGCGCGTGTGCAAGCGCACACAGGTCATGAGATGAGCACACACAAGAAAACATGGAGCACACACAGAAATTTCTTAATCCCTATAGGGGTATATTTAATATTAGTTTTCCAATTAACTTTTTTCCACCCAGGGAAAAATAGATGTCCATTGAAACTAATAATTGGTTAACGCAGGAAGAAATCAAAAAGAGGTTGGAAAAAATAAATGCTAATAAAGCCACCAGGTCATGATGGAATACATCCACGGGTACTGAGGGAACTGGACTCTGTAATAGCAAAACCATTATATCAAACTTTTGAAGATGCACTCAACACAGGGTGACCAGATGACTTGGTAAAGGCAGAGGTGATACCTATATTTAAGAAGGGAGCAAGAACAAATCCAGGAAATTATAGACCTGCAAGCCTCACTTCTATAGTGGGAAAGCTTTTAGAAGGGTTAATAAGGGATAGTATACAAGAACATGTCTATTTAAACAAGATTATAAGTAGGAGTCAACATGGATTTATGAAGGATAGGTCGTGTCAAACAAATCTAATTAGTTTCTATGAAGAGGTTAGTAGGAACTTGGATCAAGGCAACTCAGTGGATGTAGTATTTTTGGATTTTGCAAAGACTTTTGATACAGTGCCACATGGGAGAATATTGAGCAAACGAAGGGATACAGGAATTGCAGTAAATATCTGCTCATGGGTTGAGAGCTGGCTAAAAGACAGGAAGCAAAGGGTTGTTGTAAATGGAACATACTCAGATTGTGGTAAGTGTGGTTCCTCAAAGTTCATTATTAGGTCCTCTCCTTTTTAACATATCTATTAATGACTTAGAAGTAGGATTGAAAAGTAGTGTCTACATTTTTGCTGATGACACAAAGTTGTGCAAGGTAATTAAATCAGATAATGATGTACTTTCCCTCCAAGGGATTTGAATAAATTAGAGAAATTGGCGACTAAATGGCAGATGAGATTTAATATGAATAAATGTAAAGTTATGTATCTGGGAAGGAAAAATAGCCATGCCATGTATAATCTTAATGGAGCAAATCTAGCGGTATCAGATATTGAAATGGATTTGGGAGTTCTTGTGGACAATTGCCTAGGTAACAGTGCTCAATGCCAAGCAGCGTCTGCAAAGGCAAGTAAAATATTAGCATGTATTAAGAAGGGTTTAGTAGCAAGGGAAGCAAATATTATTCTGCCACTATACAAATCCCTAGTACGTCCTCATTTGGAATATGGAGTACAATTTGAGGCACCACTACATAAAAAGGACATTTTAGAGCTGTAAAAAAAAGTACAGAGAAGGGCAACAAAACTAATAAGGGGAATGGAGGGGCTAGCTAATGTATTACAGTGTGACAATAAATAGCATAATAAACATTTATAAATCCAATAAAAAATATGATTTGGAATAATTAGAAAATATTGTAAATCCAATAAAGGCATACATTGGAATAATATAAAGGTAGACTCATTTTTAGTATTTTGATGAATCTTGTATTCTCAGAGAATATGCATGTATAACATTCTTGCCAACATACATAACTAGCTAATATAAGTGCAATATATCTATAAAATATATATGAAAGTGTGTGGTGCCTATGATATAAGAGAATATAATGTATTCATTTTAATATGTAACTTATGAAAAATAAAAATAAAAGTAAAGGGCTAAGTTCAATGAATTAGAATCATAAGTGAGTAAAGTCGTGTAAGTATTTTAAACTTTCCTATAGTTCAATAAATATTTATTAAAGTTCTACAGTACATACTGTATATTACAATAGAAGCTAAAGTGGTAACACTCTGTGATACAGACGTATATGTAAGTATGAATAGATCATTAAAAATGAAAACAATTAAAACATTTTTAAAAAGGGGGTATATGTATATATTACATACAGTGAAGTATGGATTAAATGAGTGCATAGCCCCATAAAAACAAATCTTAATAATGTATGTGACAATATAGTGTCAAGAAAACTCAAATTCACTGTTGATTTCTGTAGCATAAATAAATTATAGGAGAATCCTTTACTTTATCCATTAGGATTCTGTGAGTCCAGAAAACCCACTGCCTTTTTTTTTTTGCAATAGGATGTTATCCAAATTTCCGCCTCTGAGACCTCAAAGTACCATATCCACTACACTGAACTGTATAGTTTGAAGATTATTTGTATGAAACAATTTAATGTGTCTTGAGACAGGGATATCCAGATTTTTATTGATCGAATACACATGTTCCAAAATAGGTCTACGTAATTGTTGTATGTTTTTTCCTACATAAAGCTTGGGACATGGACATACCATAACATAAACTACATGTGTGGAACGACAGTCCAGGAAACTTTTGATTGGATAAGATCTGCTAGTGATGGGATATATATACTTCGTCTCTTTACTAGCAGATCCTTAATGTTTTTATTTCTATTTTTGTAATTTGTAACAAATCCTTATTAAAATATGTATATATTGTTAACAAATGCTAAATTTCAAGCAACATATGCTAGTGAGCTTAAGACACAATAACATCATCACCTGACTTTCCAATATGCACAAAAGTTTACGCTCCTTGCAAAATGTTGCACATCAGAATTTTTTAGCGCACACAGACTGCAAAAAATTAGAGGGAACATTGGTCATGATCTGCTTCTTCAAGGGGGCCTGATAGGAACCTAGTTCCAACCTACCCCAGCAGAATTGTGTGGTTCTCACACATATATTAAACCTTTCCCTAAAAACTGGAAAGTTTCCATCATCTCTAAAGCATACTATAATTACACCCATTCTTAAGAAAAAACTTGTCTGATCCAGCTAACGCATCTAATTAGCGTTCTTTATCGCTGCATTCCCTGGCTTTAAAACTGCTCAAGCTGCTTGTCTACAATCACCTCATTTAATTTATAACCTATAATTCTCTTCTTGACACCTTCAAATCCGGTTTACAGCCTTATCACTCCACAGACAGCTTTCACTAATGTTACTAATGACTTGCTCACCACCAAGTCAAATGTCATGTCATGACTGATTTTTGGGACCAGGGTGAGACTCTCGTGAACCCCACAAGCAGCCCTGTTATTTGGCACCCTAATACATGGGATTGCTAATATCAAAGGCTAATATCAAGGACCGGACTGTGACATGTTGTTTTTTATGTGTAATGTAATGTTGACAACAACAATAAATGTTAGGGTTACTATGTGATGTGATATTTTTTTTTTATAGTCTCTTATGAGGAATCCAAGCCAGGTAACTCCATAGAACTCCCATGTGTGATCAAAGCATAGTCATAAAGTTTGACGTGACCTAACAAGATAACCCCCAAGTCCTGGAGTATCTGGAAACCAGGGAGGGGGGTTGATAGCCCTAGTAAAATGGTGAGAAACCAGAAACCTTATCCAGGGAGTGCGATGATAAGGGGGGCTAGTGTGGGGTGGCATGGGATAATGTCTGTGAAGAATAAAGTCAACCTGTCTGGTACATTAATCAATGGTGTATGTCTATTTCTTGTATTATGTGCTATAATTATTAAAGGGATTATGTTATAGTTGGCAGTGTCCTCTAACTGAGCTAACATGTATTTTATACTACTCATAAATTAATAATTACCCAAAGTGGTGTTAATAACTGCTGAAGTTTGCTTGATAGTATTGGTGAAATACTCGAAGAAGAAGTTGGAAAGGTAAACTCTTTTCCTGAAGACGCTGATACCTGAGGTTACGGCACCCTGTCCTGTTGCTTGCAGACTGGACACCAACGAGATGATGGAGTATGGTATAGCCTGGAGTGAGAAAGCATGCTCCTCTTCTTTTGGTGTTAGGCCTATCTCTGGCTTCCCTTTCCTTTGCCAACTAGGTCTGTTGTGACTAGCACAAACTCTGTACTCATTTGTAGAAGGTATATGTGAAGGCCACCTACTCCTGTTATGCTGATCATAGGCTCTGCTATCTTCCCTAGATATAAATCATTGTCCCCTAGAGCTAGAGATAAGATTCACTCTCTGCCCCGCTCTCCCTGGAGAAGGGGTTAACTCCACTCCCTGCCCCACTCTCACTAGAGAATGGGGTAGCTCAATCCTGGAACACGGACCCACCCTCTCTGAGGAAGGGGTACATTAATCCTGACATGTATTTCTCATGTCCTCAGCCAACACTACTCTACAAGTGTCCTCCTGCTGTGTAGAAAAATATTCTTGCATAGACTCTGCCTGAGAAAGCATGTTATCATGGATTGGAATCACATTTCTTACAGATTGGCCAAGAACCATCCTGCTATCTGCCTCTTCATGTCCTGAACACCGCCAGAAGGTGGCCTCATGACTCCCATTACATGGCCATATATTGTCCCAGAAGTACCCTCCCTTGGGTCAAGGGAAGATAATGCCTGCTCCTGCTGACTGTCATTACTAATATAATAGGGGGAGCTACACCATAGTGGTATCAATGTAGCCGAGGGAGAACAGGCCTCTCCTTCCTTAGTATAAACAAGTTGTGATAACTGATCTGCATTATTATAAAGCTTGGTCCTCTTCTTTTTTGTCTGTCCTTCTTACCCTTTGATGGTTTCCTGCCAGGCCCTTTGCCTTTATCAACAGGCACAGTGCTCCTTTTTATTGCAGCGTCAGACTGCTGTATGCGTTGATTACTGACTGTGTCCCTCCCAGCTTTGCCTTTATTGGAGACTATATTCACCCCCAGCAAAACCTTTTTTGCATGCTACTGTGTTTTAATACAAAATGCTACTAATTTATCACAGGCTGGTGTGCTTTTAGTTTTACTGTGTGATACATTGCCTTTATCCCTAGGAGCTCTGCTCCTTTCCTGGTTATTTGTCTGGGATGAGGTCCCTCCTCTCATTGGACAGCCCCTTGCCATTGAAAAATGATGAGACCCAGTGTCTTTCTCCTCCCTCTCATGCATTATGGCCAAAGCCAGGGACGTAGGAACTGGAGGGGATAAACTCCCCATGTTTTTTGAGTAGGGCACACAAAAAATACCAAATTCAAATTAATGGAGCATTTTGTCTCTCCCAGGAAAGCTTTGCGCTCTCCTCCTTTTTAACAACCCTGGAGGATTCAATGGACAGCCAAGTAGTAGCAGAAAGACTATTTGCATAAAGATACACACAATACTGTAATTAGAAATGGCTAGTATACTTTTTCTGTCATGTATCTTTGCACTAGAGTGATTCACAGTTTATTCATATTTTTCCAACTCACTCCTACTCTTTGTTCTTTATTATGTTTTTTTTTTCCGTATTCACTTTTTCCCATCTAACTTTCTACCTCATCCTCTTGCTTTTTGCTCTTCATTTCTCTTCCCTTCGCCTTCTTTTCCCACATGACCCATATTTTACCTATCCTCACATGCACTATTCCCCTGGGAAAGTACCATGGAGTGATTAAACTTAGAGTGAAGTGAGGATGTGGCCTGTGTTTTACGCAGTGATATGATAGTGAGGTGGGGGTAGCCTGTGTGATGCAGTGATATGATAGGGAGGTTGGAGGAAGATGTGTTATGCAGTGATATAATAGTGAAATAATACATTAGCAAAACATGTCAGTACTTTCCAAGTCATTTATGACTACAGTACAAATACATATTTTTTTTAGTCAAGTTTTTGACTGCTTTGCATACATGTTGTTTATTTATATTTATATGTGTATAATAACAACATTGGGACATGTCTAGCAGCATAAACCCTTATGTAGTATCTGTTGCTACCTTCTCTCCCTCTTATCCCTACTGTCTTCCTCCATCTAGCCTCTCCCTTCTTCTCTCTCTCATGACTGTCTATGTATTTCTTTTTTGCCTCCTCTCTTAAACATTGAAACATTGATTTGATTACATATAACTAAAAAGGCCCATCTAGCTTCCCCATTCAATCAACCATAAAGTCTGACTTATTAAGCCCTAAGGTGGCCTTATACTTACCCCAGGCATGTTTTACTTCCTTAACTGTGTTTGACTCTACCACTTACGCTGAAAGGCTATTCCAGTTGTCTATTACTCTTTCTGTAAAGTGCTACTTTCTTTTCTTTTTCTCTCTCCATTTCTAGCCCCAATTCATCAAGCTGATTTACTCTGCAGGAAGGTCTCAAGAACTTCAGGATAGCAGCACATCTTTCATCCATACTTGGGGTTTCTGAATCTTAAGGCCCAGTGCTCTCAACCTCCCTCACATGCCTAATGTGTGCCAGACCTTTTCCATAGGCCCTACAGCCACTTAAACACCTCAGATCACAGACAAACTGACACTTACCTGCTCCTGGGTCCTGCTGCATGACATCATCAGAAGGCAATGGAACTTCCAACGTCATCAGCGACGTGACTGCAGCGGGAAATGAGATCCAGTGTCATCAGGTCCATCGGCTGCAGGGGATTCATCCAGAAAGAGCAGCTGGACTGCTGACATGTACAATGTTTCACACTGGTCCTGAAAGGTATTGACATGCAGGTTGAGCTCTCACCAGTGCTGGAACAGGGGAGATCTTGAAGATTTTCCCTTCCTTCAATCAGGGGCAGACAGACTATGGAGCTAAGGAAGATGTGAGCATCTAAGAGGTCTGGAAGGCATCATGGGCAAAACAGGATGAGCAGGAGAAAGAATTGGAGGAGCAGGTGAAAAAATGTTGGGGTAAAATGGAGGGGGAATAAAGAGAAAAGCCACTTTATATAGCCTGATCTCTAAGATTGGAGATAAGGTGATTCAAAAAGGGGGAAGCCATGAGAAGTTTTAAAGTTGACGTATGTGGGTTGAGATTATGTGTTTCAACTGACAGAGTAGGAATAATTGTTTATATAAACTACTACAGATTATTTAACTACTGATCCCTTACACATATCAACCCCCCTCAAACAATCACTTCAAAATAAAACTTAACTTCCTAGCTCCAAACTAAGTCAACCTGCCACTCTCCTTTATTTTGTGTGACCTTGCACTCTCTTTAAATTAGATTCCATTACAGCTGTTGTATGTCAGAGAATAATTGCTCATTTCCAATAAAGAATGTGTGTAAGTCTGAAATTTCACAACAAATATTTTTTGAGGTAAAATTGCCATATGATACAATTATCCAGACTACATTCCTTTTTCCATTTACTTTAAAGGGATATTGAAAATATAACTTTTCTATTATGCTTAAAACAATGTAAACTATTGATATCTAAAAGATTTAAATTAAAGCAATTCTGAAAAGTTTTGTTCCTCACTGAGCATTCAAACAAAATTGCAAGAAGTTGTAAGAAATCTGAAGTATTTATAATATTACTGTTCAGGAAACTCACACACTGGGCTGAGTTTTAGGGGATAAGAACCACCACAACACAGGGATCTGACTCTGACCAAGGGATTGAGAATTAAAAAGGCAGATGTAAAGACAATTGAGTTCAAACTAGTGTCAATGATTAATATCCATATTCCGAGCAGGCAGGAGTCAAAAATCCAATTTTGAAATCAAGCCAGGAATCCAAAAGCACAAAAAGCCAGTGAGCTATGCCCATGTGAGGTCAGGAAGCAACAGGAAAGTTGATTCCTTACATTTATATCTCATCAAACTCACTGTCTGATGAGACTTTGAATGTATACCAGGAAAAAAGAAAAACTAAAGCTAGTGGAAGTAGGAACAAATGTATTAAACTCAATGCAGAATTCCAGAGGATAGCAAGAAGAGACAAGGAGACATTATATAATGAGTGATATAAATAGTTAGAAGAAGATGACATAATGGGAAATTGAAGATATATAAAATTGGACTATCAAAGGGAGCTTTCATGCCAAAGTGGTGGCAGGAATATATAGAAGAACTATAACGACAATGATAACCTCAATAGATTGTCCACTGAGCTGGAGCCAGACACATTGGAGAGGAGAGTGAAGTGAGATGGTCCTTAGGAAAGCTGCAGAAGTTGATGGAATACCAGCTGAACTTTTCAAAATCATAGAGGATGATGCTGTGAAAGTGTTGCTTGCCTTATGCCAACACATTTGGAAAACTAAACAATGGCCAATAGACTGGAAAAGATCTGTCTATATACCAATCCCCAAAAAAGACAGGGAGAACTACAAGATATACAGGCTGGGTTTGCATAGGCACAAGAGACCAATTTCCCAAAGTCTGCTGCATAACAGAAAAGCAAGAGAGTTTCCATAAAAACATTTACTTTTGCTTTATAAACTAAAGCCAATTACTTTGTGAGGACCAAAAATCTATGGTCAGAACAGAACATGGAACAACCAAATCATTCAAGATCAGGAAAAAAGTGTGATAATATGTATTCAACTTATTTGTGGAATACATCATGCATAAGGCTGGACTGGAAGGATCCAAACAGCAATCTCAGTTCATGGCAAATTAATGGGAATAAGTGGAGGCAGTGACATACCGTATTTTATTTTCCTGGGCTCCAAGATCCATTCAGATGATGACTACAGACATTTGCTTCTGTGGAGGAAATGGCAAGTCTGAATATGCTATTAAAAAGTAAAGATATATCATTATCAATAAATGTCTGTATAGTTAACACTATGGTATTCCCAGTAGTAACATACAGATGTGAGAGCTGGACCATAAAGAAGTCTGAGAATCGTAGAATTGATGCCTTTGAATTGTGTTGGTGGAGAAAACTGCTTAGCATTTCTGGGCTGCAAAAAGATCCGATCAATCCATACTACAGGAAATCAAGCCAAAATGTTCACTGCAAGGTATGATAATGAGGTTAAAGCTCAAATATTTTGGCCACACCGGGAGAACACAGGATTGAAGGAAAATGAAGAAGGGGACAGTAGAGGTGGAGATTAAAATGATCAGTCATTGAATCAATGAACATAAGCTTGAACTATGTGCCTGACGTGCTGCCGTCCTTAGGGTTATGGAGAGTTGGACACGACTGAACGACCATCAACAACAAATCATATATTTTTTCTTTCTGAATTTTCCTCCATCTGCATATTTTACTTTTCCTTGTTTGCCCTTTCTATCCCTCCAATGTTATGAATATTTCTTAATTTCATTTAAATGTATTTTCCCTGCTTGATTAATTTTACTCTTTTTACTCTTTAATATATATGCTTTTAAATATCCTTCATTTCTTTATTTCTTTCCCTTACATCCCTTATTCCCTCTTTCTATCCCCCATTACACTTTTCTATCCCATATCGCCCATTGGTATTCAATTCCACTATTTTAGTTCTCCTGTTCCTGCTCGCATAATCTATTTATTCTCACTAACTCACCCACATACCTATCTGGTAATGTCCACTCAGTATGATTCAGAAAATGTACTAGATTAAATTTGGCCCTGTCTATATCCTCTTTATGTTGACCCAGTACTACTTGCTTCTGACCCAATATGATGTGTGGTTCCTGACCGCTACTTGACTGCTTTCTGTCCTGACCTCAGAAGTTAATATATATGACTTTTATTCAGTCAGTCTTGTTTACAGAGGCCAACATGTGCAGCATGTCTATACATTGGCATTGGTTCTGGATTATTGTTCCATCTTAAACTCCCTACTTTAACCCAATGGCTCCATTTTCTGTGTGATATCATTATTGAATGCTTGCTATTAAAAGAAAGCTATTTCATTCTGTGATGATTTCTCTGTGGCCTCCTCTCATCTTCATGTAGCAGGAAGGGGAAGGAACAATAACTTCATCTAAACCCCTTTTTCATTTATAAAAATGGTTAAATTGTTAAAAACGGTAAATCATGGTTTTCCAATGTGTAAAAGAAATTTAGAGATTTCAGTGGCTTCAGTGGAACTTAAATATCATTCTATTTTACCTTCAGCCAGAGGAAAGCTGAAAAAAACTCATCTCATATAGGGGGAAAGGTCAGAGCTATGAATTTTGTTATATCTTTCAATACCTTTTGAAAATTCATGAATAAGCAGAAGGGACAATAAATATAACATGACATCAAGATGTATATAACTGTAAACTCAGCTATGCCCTTGGAAGTCAAATATGAAAATATTAAATTTATGTTTATATTTAATAGGAAGGGTCACCAGTTGTGGGAGAGGGGATTTCCTCTGAGCTCTATTACTTAATATGTAACAGCTGTATAAAACATTTCCAAGCATGGTGTACTTCAAGCCACAATGTCACTGAATCTTCAATAATTAGCCTTTGGTATTTCCTTAATTTAATGGTCTGATGCGCCAAAACTGACCCTAAGGTGGCCTTGTGCTCTTTGAGATCAAATTCCCATGGCAGCCCACGCATCCTCCCTAGGGTTGACCTGAAAATTTGGATATACTTCTCTCTATAAGCTTGATGCTCACCAGCTGGTTGCCACAGTACTATTGCCAGTGTTGGCTTGCCTATCTAGTCATACAGTCTTATCTAATATAGATGAATTTAGTTACACTTCTTAATGGAAAAACACTCAGTGTAAATGATGATCTATGTCCTCTCTGTAAAATCTGTCAGACCTTGCTGTATATACTTTCCATAAACACCCTATTTAAAGTGGAGGTGTGTAAAGTTTAATAAGCCAAATTTTTCTAATTGGTAGTGTGGTTTTGAGTCATTGATAGAAAATAGTTTTGATTCATTGAAATGAATTATAATTCTTCATATCTGTGACACAACACGTTAATCCACTTTTTTCTAACTACGATGGAGTTCATCACTGCACAGAGCATCCAGTCACAGTTGATGTAGCAGAGACTTAGCAGTTTTGTCTGATTGGATAATTACATTATTATAACATTTTGAAAATATCCATATGGGCTGTCCACAATATTATTTAAAAATTTTTTTCCATTTTTAGGAAGCATATATAACCAGAGACTATTTCCGCGTAGGTTTTATAGTGAGAGGACATGCCTGGTAGCAACTGATAATGTGATACTAGATCATGATATAACTATTACAAATCTGTCTACCTATGGGAGACATTTTATAAAATGCTTATTCTTTATCATAGTGGGGATTATTACATGTAAGCACATTGCTTAGAATAGAAGACACCACAACTTTCTTTTTCCAGAGCTTGTTTCACAGTTAACAAGTATCGTCTATATCTGTAAAACTCTATTGTTGTATATCTCTTATATAGCATGATTCTGGCGGCGCATGTTGAAACCTGGATATTGTAATCTGAAAACTGAATTATTTGTATATGTCTGTGTGTATAATATCAGGCATGTATTATATTAATAAGAAGTCTTCAACTTTTGTATTATTATTATATTAGCTTATGTGTGCAGGATAGAGTGCCATGTGTTACCTGAAGAAGGTGGCTTGCTTACTGATGAGACAAGAGACCTTATATTTCTACATCCCTGTAACCAAAGCACTACATAGGCTATACTGATTTTTGTGCATTACTAACCAAGGAGGACAGTTTATAGAATTCCAGTGAGTTTACTTTATTCTGTGTTTTTAATATGTTGCATGGCTGCTTGACCTTTAGGGAAATTACACTGCTTTCTGTTGACTCATTTCTTGGATTTTTTGTTCACTTTTAAAAACAAGTTTCAATATCTAATAACAAAGAAAAATATTATATTTTTAACAAGATAGGATATGCCAGTTGCCCTCACTACTTGTATAACAGAGCAATTAAATAATACATAACTGCCCAAATAAAATACTATACTGCATAATTTCATCTAAGAATTAATAATGAATAGAATGAATAATGTATTAATATTACAATAATATATATTTTTAATTTATATGGAAAGTGTTGGCTATACATTGCACAAGCTGTTTTCATCTGCCCTAAATTAATCCTTTCTTAGGGCTTTATTTATTCAATTGTCCAGATCGCAATTACATAACCCCGTAATGGAGCCCGTAAATGTTACTGATATTCAATTGGCTACAGTGCAAAATCTACATTTAATTACAACAATTCAGGAAGCCCGCAATTGCCTTCAAACCCATAAATGGCAAATGTATCAAAAAATTCTATGAGTACTAGATAGGACTCGCAAGTGTGTTAAACACCTGTTTGTAATACTGCAAAAACAAATAAGCACACATGACTGTTCTTAAAAATATTCTACTTTACATTGTTTGGAAAGAGCTTCTATTACAGTGTCCTAGGAATATAATATACCCATGCATCTATTTACTTTTATGTACTTTATTTTATTAAATGGTGCTTAAAAGCTCTGCTTTTCTTCTGCCCTCATACTGGGTGTGCAGTGTCTTATACTAGCCAATCAGTGACTGTTTCTCAGCAACATAAATGTTCACTGATTGTCTAAGTTGAAAAACTGATTCTGTGTCTTCATGAGCTGCAGAAGGCAGAGCTGAGCAGGTATGCTTTGTATGATCTTAGGCAGCTCATGAAGACACCGATTCTGAAGTGCAGTGTTTAGCCAGTCAGAGAACATCTCTCAATAGCATGCTATAGAATATTGCTGATAAATGGTCACTGATTGGCCTAACGTGCTAACGTTACACTGCACTCCCAGGTATAACTGTACCATGTCTTCATGAGCTACAGGGTACCATTTGTATGTATTTAGGCAGAAACAATGCTTTTAAGTACTTCTTAATAAAATAAAGTACATACAAATAAATAGATACATAGGTATATTATATTCCTGGGAAAATCCAGAAACCTTTCATATTCCTTTAAGAGCATGCAACAATATGTAAGCAACTATATAATGTAAGAGCAGGCGGCAATGCAGAATCCTCTTTATGTGAAGCTAAATGATAAATTAATTAAATTGAATAGTAAGAATACATTTGCAATTGTAAATATAAAGGATATTATGGCAACAATAAATAGAATTCACTAAGCTTCACAATGGCTGTGGTCCGCTCTGTTCTTAAAAGCCTTTTGAGCTCAATATTTTGTACATAAGTAATAATAATCCTGCAATTTCTAATAGTACATTTTCAATCCATACACTGTATTGCTTGTCATTTTTTTGTGCTGAATGTCTTGCAAATCATGTGCACTGGAGGGTAGCTCCACACCCAATGTAATCTTTTCCTGACATGGTGACAAGGCTATGTTGTATTGAAAGAAAGTGAAATGTTGATGATTCATTTTCATCTGATTCACATAGAGGGTTTGCATTGTTTAACTGTCAGAATAGCCATTTGCCAAGATTAATGTATCATCTTGCAACTGTAAGAAGAGGTAAAAAGGTTCATTCCGACTCTTGATACTGTTTGATCTCATGTAGAATAGCAATCCCTCAATCAAGTAAAGTGAACATGGTATATCCTACCATTGCATGCCACTGGATTGTAAGTTCTCTTTGACAGAGAGCAGTCTTACTGTATTTTATATTACATTTAAGACTGCTATAAGGAGAATGCTTCCAGAAGAATTTGTAGAGGTTAGTTTAGTAGACAACTAAGCTGTGTCCGACTCTCTGGGATCCTATGGACTGCAGCATTCCAGAGACATCTTGTGTCTGAGTGTGCTTATCCATAAGGTTTTCTTGGCAAAGATACTTGAGCGGATTGTGAGTTCCTTCTCCAGTGAACCAAGATTTATCTGACCTTTCTGCTAAGACCTGCACATCTTGGATAACCCTACATGGTTTAGCTAACACCTTCATTGAAGTACATAAGGCCCCCCACTTCTACAAGGTAGTGATCCCAAAGGGGAGAGTGACATAGGGGATGGTTAATACATTTTTACCTGCAGATGTCTGAGCGCAAGTTAGAACATATGGAGTGAGGAACTCCTGTAGAGCTTTGTGTGTCAGCAGGCAAGCTTTAAATGTATCCAGTATTACTATTGTAGGGCACAGAGGACAGGTGCTACGTGAGAGGTTGGTTTGTTAATAACTTTATGGCAGAATTCTGTACTAGCTGTAATTGGTGTAATTCGTTACCTGACCATCCTAGATAAAGGTGGTTGCATTAGTCCAGTTGTGATGATATATAAGCATGACCCAATGTAGGCAGGTTTTCTGGGGTTATTAATTGCTTTATACTGCCGATATTCTTGAAATAGAATATTAGATCTGATGTTTTTAATGTCAGAAGAACGCAATCTAGAACAACCCAGAGGCTGAGCATTTGTTTAGGTTTCAAAAGCTGAGAGTCCCTGAGTTGAAGACTCACATATGTTTGAACCAGGAAAGCTTCACTAGAAGTATCTTTGTCTTTTCTGGGTTCACCCTCAGCCAATTTCTATTTATACAATCTTGGAGCTTATCTAGACATTTATAAGAAGCAAAAGTTGAATGTTCTATTTTTGGGTCGAAGATACCGTATATACTCGAGTATAAACCCCCCTCCTCATCCTAAACCCCCTCCTCACTTTACCCCTCTAAATACCTCCCCCTCTCCCTCTCCCCTCTGTGCTCCTTCCTGCTGCGTCTTGACCGGGCCAATGCTAATGATGTGGTGTGCATGTGATGCCACATCATTAGCATATGCCGGGTCCCGACGCAGACGGAAGGAGCGCAGAGGAGCGGAGAAGCAGCTGCAGATGGAGGTAAGTGAGGGGAAAGGGAGAGGGGGAGGTATTTAGAGGGGTAAAGTGAGGAGGGGGTTTTAGGATGAGGAGGGGGGTTGAGGATGAGGAGGGGGGTTGAGGTTGAGGAGGGGGCTGAGGAGAGAGGTTGAGGAAGGGGGTTGAGGAGGGGGGTTGAGGAGGAGGAGTTTAGGATGAGGAGGGGGGTTGAGGATGGGGGGGTTGAGGATGAGGAGGGGGGGTTGAGGATGGGGGGTTGAGGATGGGGGTGTTGAGGGTGAGGATGGGGGGTTGAGATTGAGGAAGGGGGTTGGGGAGGGGGTTGAGGATGAGGAGGGGGGTTGAGGAGGAAGGTTGAGAATGAGGAGCGGGGTTGAGGAGGGGGTTTGAGGAGGGGGGTTGAGGAGGAGGGTTGAGGATGAGGAGGGGGGTTGAGGAGGGGGTGTTGAGGAAGAGGATGGGGGGTGAGGATGAGGATGGGGGGTGAGGATGGGGGGGTTGAGGGTGAGGATGGGGGGTTGAGATTGAGGAAGGGGGTTGGGGAGGGGGTTGAGGATGAGGAGGGGGGTTGAGGAGGAAGGTTGAGAATGAGGAGGGTGGTTGAGGAGTAGGGTTGAGGATGAGGAGGGGGGTTGAGGAGGGGGTGTTGAGGAAGAGGATCGGGGGTGAGGATGAGGATGGGGTTGAGGAGGGGGTTGAGGATGAGGGGGGGTGAGGATGAGGAGGGGGGTTGAGGAGGGGGGTTGAGGATGAGGAGGGGGGTTGAGGATGAGGAGGGGGGTTGAGGAGGGGGGGTTTCCCAGTATTTTGTGGTAAAATAGGTGCCTCTGCTTATACTCGGGTCGGCCTATTCTCGGGTATATACGGTAATTCAAGATATGTTTCAACAGCTTAATATACATTTTGTGAGTTTGATAGCATTTTTATAAAAAAAACTGTGCAGCAGTCAGTATGAGAGTGTTGCAATATTGTGGTTTACTAAATAGCAGACTGTTTTAGCATTAGGAAACAAATAGACCGCAAGAACATAGGGTCCTTTGAATTAAAGGGCTACTGTTATTTAGGGAAAATATTGCATTGGGCGGAGTATGTCACCAACTAATATTGGGAGCTGTGTAACCATGAGGATAAATGTATTAGTAGAGAAAACTTCACTTTTGAAGTTATCTGGCTTTAACACTTCCTGCTATCTTAAAGCCTGAGGGGAGGGATTACTAATTAGTGGAGGGGGTGACAGAGGAGGTAAGAGAGAGAGAAAAGAAGGAGCTTTAGTATTTGAAAGCTAGCTGCTTCCCATTCACATGCTCAGAAGTATGCAATCACATGGATAAACTGCAAGCCGTGTCCTGCCGAAATGTAAATGGACCTCTTATTCATGCACCCTTAGCTAAAGTATCATAGACGCATCCGAGATTCAAAGTTTGTTCCTAATTTTTCTTGAAGTCAGACTACCTTTTTCAAACTTATCTCTTTTCCATCATTTAATGATCCTTTAAATAAAATGTTTTTACACATTGTGGTAGGTTATGTTGATAATAACAATGCGACTAAGTAGCAGCAACAGAGCTACTGGTACATCCCAACATAACAATTGTAAAACCACTCTCTAGAACAGTGGCGGGTAACAGGAAGCCCTGGTGGCCTTTGTGGTCCTCAGACCCTTTCCATATGGCCCTCAACCTGCTCCCTGCAGTGGGAGAGCACATGTCTCTTCAACAATACACAGACCATTATATATATCTAAAACCAGAAATACTTCTACTTATTATCTATATCTCTATTACCAATCCATGCCTTCCTTCCTACAGTGTATAGCCACTTTGCTTTCTGCAAAATAAAAAGGTATAAAGCACAGTAAGGCCCTCTTACGGGCTCGAATGTCACATTTGAGACCTTTCAGGAAAAACAGGTTGGCCATCCTTAACCTAGAAATTTTAACTGGGGCTACATATGTCTATCAAGAAATACATACAGTAAACAGTAGCAGCTGGTGAATGGTTATGGTCATGTAGCAGAAGACTTTGCCCACTGAATTCACCCCCACTTAAATTCCCTCTGATACTAAAAGATTCCTTCTACTGATCCCAATTACAAATACTAATTTTATCTAACTATCACAGGAAACCTATATATCACTAACATTACAAAAACTAAATAAGGAAAACATAATTCTAATGATGGACAACTAGGCTAACATATACACATACATTATAAATAAACACACACAGATGTCTTGGTGTATATGTGTATATATGTGTATATATTTGTCTCTATGAATGTATTTTTGGATTTGTGTATATCTATCTCTGTGTATTGTGTGGTTTATAAATGACTGTATGAATGTATATGTGTGTGTGTATATGTCTATCTGTGTGTATATACTGTAAATATATTTTTTATGTCCCGCAGAGGTCGGCTGCACATATACATAACATCATACATTAAGCAGCTATGAGCATCAATGTTTACAAACCAGTCATACTCAACCATAACTCCTAACTGTCCATCCTAGTTTCTCAAATATCACACATATGAATGGCCTCTACCTCCATTCTGGCCTGACTCCGATCATCTTTCTTTTGCAGTCTCTGTTGTGGAGAAATACAAATCGTTGGGGCAATGTGCTCATACTAAACTGTCACTGAATTAGCTACTATGCGATTGTAACCCCTGTACTTAGAAGAATACTATTTTCATGAACTGCAGAGGGGAGAAACTGTAAGATTTTAGGCAGAATTAACATAGCTTTTAAGCACTAAATAAAATAAAGTACACAAAAGTAAAGAGATACATTGTTATATTATACTAGTCATTTGCCTGCCATTAATGATGGGATATTTTTTCCCCACCCCCTTCCCCTGTATCTTACCCCCTCTCCCTCTCCTGTGTCTCTCTCCCCCTTCTCCCTCCCCTATGTCTCTCTCCCACTACTCCCTCCCCTGTGTCTCTCCCCCTCTCCTGTGTCTCTTCCCCCCTCTCCTGTGTCTCTTCCCTCCTCACCCCTCCCCTCTGTCTTCCACCCTCTCCCCTCCTGCTTCCTTCCCCTCTCCCCTGTGTCTTCCTCTCCCCTCCCTCTTCCTCCCCCCCTGTGTCTTCCTCTCCCTTGTGTCTTTTCCGTCCCCCCTCCCCTCCGTCTTCCTCACCCTCTCCCATGTGTCTTAATTATAGAAGTAATTTTGATTGTACATTTGAAGAATGTCTAGCCTTTTCCAATAACCATATCAAAGGGACTCTTTAGATCAAATAGTTTTGTTTTATATCAATATTTTAACTTTGTGACTAATTCATTGTATTTGTCTCATCTTTACCCTTCACTTTCTTTTAAGAAGCCCCTGAAATACCATTTTCTGGAATCTCACCCTTTCTTCCTGTTCTCTCTCATGTATGACACCATGTTTTATAGCTGTGCCCGAAGACCATACTTACAGAGAGGGGCTTCCCACTATCAGTGTCCCGTGATCCTCAGATACACAGCAAGTAGTGTTTAGAGCAGGATGAAACGCTGGTGGATTCTTGACCCTATGTGTGGCTGTGGCCTTTGGACATTGCTTTGCAACGTGGCACCCTAAAATGAAAGAACAGTTAGAAAATTGAAGGTTCTAGAAGGTGAGAAACTTTTTATAAGTAAGTGATCTAAATATTTTATACATTAAGGATGATAAATTGTCATAAAAGTCACCTAATGAAAGCATTTAAATAAAACAAAACAATTTGCCTAAAAAGTCCCTTTAATACTAGATGGTAGGTGTAAAGCTAGTCGAGGAATGTATTCTTGATGGCCTCTGCAATATTTAAAGCTCTGACTTTAATTGGCCTTATCCAAGAAGTCTTAAACATTACCATCCTGGTTCCATTTCCATTTTGTAGATAAATACCCCATTATGTTCTCTATAACTCTTTTCAAATTTAGTAAATGCCCTATTGTTTTGATATTATGTGCCAATTTATTCAAGGATGTGAAAGAGAGCAAACACAAATGTGATGTATTCCTATATAACCATACAAGTATTTATACAGTTTACTTATTGGGATCCTCAGATAAAATAGGAAATACTCCTTTTCTCTCCATAACACTAATACTAAATAAATGGCCTCATCCTGACACAATTATTTTAAAAACAGACTACTAACTATTTCCTCCAGCTGAAGACATTTTACATCCATAAACAGGATCTGTGGATATTTTTATAACAGATCGGGCAGTGAAGGATGTTGTTCAGGGTTACGGATATTAAAGAGATGTTACAATGTATACAAGTGTCTTTCCTCTTCTCAAATAGAGTTTTACTCATTTAAAAATGTTTATTCATAGCTTTTTCACAAATCCAGTTCTTTTTATATTAACTTTTTAAAAGGCTACTTGGAGAATGTGTAAAGATTAGTTTATATGTGTTAAACTCTAATGTGAACTTGATTTATGGAGAAAGTTTTGTCTTAAAAGTCACAATTAAATGTGTTATGGCCAACTACTTCTTTAATAATTTTTATTACCTGCCATACGTGTTGGCAGAAAAAAGGCCAATAGAATGGTTAAGTATTCATAACTTTTAAATAGTTCAGATCAATTTAAACATGTCTTCAGGCTATTGTGATTTCCAAGATAAAATATATGTTTTGAAAGAAAACGTACTGCCATATTTTCTATGACATACAATATGACAGTGTGTGGAGCACCCATTAATGCACAGCTTTGGAGGTGGAGTGTAAGGAAATGTGTTCCTCACTCTTCTGCTGATGGAAATGAGGAACACTGGTCTAAAACGTTAGGGGAATATCTGTTGAAGAAAAAAAACTTTCACTGACTCGCCCTTGGACGAATAAGATAGGACATGAAAATTCTGTATTTTTGGTTTAATACAAGCTTGGAGGTGAACGCACAGAGTAACAGCAAGTCTAGTTCATCTGAAGAACTCTTCCACATACTACCTTTTTATACAGTTTTTACATGATTTTGCAAACAATATTGGCTAATCAGTAAACCCCTTCTTGTGAGACTCACCAGGGTATTATTACAAGACTAGCGAATTGCCCGTCAAAAAATGACGGCAATGAAATTGTACGTGAGCTAAGGGTGTTTGGTGTATATAATGTGGCTGATGTAGCGTTGTTCGTTTTCTATGTCGTGCGAGTTTTTCAGAATATCCGTAGCTGTTTGGTGGGCTTTTTCGGAATATCCGTAGCTGTTTGGTGGTGTTTTGCGTGTTTATGGTAGTGTTTTGCGTGTTTAGGGACCTTTAGCCTTGTTTTCGTTTTGTTCGGCGGCCATTTTTTCTCTCGCTTAGGTGATTTTCGGGTCTCTAAACTCCGAAATTTGTGGTTAAATGGAGGTGTAACTTCACTTGCAGAGGTCCTCGGTGCCCCCCCCTTGCAGTGAGTAACCTTTTTATGTGTTTGTTGTTTGTATTTGTTGCGTCCTTGTTTTCTAATCTCATAGGTGTTTTTCGGCAAATCCGTAGGTGTTTGGTGGTGTTTTGCGTCTTTACACTGCTGTAGCCTCATTTTCGTTTTTTTTTTGGCGCCCATTTTTTCTCTCGCTTAGAGAATTTTTTAGTGTCTAAACTCTTTTAATTTGACTTAAATTGAGGGGTCACTTCAGTTTTCGAGGTCCTGGATGCTCCCTCTTCCTGTAAGTAAGCTTTTTATGTATTTGTTGTGTGTATTTGTTGTATTTTTCATGTTTTGATGTGCATGCTGCGGTCGATTTTTGCGAGGTCGTAATGGGTAGTAACGTGTCTCGTATTTTGTCTAATCATCTATTTTTGACGTAAATTTTGCGATGGTCGCTTCGCGAGGACCTCAGTTGCTGGCAAAGAGCGCCTTTGGCGCTCCTTGCCAGCAACTGCAACCCTCGCTTCGCTACGCGAGCCCGCAAGCGTGAGCAACAGCTCGTATGCTCACAACTATATATGTAATTCTACAAACAATATTGGTTATTCAGGAAACTCCTTCTTGTAATACAAACACAAGGCCTACACATTTTCACCTCTGACCCAATACTCAAATGTTTTATCTCTACTCAAATATGCACAAATATAATCTGTTTAATTATATTCTTGTTTCTTCAAGTTTGCAAAAAGCCTTGAAGTAAAAGCACTTAACTAATGATTCTTCGGAATTAACTCCTTCATAGGTTTTCAATTACTAAGGTTATCAATTACTATTTTCTTATATACTTATATCTACTTATAATGTATAGATATTCAACTCTTACATATCAGTAACAATCAGTACAACATTCTAAACTCACTGTCTATGTGTCATACTTGACTCTACTCTCTCTTTCATTTCCCACATCCCCAGACACCCACTAAGCTTTCTTGTCCCCACCAACAAAACATATCTAAAATGTGTTCCTTCCTCACACAAGACAAACCAAAGACACTCATTTATAACCTCATCATTTGGTCCTAGACTCCACTGCAAAACTCTCCTAACCAGTCTTCCACTTACATGCTTGCCTTTACTTCAATGCATTTTGAATATGTTTGCTGGGCTCGTACACCTCACCAAATGTTCATGAAATGCTATCTCCTTATAACAGTCTCTTCACTGGCTCCCAATATTCTTGAAGATTACATTCATAATCTTGACTACAAATTCTTCAACAACACCGCTCCCACCTCTATCTCAGCTTTTGTGACCAGATATATCACAAGTGATCTCACCTCAATTGTAATAAAGCTCTTATTTTAGTGAATCTAATATTAAATATTTTAAATCTAATTGTTTCCTTTTTGCCGTGAACTATGGTTTTATTTTCATTATTATGTTTCTGTGGAATAGATCAGGGGCTCTTAATAGCCAGTCCAGAATTGCAGCTGAAATGTACTCTATTCAAATCAATGCAAAACTATATGAAATCTTAGTGTACCACAAGTAGTTTTTTCATCAACACTTGTCCATCTTTTAATTTTGCATTTGTCCCACGGGCACCGGAAGGTAGCCAGCTGGTTCTCAACAGCCTTATCTACTGGTCCTCGGAGACAAAGAGGAATGAGTAGTGCATAACTCTTTAAACATGTCACTGATATTAGTCAGTTCTAGATAGATTATTGATGAGTTTATTTGTAGATAAAATGTATTATATTCAAATGAGTGAAGATTAATGAAAAGTATGTCACCTGTAGTATCACCCTGTTGAAAATGTTCTGATGGTGGTCTAAAAACTGAAGAAATGTTTTATTTGTCTGTAAGTACAATATATATATCTCTATATATCTACTTTCATTAATTTTAGTTGTAGACAGATAAATGTTACTGTAGTTAAATTGTAATCTGTCTAAATAAGTGCAAGTTAAAGATGCAAATGTAGCGTGTCACATATAGTATTCCTTGTTAAAAGTGTTGTCAATCTCAAAGAAAGTCACCACGAGCATTTGAAGGTATACAGTCAGTTTCCAGATCAAAAAAGGTTTAGAGCTAGTAGTTTAAATTTGTGCAGCTACGTTATCAACCATTTCCACATGAGGAAACTATAATATTCTCAGTAGGGCTTTTTTTTCTGATGATACTGGGGTTACATTAATTTACATCAATGTAATTTGTCCCCACATTAGTAATATCTCTTATTGTGGACCAATGGAATAAAATGCAGCCATATACATGTGGAAAGTTGATATTTATAGAAACAGTGAGAATGTATACTTGTAAAATGTCCATTATGTGCAGACTTACATTGCGTGGAAAACACTGTGAGAAATATATATGCTGTTAATCATCCAAGAAGCACTAGAGGACACTATACTTTAGCACAAGTAAATGTAAATGAATAAAATGTGTGGAAAATGAGCAACTTATTAAATATCGGCCTTTCTTTGTTGAATCAGTGAATGTTTCATAGTTTCTCCCAATTGGAGGAGGGGTGTGGTCACTGTCAATGTTAAAAAGAAATACAGGAATTCCAAAAATAACACCTGCAAGTCTGTACAAAAATATATACGCATTTCTTGATAATTAGGAGATTAAAGGGAATCACCTTACAAAAATTCAATTTTTTTCACATCTTCATATAAGCAGTCAATATGTAGAAAGCTTCTGTCAACGATCATCTATTTCAATATTTAAAAAAATTCACTATTTGCTTTGTATTTTACTATGTTTTTCTTAAAAATCTACCTTAAAACCAGATTTTAGTTTGCATTGAAACATCACAATATATAATACTTCTGCTAAATATTGAGTACTGGCTTGACAATGATGGATATTTGATAGGGAAGACACCATGTTTAAATGGGCTGCTACATATAGACAATGAAACTGCCAAGCGTGGCCAAACCTTGTGTGACACTCAGAATGTAAAATATATACAAAAAAATTAAAATGTTTTTGATATTACAAAAAATTCCATTGCTATTAATTATGATCTGCAGCTTTTAAACCAATTATCAACACTTCTTGTTTGTAATCATTAGATTCAAGAACTGTGCAAGACATAATTCTTTCTCCCATGCTTCAAAAGTGTGTTACAGCCAGGGGCGGCTGGTTCATAGGGGCAAATGGGCACCCCCTCCCAAAATTAATGCACTGACTTAATCCCCCATTACTTACTTAATTGTATAATTTATATAATTTAAAAAAAATGTTTTATCATGTTCAATATTCGGTTTTCTTAATAGTTGCTGCTGTCACTTTAGATTTAAAACCCTCTGTGCTGCAGTTAAACACACTGACTTATCACATGTATTCCCCTACTGGTGACTAGCCTAGTACTACAGATCAGGAGACATATGAGAATTTAAAAAATACAGTCACAATGCTGTCTATGCCGCAACTGAGCTCTAACAGATAAAGCTGAGCCTGTCTGTCAAACTCAGCATCACCCAATCAGAATGGCCGGGAGGGAAAAGTCCTGTATCATACAGGGACTGCACCGCTCACAGTTCCCCCGGAAGTAGAGACATTGGAGCAATCTCAGTAAAGTTTAATGAAAAAAAATCAACACTAAGCTCACAGTGCATGCAGATAGAGCGAGCTACGTGTAAATCTTGAGATTTTCAATACTCTGGTCATCTTATTGTTTCTGACTACCCTGCTCCACACACCAAGCTTGTGACCTGTCTGTCACCACCCGAGCCTATACCAGACAGAAGCAGCTGCAGAGCTCAGGTGAGTCAATATCCCTCTCTGTGTTTGCTGGTGTTGTTTTGTCCTTCAGTCGTGTATGACTCTCAGTGACCACATGGATGCAGCACGCCAGGTACATCTGTCTGTGTTTCTGGTTGTGCTAATCCATATGGTTTCCATGGCAAAGATACTGGAGTGGGTTGCAAGTTCCTACTCCAGATGACTTCATTTGTCTGACCCCTCTAAAAGGACCTGCCCATCTTGGATGACTGTTCATGATATAGCTCACAGCTTCATTGAGTTAACAAGCCCCTTCAAAATGAAAAGGTAGCAATCCAGAAGGGGTCCTGTGTCTTAGTCTCTATGTCCATATGTATTTATAAGGAGAGGGTACACTTACTTTTGGGGGAGATCTCTTATTGTATGTGTAAGATATATATAATGTGTGTATGTATATGTGTATATATACACACACGCACATATATATATATGTGCGTGTGTGTATATATACATATATATATATATATATATATATATATATGTGTGTGTGTGTGTGTGTGAAGGAGTACACTTAGAAATATATGCTAATTAACCACTCAAATATGTTTTTTGCAACAACTTAATATTAATTATGTAAATATTTTATTTTTATTTTTTTTACAACACATAGATCTATTCAAATGTATTTTATAAAGATAATAATGTTTAAAATGGAGGGAGAAACAAAACAATACTGAGTCATGCATAACCAACTTGGGGTGCAACATTCTGGTTGTGCTCTGTTGTTGGTGAATTATCACCCTCTGCTTCTGAAGGTGCAAGATGTTCCTCCCACGTGTTGTTTGATCTCTGTTTGTTTAATTAATCTATTTGCTCATTTAACAAATTATTTATTTATGCAGTTTTACTCTCTCAGTATATTTGCTGCTATCATAGTATCTGCTTGTATCGTTATTGGCTCAGCCGTAAAATACCTGACCTAGGCTCAGGAAGGAGAGATGGATAGAAAGGGAGAGAGAGGGATAGAAGAAGAGACATATAATATATCTTTCTAACTTTCTATCTCCTCTCTCCCTACCCCTTCCTCTCTCTATCCCTTCCTCTCTCTCTATTCCTTCCTCTCTCTCTATCCCTTCCTCTCTCACTCTCTATCCCTCTCTCTCTTTCTCTCTCTATCCCTCTCTTTAACACTCCCTCCACATCCCTCACTACCCCCCCCCCCCCTATCTCTATCCCTGTCTTTCTCTATGGGATCCCTTTTGTGGGTGGAGACTGTGTCACTAGGAAGGGTCTATACATGTTGTGGTAAAATGTTGTGAAGGGAAGGGGTTTATACTGTTGGGTGGAGTCAATATAAGGGGAGGGACCAGGTCTTTGTTTTCCACCCAACCAAGTTGGAAAGTCACCAGCTGCCACTGGTTACAGCTTGAATCCTTTTTGATATGTCAAAATGTATGTATACAGATGTTTCATAACCTTCTTTCATTGATATTATTCCATTTTTGGATTTTGCCTTTGTGGATTTCCAGATTATTAAACATTGTTGTGGGTAAATTAAATGCTATATGTAAATAATATGATATAATAATATCTATTTATGACTTAAAGGGACACTGGCACAACAAAATATGTTTTATTGTGTTTAAGATTATTGCAACTAATATTGTACTATTTGTGTGGTATTGTATGCTAATTTGTTGTGCTTTGTGTTTGATTAGTGTAGCGGAGAGAACCTATCTGCATGACAACCGAGGATTATATTATTTTGGGCCTCTACGGAAGACATCATATGCGTGGAGCACTGTGCATAAGGGTCAGGAAGGCTGCTGCTATGGTTCAAGCTTTATTGTTTTTGGTAGTGGGAGATGTTCCATAAGACCTATTTCAGAGTTCAGAGTTTTAGTAAACTCTTTTTTGACTAACCTAAAGAACATTAAAGTTTGTGTCAGTTTATGTGCCATCTAATGTCCCATCCAATTAGGATCTGTCCCTAACAGCTTAACCATAATTATATGGATACATTTCTAATACATTTCTCATTATGCTAAAAATATAAATATGGAAGGTAGGATTCTACCAAGTGACTAAAAAGGAATAGTTAAGGGAACAGCTGGAAAACATCTTCATAGAGTTGATTTTAAAGAGGGTTTTTTTTTTCTGATGTGTTGGGTGCATTTCCAAGGGTTACTGGTGAAAATGGTTTTATATATAGATTGGATATGGTAAAACATGTTTAAAAACGATATTGCTTTTATTTAAAAATAGTGTTATTGATTCTTTTGGGATGCCAACTATTTTTTAAAGTGATAGAGGTTGTATTTTTTACAATTTTGCCTTTTTCAAGTTTAGTTCTTCAAAAAATATATTATAAATATATCACTACAGTGAACCTTTAAGTTTACTTTAGTGAATCACCATGACAAAAATAAAATCTTTAACAACAATGGAAAGAAATGTTATAATTACAGGGACATGGAAGACAATTCTTTTTTTTCATGCATTAAAAGAGCATGCTTTAAACATTACCAATGCTCATTACAGTGAAGTTCACAGAGCATAAGTATATCTCTACATCTCATTGGTAGACTAGTATGAGTCATACATCTATATTACTGCTCAATGGATGACAGGGGCAAACATCATTTGAAAAGAAAGAAAACACCCAGTGGCACATTATCAAATAATCAAAGAAAACAATGCTTTCAATGTCCCTTTAATTAGATACCTGAACAAAAATGTTCATATTTTATGAACTTATTTCTTTACAAGGCAGAAACAGTTACCAATGAGTAGAGGTGCTCGGGGCAAACACTCATTTCTTCTGTGTGTGCAAATGCTATGATTTGGCTCAGCCGTTACCTTGCTTCCTCTAGACAGTGTGAACAGCTCATTTCCTTCTCCTTGTCTCTGCCCCTCTATTATGGTATCCCAGAAAGTTAGAAGATAATTAGCAAAAAAACATAAAGAGTGCATTTATGATCTATCTGACAGCCCTTGGCAGCCACACACATACTACAAACCATGCTGCTGATGCGGCCTGCTGTGCAGGAGACTTTTCCTGTGGCGCAGTACAACCCCTGCAGCATTGCTGTGCACCTCCATTTCCTACTACTCTCCTACACTTGTTCTCCTCCGACTAATGCATTACAGGTGCAAATCCACACAACCCTTCTAGTTTGCACTACTTTGTCAAAAGGGGCCTGTGTGCGGTCCTCTACCATACAACTTTGATAAATTAATTCTATTGAGAGCACATAGAATGTCAATATAATTTGAACTTCTTCCATGCATACCCTTTAATTTTCAACAGGGAGATTCTGTATCCAATTGTTCTGGTGAAACACATAGTATATACCCAACTTCATGAATACATGCAAGTAGTGGCCAAAATTGTGTTTTTCAAAGTGCTCATAAAAAATGCTCTTGCATTCTTCTAATTTTTGGCTGAAAAGTCAGTGATTTCAGCCAAACTGCTGTCAGAGCTGTTTTGCTGTGTTAAATGAAAACCCATAACTTTGGACACAAAGTAATAAAGAACCAAATTGCTCTTTACTTAGTCTAGAAATTATGCTTGAGTCTTCATGTAGCCAATTTATTGTCTATAGTGCTTAATGGGCATTTCTTGTCCAGGTTACCTGTCTTGTGCTCAAGTACCCACTTGACCTGACTCTTTGTTCAGTGGATGTTTGTCATGTTTCCTAGACTACTAAATGTTATCTTTACTGAAGGTGTATTCTAGGTGATGACTGAAATGTCCCTAATTCACGTTTTTCATTTTATTTTTACCTTTTTGTGCACTGTTGATAGTGACCTGAGAGAATATCGCCTCTATAGAGAATTATAAAATACAGATAATCTTAAGGTAAATTATCAAGTTCTTCTCAGTAAATTAAAAAATGTCAGATATATATTTATACTAAAGAGCAAAGTGTTGAAGAACTCTTGAAAAAATTAAACCACATATGATAACATATTTTTGGATAGGTAAGCCAAGAGTTCTGCAATATTTAAGCATTTTAAACATGTGTTTCCAAAATAATAAATTAAACAAAAGTAGACTTCATCTAAACATGAAAATTATCAATGCAAATTTCGTTGGGCCTCACAAAGGACAGATAAGAGGATGTCAACCGATATTGACTCTATATCAATTCTTCCCAAGCCTGTATAACACTGTAGGCTCTCTGTTTGGAGGAACTATAGGACAGAGGTCAAGATTATACAGCAGCCTTTGAACTGGGTTCAGGTCCCGTTTACTGACAGATTGCTGAGGTATGTTCCAAAATCAAGCGTATGTATCAGAGTCACAGTCACAGACAAGAGATTGAAGCAAGCAGCAGACAAGAATAACAAGAAGACAAGCTGAAAGTTGGGTCTGGCTGAGGTTATATCAATAGCTATGGTCTGAAGCCAAGGCCAGTTCCAGAAGGTCAGTGAGAAGGTAAGTAACACACCCACAGCTCATAATTCCTTGCTGGGGTAAGGTGTTTCCAGATTGCCGTCTTTTAATAGTTGCTACACAGTTGAAGCAGGATCAGTCAATATGTTACTGTTGCTCTGGAATGGCACACCCTACGAAAATAAAGTGGGTTGTTACTCTGGATTGATGCACAGGATGAGTAGAAGTGATGCAAACCACTTAGAGATCCTGAGCACTGCTTCTAGAGATGACTCAGGTACACAGTTTCCACTTCAGTACTTAAGTCCAACTAACCACCCAAGACTGTGGATATGCATTCTTGTACATGTATGCTAATCAGCAACTAAGTCATTTTGATAGAGCCAACTGTGCTCAGGTACAGATATACTGAAATCCTGAATAGTCTTTAATCTCCTGGATTTAAATTCAGCAAGGTAGGATGAATAAAAAAAAATAATGTAGTATTTAACTCAAGCACACTAAGTTTAATACATATGTTTTACTCCAGCTTTGTGCATGTCGAATAGTATTGAGTCATTTTAATTAAATAATATGATTAGTATATCAAGATGGGACAAAAATGAAATACTAACCCAGAAACAGACTCCTTTTAAATCAAATATACCCTAGTTGGGAGATTCTCAGAGGTATATGAGGTTAGCATAAGCCAATTTATGACCATATTTGCCATTGTGGATTGTTCAATATATAACACAAATAGAGGAATGTAAATATAGAAATATTTCCAGAGACACACTTTGATTTGAAAGTGACCTTGACAGAACCTAATTGACAAAAATGAATCTTCACTCAACGGACTGCTTTGTACTTAAATATTTAAAGGGCTTATATTTGAACTAAGTATATATCTGTAAAGATCATGTGACTTGACCTAATTGAATGGTAGGTTTTTTAACTTGCTTTAGACATATGTACTATTTATTTACTGTACTACTGTATGGTGGAGGGCTTCTATCGCTCTTTTGCCCACCATATTATAAATGATTGTTGTGGTGAACTACCTACTCATAAGGTCCACAACACAGGCTGAGATCCCGCTCCATGCTGATGATAGCCAGTAAGCTTGAAACAGCTGTACATGGATAGGATACTCAGCCTGTGTTTTTTCAAACCTTGGCTTTGCATTAAAGCTGTGTAATACAGCATGCATAAGCTTAAAGGAAGCCATGTTTGAAATGGGCTATGGATTGAAGAGCGAGGCATTCATGGGCACATTTGCATGTCCCAGCTCAGCTTCCCAGAATGCAGTGTAATAACTGTTTTTTCAGAATTCTGAGCTGGAAGCAGGTTTTTTAACTTGCTTTAGACATTCAAATATGAATGCAGATGTACTATTTATTTACTATATATATATATATATATATATATATATATATATATATATATTATTAAAAAAAGAGGTATATTGGCTGAATGCTATGTTATTTTTGCAAATGGCCAAGGCATGCATTTTAAAAGAATTTGCTTTAAGCCTCCTGGCACATAGGAAATCATAAACATTTCAAGTCACAACGCGGTCTTTACTTTTTAAACTTTGCCTCAGGGGAGCGCACAGTCCTAAATACATGTCTGCCATGATATGTCATGATGTCAGGGCTAGAAATAACCATGGAAACCAAGATGTCTCTTGATACTATACTAATTTATCTGTGGACACCCATACAAAATAATTCGGATAATTATCTGGAAAAAAATCCCCAGAGTAACAATGAAATTCAGATGAAGTTTGAACACAAGGTCAATCAATTCTGTCTGCTCCGCCACATGTAGCTGCAAGTCTGGGACACGTTCAAAAAGTAATAAAAAAGGATCTATCAGGTGACTACCAATATTAATGTGGATATTGCACACACGAGTTGTGTAATTGATAGGTCTGCTAAAATCGTGGTTTAGTGTTGTGCACCTTGAAGTCAATGGGTTATTAATGACTTCCATTTATGTGTAGGCCTGACTGACTGCAAACTTCCATTTTATGTGTAGGCCCGACTGCCTGCATCATACGAGCTCTGGACATCAAGCGCGCTGCTGACAAGAAGCTGCTTGCCTTCTAGCCATTATTTTCTAATTGCCAAAAATGAAAAAAATGTGGTGCAAAGCTAAAGCAAACGTGTTTATTTTTTAGAAATTTATGGTGGCAATAAATCCCATTACAGCTCAGGATTTTCCCATTCACTATGGGGAGTGCCATGCAGGTGGGCTGTAATGGATATTTTATGGTTCTACCCTTACCTTCAGGGATTGATTATACTTTGGAAAATATACTGAAACATCCACAAAGATTCATGACAAAGTAACTCAGAAATAATGAATGGCACAGGGCATTCTTAACTTTATATCTGTTTTCAGTTGCAAAGTGGTCTGACAATATATTTACAGTTTCAAATGAAGCCATAAGTACCAGTACTTATTATACTGTATAATATGATATACAAGGGTTAGTAACACAACTATGCTATTGTATACATAAAAAGGCATACCTGGCTGTTGTGCCATGTATATTTTTCTCTTGTGTTCACTTTTTTTATGCATGACTTTTTTTCTGAAATTAAATATATTAAATGATTAGGATATGTATGCACTTATAACTTATTTTTTGTGGTTAGTGTGGATTTTATTTTTACTTGATACATTTAACTATTTGTCCCATTTGACAAATATCATTTTAGGCTCAATTCTTTAACAATAGTCAATGAAACAAATATGTAAAAGTCTAAATAATTGGTCACTTATTTTGATTAATGATATAGCCTTAAATAGTTTATCCAACTGAACTCACAAATATGACCCTAGTCTTAACATCATACAAGAATTTCTTGGAGCAGACTTTTTGAGTTGTCAGACTTTTGTTGTTGTTCCATTAACCTGAAATTGTTGCCTTTGTAATTAGTATTCTGAACTATGCTGCTATATAGAATGATAGATAAGCAAAACAATCTTCCAGCAGATGTGGTTGAGACATAGATACACAATAAAGGATTTCAAGCATGCACCCAGGCATAAGTGACTAGAATCTGTTTTTTGCATCAAATGGCATCACATAAAATAGTTGTCAAACTACGAATTGTCGTCACTCTTTTGGTCCGCAAATGCGGACCCTCGCAAAGCATTTGCAGAAGGTGGAGGCTCCCACATCGGCTGTAATGAGCATTTGCAGGCCGCAAATGCGGAACCTCGCAAAGCGAGGGGCCACATTTGCTGAGGTGGAGGCTCTACGGCGCCTCACAAGCGCATTACAAACACACACAAGCGCCAAAATACGAACCGCAGGTCTTACAAAGCAAAATTTACGGACTTAGCCAAAAAAATAAGAGACACAGGACTTATAAAAACATTACGAACTCGCAAAATTACGACCTTAAACAAGGCTATACGACCCTAAAGCCGCAAAACAACACCAAGCACAGACAGATTTTCCAAAAAGCCGTACGAGGTAAAGATACACTTTTAGCAAGAACGCTAACTCATCCACACACGCGTACCACATACACATTCGCCACCATTTTACAACACTAACTTACACAATGTGGAAGTACACGGCTACACTAACGGCTTTCCCTCGCGCACGCAGCCTATTTACACTACACACTGCACACATTGCTGAAACTTACACCTCAGCTCCACAACACTGCAAACCTACATTGTATGCTGCAGGAACATCGAAACAGATTGTCAGCTCTTCAGCACAATGCTTCCTGCATATATTACTTACAAATAGGTAAAGTATATAAATGTATTCATTTATTCATTATTCCATTGGCATACAAAAATAGTTACGGGTTTAACAGGGACTTCAATGAGCGCCAAAGGTGCTCAGCGCAAGGCCCGTATGTGACTGGTTTGAGGGAGTTGCAATAAGCGACAAAGGCGCTCATCGCAAGGCCTTTAACGTATATGGGGAAGAGGCTCCAAATGGTTTACGGCCTCCATTTTTTTCAAGCCTATAACTCGAAAGCCTTTCTGGGGCCGCAAAAAAAATACAATTTATTAGAAAATTAGTTTACAACCTCACACACAGCACAGGTGAAGAGGCAGGAAGCCTGTAATGGAGGTTGCAAGCTAGTTTTCAATTTAATTGGCTTTTTGGGGAGGTCTCACAACGGCTACGCGAGGAAAAAAATGGCATCCGTACAGCCATCATTTTTTTTCAAGCCCGTAAATTGGAAAACCATTTTGGCAATAAAATTTGAAGGTTGGCAATGCTGTTTGCCACACAATGCAAGGCTCTCCCCCCTCTAATGTGCGGACCTTTGGCACTCATTGTGAGCCTCATTGTGAGCCTTTCCCATTGTCTACTTTACGGGCCTCGCAATGAGTGGCTTCCGCCAACCCACCACTTTCATGCCTTTGGCACTCCTTGACAGCCCCCCCCCCTACTTTATGTGGCTCGTGATGAGCGCTCATTGCTGGTGTTATCCAACCTGGTGCTCATTGCCAGCCTTTTTTTAAAATTGCGGGTCTCACGATGATCGCCTTCGGAGCTCCTCGTGAGGCCTGCAATGAACGCTTTCGGCACTCATTGAATATGCGCAAGCCCGTAACTTTTAACATGGCGTTACCGACAAACTCGCAATTAAAACTACTATAGTTGATTCATTAATTTATTAATTAAAAAAATATAGCAGTTATTAAAAATATAAAAATGTAGTTAAAATAACAAAAAAATATTTGTATTAACAACACATTCATGTATACAAATATTTAGTAGAAGGAGGTAAATGATGGGATTGGGATTTTAAAAAATTACATAAATTGATAACGGATAGAGTTGAAGGTAAAAAAAATATTTTATAGATACATTTAAAAAAAAATTGAATATTATTTAAAAAAATCTTAATAGTTATTATCTTTTCAATTTACAACTTTCAGCTCATTGTCATTTTCAACAGACACTGGATAAAGACAGTGTCACAGAAATGATTCTACTGTGGGCGTTTGTGAAAACAGACTGTCAGCTTTGCATGATTTTCCTGAAAGCTACGTACATATAAGAGGTATATTATAATTAGTTCAGCAGAAAATTAGATAATTGATTTAAAAAATAAAAATGTACAATATTGCATATAATGATAGCAAGTTAATTAATAAGTATATAGATTATTAATTGTAAAAAAAAATAATTAATGGTGTGTATTGTGCTGCAATGAAAGTATATTCACAGATAAAATAATCATTATAGGAAATATGCTGGTGATATTACTAATTTAAAAGCTGGAAAATGGATGTCTGAACTATTATTTGAATTTTAGAGTGAAAACAAAAAGGTATTAAGCTATTTAACTGCTATTTAGACATAATTAATTACATTGGAACATACATTTGATATTATCGCACTTATATTTTTCTGACAAACTGGAAAAAAAATTGATTACAATTCCACAATCTAATAAAAAAAAAAAGGTAAGCTAAAGAAATACATTAGGAACATGGACAATTTGAAAAAATTATAGTCCATATGGAAAATAAAATATTATACTTTACAATAACAGATTACAATGTTAGATATCAACGAAAACAGCAAAGAACGCAAAAAAACGCTAAACAAGGGAACGCGTACAAAGCTGGAGAGAAAGACGCTCATTGGAGATGGTTCAAAGTATAAGAGAAGAAGATCGTGAGAAAATTGCAAATAAAAGAACAAGGAATGGGAACGTTAAATCTACGCGTAAGAGAGCTACCGATAAAAAACAAAATGATAAAGATGCATGTGAACAATATGGTAAAGATAGTAATGATAATGTATGTTTGCAGGAAAGTTCTTTATTTACAGGTTTAACCATAGAGCCTCACAATTGTGGTTTGTTAAATGTTGTTTTTCAGTTTTGTAGGGCTTATCATTTTCAAAAGGAAAGACCAAGGGATGGTGAGTTTATTAGCTGTTGTTAGAAAGGAAAGGTAAGGTAAGACTCTCAGAAAGACACCAATTTCCACAATATTTCCAAAGTATAATGACTGATCCTACATTTCCAAATTATAATAATTTCAAACAAAACATACGGTCTTATAATAGTGCAATTTCATTTGCTTCAATGGGTGCAACATTAGCTGTTAATGTTCCAGGGCATGGCCCTTACTGTTTTAAAGTATAATGGCAAATTTACCACAGTAATTTGATTTTACACCCAGAAGCAGGAAGGCAAAGAAAATTTGCTCAACTATATGTCCTAGATACAATGGAAGCAGTTGAACAATGTATGACGCTTTCAGAGAATAAAAAATGCTTAGCCATAGTTTTTCAAGAGCTTGATAACATTATGGCCAACAACGCATATACTCAGGCATATAAAAAAATAGCAGAAGTAGAAAGAGAACGACAGAGTCATGCTGAACAAAATCAATTGCCTATCCCAAGAGTCAGTATGGTTCTTAAAAGAGATTGCCATTGTGATCAACAGCGTTATAATTTACCAACATCTAATGAGGTTGCCATGGTGTTTCAAAATTACTACGGGGAACCATCAATTGAGCGGGATATTTGAATACATCCCAGAAATCAAGAGCAACCTTTCATTAACATAAGTATCTTAAGTAGTAATTTGGATCCAATGACATATCCTAATTTGTATCCAAATGGTGAGGCAGAATGGCAACCAAAATTAATACTTGAGAGTTATCCAAGTAGTAAAGTTTGTGTCAGAAATAATATTTCAATGCTTGAATATAAAGTTGCTCAAATTGCTATTAGAGATGAATTTAATCCAATTTTATATGGCGGAAAACTGACACAACTATAGATAATTGATTCATAGCTACAAGTCGAAGCAAATAGATAACATTTTATAAAATTTTAACAAAATAAGCTACATGTTGAACAATATTGTGGACTTCCAGCTGGCCAAGCCATCATTTTGCCATCTTCTTTCCAAGGATCTCCTCGCAATATGAGAGACAGATACAATGATGCAATCCATATTGTGACTAAATTTGGGAAACCAGATTTATTACATTTACATGTAATCCACAATGGCTAGCTGGATAAAGTGCTTCAGATAGACCTGATATAGTGGCTAGAGTCTTCAAATTAAAACATATATCAGCATTAATATATGACATAACCATCGCAAATTTATTTGGTAAATTTGTGGCTTATGTTTATACTATTGCATTTAAAAAAAGATGCCTTCCACATGCACATATACTTTTAATCCTTCAAGAAAAAGATCAATTGAATACTGCAGATCGAGTGTATTCAGTGATTATTGCTGAACTACCAGATCCAGACAAAATGCAAAACTTTATAAAATTGTTACACATCGCATGATTCATGGCCCATGTGGAGATATAAATCCACAGTAACCATTTATGGAAAATAATAAATGCACAAAAGATTTCCAAAAGAATTTAGAGTTCAAACGTATGCAAATTGTGATGGCAATCGTTTATATACAGTAGAAGAGGAGAAGGACAAACTGCAATTATTTGTGGAAAAATTGTAGATAATAGATATGTTGTTCCATAAAATCCACATTTGCTGATGAAGTACAATGCACACATAAATGTGGAATCTTGCACTTCTATCAAATCTATGAAATATGTGTATAAATATATTTACAAAGGATATGATGCAGCAACTGTAGTTGTGCAAAGTGCACAAAACAAACCAGAAAATCAAATTTTACATGATGAACTTTCATGTTATGTAGATGATCAGTGTCTAAGTGCTCCAGAAGCAATGCTGACTGCTGAAACTTGAAATGCATGATCGCTCACATGCTGTCTATCGATTAGATGTACATTTGCCACACAATTAGTTTACTTTAATGCTGGGATGAAAGAAATGCTCTTGCCTAAAATGAACATAGAGAAACAACACTTACTGCTTGGTTTACATTAAATTGTAACAGTGAGGCAAAGGAATTCTTATACATTGAGATTCCATAACATTATGTTTTCATAAATGGGGCTAGGCGAGAAAAAAAAAGGAGTGGCAATAAATGTATCCCCAGAATTTATACTGTTAGCCCAAGAGACATTGAACGTTTTAGTTTATGAGTACTTCTTTTACATGTTCCTGGTGCACAACGTTTTTAACATTTATGCACAGTGAATGGCATAGTTTATGATACCTTTCAATTAGCTGCATAACATAGTAACTTCCTTGCAGATGATACTGAATGGGAGAGATGTCTAGAAAAAGCAGCACTATGTCAAATGCCAAGGCAGATGAGGGAACAGTTCTCATTCATTTCATATTTAGTAATGTTTTGGTAACCTGATGCATTATCTTTGTGGAACAAGTTTAAATCAAATATGTGTGAAGACTTCATGAAAAAATTGTGTGAGTTCATTGCATTAAAAGGCTTAATGGAAATGCAAAAGGAATTTCTTTGTCAAGGATTAAGTTGTGCAATGTTTAATCTACCAGACTAAACTATGAAGTGTATGACTGTGGTGTTGAAAAACAAAAAGCGGAAGAAAAAATCGCCACTTTAAATACATTGCAATTGGAAGCATTTAAAGCCATACAACAAGCACTAGTTGATGAAATGCTCAAGGAGCGATATTTCTATCTAGACGGACTTGTGTAACAGGAAAAATGTTTCTATATAATATATTGATGAGTTTATTTCAAAGTCAAGGTGAAATAGTAGTTCCCTTTGCCACAACTGGAATTGCTGCACTTTTGTTGGAAGGTGGTAGAACTGTGCATAGTGGATTAAAACTTCCAGTTCCCATTTTGGAAACATCAGTCTCGTATATTAGAATGAAATCATTCCAAGCAAAAAATCTAAAAAAAAGTAAACTAATTATAATTGATGAGGCAACAATGACATCTTGCCATGCTCTCAAATGTATTGATTGGTTGTTACGTGAAGTCATAGCTAATAATTTGTCTTTTGGGGGTAAGAGCATGTTGTAAGGTGGCGATTTTAGGCAAGCATTACCTGTTGTCCATGGAAATCGAACAGACATTGTGGAAACATGTATAAAGTCAAGTCCACTATGGAAACTATTTACACACCTTAAATTAAAGAAAATATGAGATCAGAAAGACAAAATGAATTCAATGATTGGTTAATTAAAATTGGTGAAGGCAAAACAGAGGTAATAAGTAATTTACCATAGGATACTGTTAAAATTCCATCTGAAATTATTTGTAAAGATTCCATAATATCAGCTATATTCCAAAATGGAATAATTTCCAATCATTACTCAGAGCTTGCACACAAAGTAATATTAACATAAAAAAATAAAGATGCATTGCTTCTGAATAATGACATTTTGGAATTAATAGATGGAACCAAAAAATTATTACAGTGCAGATTCTGTTCTTGCTACTGACAAGCAGAGTGAAACAAACTTTGCAACTGAATGTATAAATTCATTAACACCATTTGGAATGCCACCACATATTTTGCAGTCCAAAAAGGGGCAATTGTGATGTTACTGTAAAATATGAACCCAAAAAAGGACTTTGTAATAGGACCAGATTAATTGTTCAGGATTTAAGAGAAAATGTCATACATGCTGAAATTCTGAATGGTACCCATAAAGCGAAAGAGTTTTCATTCCAAGAATAGATTTGGCTCCAAGTGAGAGTAGCTTGCCTTTTGTCCTTTAAAGAAGACAATTTCCAATCATATTGGCATTTGCCATGACCATCAATAATTTACAAGGTCAAACTTTTCAGTCTGTTGGCCTGTTTTTAGAGGAACCAATTTTTGCCCATGGGCAACTCTATGTGGCATTTTCAAGATGCAAAAATCCATTACAAATTAAAGTCTATCTCAAAAAACTGAAAGTCAAGGTGAGCTATTAAGGGATGTGAGAGTATTTACAAAAAATATTGTATATGATGAGGTGTTGTAATTAGAGAAAAAGATATGATAAAATGTTATGTATATTTAGATACTATGTGGAACGGACAAAAATAGTGAATATGCATATATTTAACATCTGTTATTATTATATTTGTGATTAAATTACATTTCTTCATGTATACATTATAAGTTTTTGGTTTAGCATATAGAAAAATGTAACATGACATAAAAATATTGGTTGTACATTCTTATGATCTTCATGTATAGTAAAAATAATTCAATGGTTGCAGTTTAATATGAAGATATTGTTAATTATTTGTTTACAGATAACAAATATACAAATTGGATGTAATAAGATATATTATATTTTTAGTGGTTTAATGAATTATTCAAATTGTAACATGACATGAAAAAGTATTAGTTGTACAGTAAACAAAAATGTTTGATGTTTCATATGAAGATATTGTTCATTATTGGTTTGGAGATAAAAAAAAAAAGACAAATGGATTTAGTAAAAAATAATATATTTTTATTGGTTTACTGAATTATTGAATATTTGGGAAAAAGTCTGCAAAGAGACAGGAGCTGTACAGAGAGCCACGTATGGCACACAGAGAGATAGTACATAAACAGACAGAAAATACAATGTATAACATTATATCATGCTGTAATTTTTGACAGGCAAGCCACAAGTCTATATATAATACACAAAGTGACTCATAGATTTTAATGATACTGAACATTTTTTAACGTACTGTACTATAAAGCCGAGAGTTGGCTTCAAGAAGGCTAAAAACTGACATTCTTAAATACATAGAGCCCCATTCAATTCGGGGCTCGCAATTCCATCGCAGACAGCCAAATGCCTGCAATTGAGTTGCGTGCTCCTATTGCTCTACTTTTGCAATGCTATTCAATTGGCCGGGCCCGCAAGTTAGGGCTTCAGCATGTTATGGGAGCAAGCCGTAACTCCCAATGAAGAAACAGCCAATGAAAACAGAGATTGTCATCATAATCAACCTCCAAGCCCGTAACTCATAAGTGAAGACTTTGAAATCCAACCTGCATTTGTCAAAGTCCTACAGGCTTCAACCTCCAAGCCCTTAGGACTGAAAAAATGGAGGTTGGATTTCAAAGTCCTATGGGCTTGGAGTTTGAAGCCTGTAGGACTTCATGTTGATCGCCGTGATCAGTATAACACGAAAAGTGAACATGAAATAAAGTATTGGAGAATGTTGTGCTATTAATTCTAAGACCTAACATCACTTTCACTCTTCATAAAAGTACAGTATTGCTTTTTTATTTGCTTTTAAAGTGCTCCGATTTGTCATTAAGCTCTTTACGAGACCCCTTTGGTACCAGTAACTTGTGGTTAGATATTTGCCATTTGAGGGCTTGATGGAGTGGTTAGCGAGGGGGAATCAGAGCAATTGAATAGCAATTTACGATTTTTTTACTCTTGCTGCCGTGAAGGATCAAAGGCTTGGAGGGCATTAACTTGCAATTTGACAAATCGCAATGAATCGCAGATGGGAGCATGTAACTTGATCGGAGCCCGCAAACGTAAGCCAATTGAATAGCAAAATAACTTGCAACCTCCACTTGCGAGCCCAGATCTCCCGAACGGTCTTAGATTTTAATATGTAAGATTTACTTTGCATGCACATCGTATAAATACATGGAATGTATTCTCTGTATGTATAATGTACTTGAGATTCAATAGATACTTACTTGTGTATGTACTTTGCTCAGAGCAGGAGGGGTGTTTATGTATTTGTCGAGTGGAGCATACAGAGACATGGAGTGTGAAGAGCATGTTTTAAGCATTATAAACGTTTGATTTTTCATGGGAAAAAAATAGTAAAATGAGTGAATCATACAGGTATATAGCTGCACATTAGCTGACAGGGACAAAAAACCCAAAACAGTTATATGTTCAAATTAGTATTTTCTGCTACACAAGTTTTATTTATAAAAATAAATGTTCAACATTATCAGATGCCTTTTTTCAGATGCAACAAAGAAAAAATGCCTTTGATGGCCCTTTAATGTGAGAGCTACTGTTTGCCTGGTTAGTCAAAAGAGACCGCTTTGGAATATATATATAATTTAATCGTAGACATAGTATATTTGTATGTTCCATGAGTGCAAGAGCTGTTGTTCATGTGGAGAAGTGGTGTGCTAATCAACCATCTTATCCATGAATCTGAAATTTACATATTTAAAATGAGAAGTAGGATAGATCATACAACACTATTAATTAGTATACACAGCTTTAAGGCCTGTAAACACAAATGGTATTTAAGTGATACACAAGAGGGAGCTGGTACTAGTACCATTGGATTGGCTCTACCATTGACTTGATTACACCGTACTGCTTTGTAGTTATCTAAATGGCATGCAGAAGGAAGTCTCTCTGCATTGGGTTTTCAGCTACTTGATCATACCACCAGAGGGGACAAGACAGGTGGGTCCTTAAGTTTGTTATCTTCAGGCATTTGATGTTGGACTGGCCCTAACTGTAAACATCTATTTGATTGGGTCTGTTCATATCTAAAAATAGAAGCTTGATGAATACTATGGTGGTAGCTTAACAGAATGTAATCTGTTATTTCATTCAGATTTCCCTGTGTATCAAAAGACTATGGCTTACTACTGCAGTTATGAATTTACAATAAGCTTTAATGCAATACACTTGATGGGCAAATGTTTTTAGAAAACCAATAATACAGTATTACATTTATTAATTGTTATATGCAATTATTCTGCAGTGAGAGCCACCATGTATGTTTCTGCTAACTGCTTCAGAAGTATGGAGACCATAATTGAAGAGGAAGCTGCAGTATACATGTTGCTATTCAAAGTTATTAATATTTGTATTATTTTTTCGTTTTTCTAAATATTTTCCAGTTTAATTCTCCAAAAGAGCATATTTAAATATGGGGCTATGGTGGTTCTTCAAAAAAAAAAAAAATTGGCAAGCAATCACACTTGAGAATAAGTTTTATATCTAAACCTAAATTGTGAGTAGCAGGACCAGGACCTTCACAGCCTTCCATACAAATTAAAACTCCAACTGTACTGCAACACATAAATTGCTGGCATTTCGTACATGCTTGGCAATAATAATAATGAATAAATCATGTCTAATAAGTGAATAATCAAAAAACATTATGTCACACAGAAGTGGTCAGTAAGTTGAGACTCTTTTAGCCAAAAAATGCTTTATCAAAACTTTAAGATTCTGTTCTCACTTTAAATATGGAAATTTTATCTGTTCTGGAGGAAATGTAATCATCATGTTGTTTATTTAGTATCTTTATTTACCGCTTCAATCTCTAAACATATTTACTTAACTATGTGTGTGTAATCACTACTTATTACATATTTGGCATAACTAATGTAGATAGTGATTACATTTACTGTAAAGTCTCTGCTCTGACAGGCAAGTGACACCATTACTACTGAATGTTTAGTTTAATGTTTAATTTAAGATTTACTGCAGATTAAGGTTACTTGTTATATAGACAAAACAGTTGCAGTAGGAAGCAGAATCTTATTCAGTGGCAATTTACATCCAACATAATTCAAAATCAAACCCTTAAGAAAACCTAATAAGAAGCTTTGCACAACATTTATCAATGAAGTTTTGTAGGCCTAGTACATAGCCTAATTTCTAGGTAACTGATAATGCTTTTCTCCAGATTTTATAAAACATTATCACATATCCTAAAAAATAAATTAATTTAGTATAATCTGATGTAATGTAATACTGCATTACAACCAGGGGCATACTTAGCTTTTATGCTGCCCCAGCCATGTTCAGGTTTGTGTTACAAACATAAAACCCCCAAAAAGAACTAATGTACCTATTTAGTAGACCCATACTCTTTACAAAAAAAGTTTTTGATTTAATTAAGCACATACAGCCCCATTAAACCCCCCCCCAACGTGTAAAGCCATATCATGTAATGTAGCCAGTAAGACTTACAGCTATTAAATTTGCCCCGTAAAGCAAGCTGCTGACGATCTGCGGGTTTGGGGCGGAAAAAGCCTAAGGGACGTGAAATGTAAAACTTTGCAGCCGCAAATCCTTTGTTCTCTCAAGCCCGTAACCTCTACAATTCCAATCATGCTATTAAATTGCAACAATTCCACTTGCCTTCAACCCCGTAACACGCAAATGGAGCCAAGAAGCCAATGAGTTCAATCCGTAGCACTTTAAATTCACATATCCCCACACTACTATACTTTTATTAACAGGGAAAGTGATGTTAGGTCTTAGAATTAAAAGCACAACATTATAAAGCTTGCAAATCGGCCTGAAAAAATACTTTATTTCATGTTTAATTTCTGTGTAATATCGATCCCGGCAATCAATGTGTTAATACATATAATGGAACACGCATGTAATAGAATATCATATTTACAGCTTTATTGCATTATAACTGAAATGTGGGCTCGATCGTAACTTGTAACCCGTAAGAATTTGAAATCCAACTTCCATTTTTCAGTGACGCAATGATGACGATCTCTGTTTCCATTGGCTCCATCTAAACCCGTAACTACAGGTTTGACTAATTCATCAAGTTCAAGGCCGCGCATCCAACGACAAAAGGTTTACAGGTTTGCGACTCAGGCTCATAACTCAGCCTGTTCTAATTTAATAGCTATGTAACAAATTTCAAGCCCGCAGCCGTTGCGAGCTTCTGGATGCCGCTGTAATCGTCTTTATTTGGTTATACACAGCTCATTAAAGGGACATGGTGGATTCCCTGTTTTTAAAATTCAAATAAACTTCCCAAGTGTTTATTTGCAAATTTGAAATATATTTTTTTAATAAGTGTTTAAAAGCTCTGTTTTTATTCACTGAAAACCTTCCAAACAGACACAGTCTGTGATTGGCTAGTACATATATTACTATAGAAACACTGCTTGCCTGAGCTGCAGCAGGTGGACCATTGACGGTATTGTTTGGAAATTTTCAGTGCGTAAAACCCAAATTTTCAGCACTTGTTAATAAAATGTTGCTTAAATATGCCAATAAACATTTAGGTAGTTTATTTTAATATTAAAAACAGTGAACCCCCTATGCCCCTTTAATACAAGTGTAGTTTTAACTATATAACAAGAAGAGTATATATATATTACATACATACTTTTCAATGTAATGTGATGTAATTATATCTGGGCTCACAGTGTGGAACATGGAAAGAAAAAGGAGTTTTTAATAAATCTACACATCCCAAGCAGACCATGAAGCATTTCCACTGCTGCTAAGGTAGTTATGTGTAGATGAGGTTTAATATGTCTCACGTTTGTAACTCTGCCAAATTAATGTGGGGTCCGTTTCAGAGCCATGCATTAGGTTACAGTGCTAGAACCCCACTCACAGACTGTATTTTCACTCTTATAGTTGGTCTGATCTGTGTGAGGTTGATTCTGGCAACTGTGAAATGAGGCCGGAGAGAGACTCTAGACACTAGGGGCCTCATTCATTTGCAAGCCCGCAATTACCTAGTTAAATTTTTTTTGCAACATTTAGATGTATTCAGTTGTCTCCAACACGTAATTACAGGCTCAGTAGGATTTCAATCTTGAAATACATTAGAGCATCTGTTTAAGTCTATGTGGGTGGTCTGATATGTATTAGCCCCTTGATTTACGGGATTGATATAACATGGAAATAAAAGTTACAAATAATATCTTTTATTGCAGATTTGCGAGCTTGAGACTTGTGCAATTAATTATAATGTCTTTCATTGCTTTCTCATTATTTTTTAGTACAGTAGTGTGTGTTTATTTGCTGCTGCAGTTGTACGAACAGGTGTTTAACCCACTTGCGGGTCCAATGTAGTACTCATATAATTTTTTAATACATTTGCGATTTACGAATTAGAAGGCAGTTGCAGACTTGGTGATTTTTTGTAATTAAATATGAATTTTGCATCTTTAGCACTGGTAACATTTACGGGCTTCAAAAATGAATGGAGGAGATATGACGGAGATTCGTTCTTGACAACCACCTTTTTTTTCAGCCTATAACTCGCAATAGTAGCTAAATGTAGCCAATTGAATATCCATAACATTTACGAGCTCCATTACAGGCTCAAGTAATTGCAATTTGGCCAATTCAATGAGGCTCTAAGTATGCTAAGGTGGGTAAAAGGTGATTGAAATACCCTCCACTGTATATACAATATGGAAAAAAAGGAATTTTTAGGACAACCACATATCCCATGCACACCAGGACACTATTGCATATAAGTGATACATTGAACCTCATATAACTACCCATAATCCTTTGCAGCATTGAAAACACTGTTCATTGAGTAATTTTATCGGAAAACAGGCATCTGGCCTTCATGGGACATATATGGATATACTGTATTGAGTGTCTTTTTTCTGCCCACACTGTATTTCAGTATTCTTTATACCTACTATAACATATATGATTGTTGATATAATGAAATATGTGGTTCTAATGTTATATCTTAATACATAATTATATTTATCTCCTATTTAGAGGTGAAGGTGAATGTCTAACAACTACTCTTTGTTATGTGAGGAAACTTAGTTAACCAACTTGATGTTTATTAAATTTGGGCTAATGTTTCAAAGAAAACTGAGCATGGAAAACATTGACATTAAAGGGACACGAAAAAGGTAATAATTACTTGTAATATATGAATATTAAAAAATAAAAATAAAAATGTTTTTTTTATTTGTAATATTATTTTTGGCAGAAATTGTTAACCAGAATTTTTGGCTAAGCCTTCAACATGTATACACCTCTGTCATTAGTCAGATTCAACCAACCAAGCATGGTCTTCCTGTTGTTCATTTATTTTTTTTTTTTAATCTCTATTAATTTTCAAAATTAACCAAGCTCCTAATCTTCCCACCCTCTTCCACAGCCTCCACTCCACACATATCGCTCACTGTTGACAATGCCATCATCACTCCCACTTCCCAGGCTTGCAGTCCTGGGGTTCTGCCCTCTCTTTAATTCCTCAAATATATTCAAATCTTGTTATTTTCACCTAAAAAAACATCTCCAAAATATGCCACTGTCTGATACAAGACATAACTAGAATTTGAATCCATTCTCTCATTGTATCTCGCTCGACTACTGCAATTCTCTCCATGCTGACCTCCCTATCACCTGTCTGTCTGCAATCCATAATGAAAGCCTCCGCTAGACTTATATACCATACTCAAAACTCAGGGCCTCATTCAATTGCGATTTGGCCAATTGAATAGTGCTCTAAATAAGCACATAGCATATATTTTTTAAAGAAGTTTTTAGTTAGTGAAAACCTTGCTTTTAGATAGATGTTTACTAACTAAAAACTTCTTTAAAAAGTATATGTTATGTGCTTATGTAGTGCCCTATTCAATTGGCCAAATTGCAATTGAATGAGGGCCTCAGTGTCTGTAGCTCCTCTCTGTCAGTCACTCCACTGTCTTCCCATAGCCTCCAGAATAAAATGTAAAATAATGACCCTAACATATAAAGACCTCAAAAATAATGTACCCTCCTATGTCTCTGCTCTCTTCTATCATCCTCTCTTATCACCTCCTCTCACTCTTACCTTCAGGACTTTTCTCAAGCTGCCCCTATTCTCTAGAACACCTTGCCTCGCTCCACTAGACTATCTTCCTGCCTCAAATCCTTCAAAATCTCACCAAAATGCCTTTGTTTAAAAGCATTTATCACTTCAGCCTTAATATGCACAATGCATCTATCACCACCTGTACTTCCCCCAGACCCTTTCGACTGCAAATTTTCAATCTTTTAAGATGCTTTGGGAAAGCTCTGTGTACGTTTGATTTTAAGCTCAAAGACAGGGCCCTTTTTGCAATGTGTTAAAATAGTTTTTGCCATGTACTTGTCGCTACAGAATATTGAAACGTTATAAGTGAAGGATAATAATAATATTAATGATAACTGTGGACTGTAATAGCTTGTCCGAGTAGTTCTTTAGCTGCCAATTTACATCCACAGCTTTCAGTGGCAATGTCTGAGCAGTTCAGTGTACATCCACTCACAGAATATACACTCTTTTTTGTAAGTGACTCGTCTTATGCAGATTTCAATTTAAATGTCCCATCTAAAAGAAAATGACATTTCTTCTCTGTGGCCATTCTGGATTATTTGCTTACACTTGTTATGCTTTTCTGCTACTAATAGGAATTGCAAGAGCATTTGCAAAAACAGCCAAAACCACCCACCCCATGAAAATAATGTTAAGGGGTCCCATTTTTAGCACATAAAAGAAATTAATCTTGATTAATCACAATTAATGCCCAACCTTAATATGCTTTACTCTTTGCACAATATGGGGATCCTACCATGTTTCTTGTACTGAAATTATATGTTTAATTTTTCAAACATCACAATTTTAATAAAACTGTATATTGTAATTTAATTTATCACTGTTGATAAACCTCAGTGACAAATTGGGAAACTAACAGATTTAACGAATTAACTTAATGCATTATTGAACAAGGAATATCCTGAGGATATTATTTCATGTATTACAATTAGCTACTGTGCTCTTAATACTTGCCTCAAAGTGCCTGTGTGTTTAATATACAGCAAATGTCATAATATGATAATTACTACTTCTTATACTTCAGTGATGTAATCAAGCCTCAAGAGGTGAGCAGCAAATTGGCTCATATATCCACGGTACCATTAAAATTATAGATTTGTGAAATATGCAAATTCAATTAAATACATTTAAAACTCTATAAAATATAAAATGTTCTACTTAAACTCCTTAAACTTTTTGCTCTTTGTCCAATCTCCAGTAATTATTATATTTCAATGATTAGGTTACTAACATATACTTATTATTTTTTTGTTAGCTTTTAATACTTACATTTGAACTCTAATGTTCAGATATGCTTCTCCCAACTCTGTATAATGTGTCCAGGTGGAGGGAGAGGATCTAGCCAAGAGGCTGTCCTGATATGAAGTGCATGGCCCGATTACCCATTAGGCCAACTAGGCAGCCGCCCAGGGGGCTCATCCCTGTGAGGGGCTCCACTTCTTAAAAAAATGGTTCCTGGCTTACAAAAAATGAAATGTTGCAGTTCATAGACTGGCTACTAGGGGTAACCACCTAGAACAAGAAAGTTACAACAGGAAAGGGAACTTACACTACAGAAATGCAAAAATGGGACCGCGCATACTTTGCATACTCACTAGCATGGGCTCCTCCACTTCACTGCCTAGGGGCTCCAAAAAGGTAGATATGGCCCTGCCGAAGTGGCCACTACAAGCAAACTAGATTTGTCAGAAATATATCTGACAGCTTCTGACACCCTAGACATCTAATAGGGGTAGTGAGAAACAGCTCCTCTAATCCCTAAAAATTTAACGTTCAAATGTAAGCTTGTAATGTAAAAGTAATATTTAATTTATTTTCTTCAAATAGTGGCTTTAATAGTGCTAATTATTTATTAACTCATGTAATAAAACTTAGGTGGCGGGTTAAGTAAGCACTTTCTCACTTGAGATGAGGTGAGAAGAGCTGAGATAATGTGCTGTTTGCCCCATAATAAACATTATGTAATAAATTAGGAGATAAATAGGATGCATTATGGGGCCATGTATGTGGCCATGGCCAATTTACCCATTAGGCCAACTAGGCAGTCGCCCAGTGGATGACCCCCGAAGGCGCTCATCTGCAAAGCCCTGCGAAGCGCGGCGAGCTATGTACGGCGCAGGACTTAGGCTGGATGAGCACCAAAGGCGCTAATCTGCAAAGCCTTGCAAAGCGAGATGAGCCGTTGAAGCACGCAGGACTTATGAAGGACGCAACTGCGAGCCAAGTGCGTAACTCTAAAAACCCAAACCCATTCAAAATTTTTTTTACAAATATAATAACACACTCACATATAGCACGGGGGGGGGGGGGGGGGGGGGGGCAGGAAGCCTGTCAGTGAGGTTACAAGCGATTTTGAGCAATATTTTGGGATCTTCATCAATCCAAAATTGGCTACGCGAAGAAAAAACATTCAGCGGACACACAGAGGAGAAACACACAGGGAAGAGACAGGGGGGAGATGGTGGAAAGAGACACATGGCATTCCCAAGCACAAAACTTGCAGGTTAATGAACCCTGCAATGAGCGGACCATACAGTAGTTGGGAGTCAAAGGCGCTCATTGCGGGGCTCACAATAAGCACCGAGAGAGGAAGAGGCTGGCAATGAGCGCCAAATGCGTTCATTGAGAGCCACGCGAAGAGCGCCAAAGGCGCTCAGCGTGGGGCACACGATAAGCTCCGAAGGTGATCAGTGCAAAGCAGTAAAGTTAAAGTACACAGGGGAGAGGCTCGCAATGAGCGCCAAAGGTGCTCATTGCAATAGACGAGATGAACACCAAAGGCACTCAGCGCGGGGCTCGCGATGAGCGCCAAAGGTGCTCAGAGGAGCAAAAGCACCACACTGTGTGGCAAACAGTATTGCCAGCCTTACAATTTTAATCCCGTCATTTTGAACAGGAAAGTAGCTAGTATACAAATAAACACTTATCTTAATATTTACAACAGGGAACCTTCCATGTCGCTTTAATTTAAATATAATGATTTTTTTCTTGTTCCTCCATTAATGACTTCACAATAGCTGCACAGGTGCAGGTGACATTTACTGTAGATAACTGCTGCTCTCATCAATAATTGCATAGATTAGTAAATGTAATTATCTTGATGAAATCATTCAGTGAGGAAATGACTCTCTAAATTATGCCATTTAAAGGAATAGTTTACTTGGCTATTATAGCTAATCCTGCCAGAGGGCTTGATTGACCATCTTCTGATTAGAAGTCATTTGTCATCTTGGCATAATGTTACTTTTTATTAGGAGGTTGTGTATAGATGAAAGAGATAGAGTAAATTGTGTAATATTAACTAAATTGTTAGGAACAGGAGTGCAAAGTATTTGTGTTATAGTGATTATATGTCAATGAGAGTTACAGATTGATTTATATTGTTACATATAATATATTATATTAATTTGACCTGACACAATAAAGGTCCCAGTTGCTGATATCAAACATACTCATACAAATGAATATAATTTAAATGAGTTATTATTAAAACATTTTGAGTGGAAGTGTTAGATAATCGAGCATCAAAGTTAGGTTTTTAGGCATAAATTTTTTTTTATTTTTTTTTAACCATTGATTTTTTATTAGTCACTTAATAAAGGAGTAGAAAATCAACATTGTATCAGTAAGCCTTGATTCACAGATCAGGCAGTTTTTATCTATTTCACAGTCTGTAAGAAAGTCGGTTCTAACTCAATGGAGTAATAATTAGTCATAAAAACATAACATATAATACTCATATTCCATTTAAATTTTCATCAACCTTTGTGACCTTCACACTTCTTTTTCCTTTTTCTGTTCCCGTTTTCCTTATTTATCCCCGTTAGCTGAAGCTAATTTTTGGAGCTTATCATGATCCTCCTTTTTACATTTATTCCTGAAGCTCCTTGAATTATCAGACCTCTTCGGTGCTTGAGATTCTTGGGTGTTCCCCAGTCCAGCCCTCCATTTCTCATCCTCCCTTTACTCTCTTTCTCTCCCCGGGATATCAGACCCCTGTAATTTACTTTTGTTGACCTTGATAAGTGACCCAGGGCTCCCAAATTGCTAGATATTTGTCCATAGTGTCTGCTAGAATGTGAGATATTCTTTCGTATAGCATAATTTGATTTAATTTACTGGTTATCTCTAAAGGTTCTATATGTTCTGCTTTCCATTTTTTAGCTATGCAGTTTTTAGTCGCTAGACATATAAACTGCATCATCTTGTTTTGGGTAGCCGTTAAGGCTTCCATGCCTAGTCCCAGCAGACATACCTCCATCTGAGCCTCTAGATCTATTTGAAATATAATGGATGCTAGACGTGTACATTCCTGCCACATCTTTTGAGCTTTGGAGCAAGTCCACCACATATGTATGAAAGTGCCTCTCGAACTACATCCTCTATAGCAATTTGGATTTTGTCCCCTATTCCACTTAGCTATCCGGTCCGGGGTTATATAAGCCCTGTGTAAAATCTTTATGGATGTCTCTAACAGGCTGTAATTTAGTGAGCCCCTAGTCAACTCCCTCCAGGCTCTTTTCCACTGTGTTATTTCCCAGGTATGTCCTAAATCTTTCTCCCATTCCTTCATGAATTTATCCTTGGGGTCTACTTTTGGTTTATTAAATTCTGAATAGAGCATGCCCAGTATTCCTCTTGTTAAAGGCGCTGCACTACATAGTTTTGAGAACCAAGTATATTTCGGGATACCCTGCTGTTTGACCAGGGAGCTCGCCAAATGATTAATCCTACAGAAATTATAATGCTCCTCCAATGGGAGATTATGCTTGTCCCTTAGACTCACATAGGAGAGAGAGCCCCCTTCCGTTACCCAGCTCCCAATTCTCCCTAGGTCTCTTGATTTCCACCACTACCTTGAACGTTCAGCTAGGGGAGTTCGAAATTCCGGGTGCGGTATAAGGGGAGCCAAGGAAGATAGCCCATAAATTTATTTTAAAAGTACTCCTTCGTACATCTCTTTATATAAGGAACATCAATTAACTCTGACAATGGAGGGTGATAAAAACTGCTTGAAAAAATTATAATAGTCACAGAGATGTTTAATCATTAAAGTATTATCATTTTTTCGGTCTTATCCTCTTATGGTAGCGCAGCACAAGGCAGCAGTCGTGGTGGTGAGCATCTGCTAGATGGCGCTGCCGATATTCTGGTGCCATATCAGAGAATCAAGGCTTAGGTAAACGTTTAGTGTGAGGGCAAGGGTTGGAGTAAGGTTGAGGGTTAAGTTTAGGGTTAGTTCAAGGGTAAGGCTAACATTATACTGTAAGCTTAGAACTTCTCTCACATATCGTCAGCGCTGCAAAATATTGGCAGCACCATCTAGCTATTGGAGGCTGCACTGCAGCAGCGGACCTATAACGACACTATGACAGGATAGATCCCATTTTTCTAATCTATAGAAACTGAAAATTGCTCTTGTGTATTATCAACTACACTGTGAGAGTTAATTAATGTTCCTAGAGACTTGGAGAAAGTAACCTATATTTAAAATACCCACCCTGCAAACTCAATTATCTAACACTTCCACTCCAAATTTTCGCAACAACCAACTAACCAACCTGGAAAGAAATAGGCATATCTCCTGTTAACGAGAGATCATTACCGATAATTACAGATTACCCCTGGGGCTCTGTGTCTACTCTAATATGCAAATCTACATAATGGATGTGCTCAGATCCCAAACAGCGTGCCCACTGTTTCATTTTCACATAAAGTATATGGAAATCAATAGGCACAGAGCCCCAGGGGTTAATAATCACAACAGAAAACTGTTCTGAAGCCCTTGCTAAGTTTAGTGATTCCGGAGGAAGGTTTATTAATCAGATAGTGCCATTCCCCTCATATTATAGTATTTAATGTAACCAATTCATTAAACAGCAATTTGCAGATAGTAACATATCTTTGTTTGAGGAATCTCATAGTAATTGAGGAGAAATTTAACATAACCTGAAATAAATATTCTCATTGAATAAAAACAAACAAATGCAATATTGAGACTTTTGTCACATGCTTAGCATAGCAGTCTTGGGATCTATCCTGTTATGGTGTCGGGACAGGCGCCGATGCAGTGCGGCCTCCAACCGATAGATGGTGCTGCAGATATTTTGCTGCGCTGCCGATATGTGAGAGAAGTTCTAAGCTTATATTTTTAGCCTAACCCTTAAACTAACCCTAACCCTCACTCTAACCCTAACAGTTTAGCTAAGCCTTGACTCTATGATATGGCACCGGAATATCGGCAGTGCCATCTAACAGATGGTCACCGCCACTGCCGCTGACTTGTGCTGCCCCAGCATGCGCCAGCATAACAGGATAGGACCCAGTCATGTTTTGCATTTTGTATATTTAAAAGAACATTGAAAGACTGTAGACAATATGTTGTTAATAAAATGTTCCTTAATTTTAATTCCCTTCAAATGACTGTCTGTGCCTCTATAATTTAATTAACCTATTTCACAATCTACTCTAGTACATAAAGGGCCACTGCTGCACAATATTTTCAAAGCTCTATGTTAAAGAACTGAAATTAATAATGGGAAAAATAAAAAAAATGAACCGATCACTTATTATATGCAATTATATGTGGATTTGGAAGACCAACTAGGAGTACCAGGAGAGGTATGCTGAAGCCCACAGGAGAAGGAACTGGCAACCCACTCCAGTATATCAGCCATGAATACCAAGTGGATCAGCATGGTGTGTTATGGTCCATGAGGTCACTGAGAGTTAGACATGATTGAATTACGCAAACACACATACAGTATTTACAGATGCATGAAAAAAATTGGGGGGTGAAAATGCTAGATAATATTGTAGAAAGAATGTGACAGAACAGGGTCAGCTGGACCAAATCCCGAAGTGTCATTGGTTAGAACCTGGAACCTCCCACCAGAATTCCCTCTTACATCAGCCAACTGGAGCTTTAAGCTAACCCTCTAGAAACATAATCAGTGCTGGAGCTAGTGAATAGAGGGCCCTGGTGCCAAATAAATCTGCCCCCCCCTGCAGTTATAAAGCTCCATCCAATTATTATACTCATGTCCTAAAACTGTGCACTACTGAATCTAGAATTCAAATAACTAAAGATATAAATTCTCTAGTTTTCTGATTTCTAATTAGTGGTCTCCTACATTTGTAATCTCAGTAGCAACACAGTAGCCTACTCAAAGAGACTATGGAGTGTACACTTAAAATGATAGTCAGCTGGCCGTAGGGAATAAAAGCTGTTTAAATGACATTTTATTTGTACATGCAATGTTTTGCATCACTGCACATGTAAGAAAACAGTGTCAAAGGACCACTATAGTCATATATTTAAACTATACTAATTTGAGGAACTACACTTGAAATCAATAAAAATGAAATTAAAAATAATAATGTCTCAAATGTATTATCTTTTTATATGCAATTATGCTGTGGTGGGATCTACCATTTTGTTTTATGCTGATCCATTTCCTATGGTGGGAGGAGATTTTGAATGCAGTTTGTATCAGCACAGTGGTAATGTGGCAGATAAAACTGACAGCGCTCTCAACAGGGTTATTGAAAAGTTCACAACGTTCTTAGGGCCTCATTCAATTGGGATTTGTCCAATTGAATAGGGCTCTATATAAGCACATAAAATATTTTTTTACAGAAGTTTTAAGTTAGTGAACTTCTACCCAAAAGCAAGGTCTTCACTAACTAAAAACGTATGTAAAAAAAATATGTTCTGTGCCTATATAGAGCCCTATTCAAATGGCAAAATCACAATTGAATGAGGCCCTTAGAGTGTTAAGCAGGGGTTGTCAACCTTTTAATACCTACCGCCCACTTTTGATGGTAAAATATCCTTACAGTTCACTGGTGCCGTAAGAACTCAATTTCCCCTCTCTCATTTTTGGTTACATAAATCATATGACCCTAGCTATATATCACCCTGTACTTACTAAATAGTGATCTGGTCCTGACTGCTGTCCCTAGCTATGTATCACCCTGTACCAATAGATAGTGATCTGGTCCTGACTGCTGTCCCTAGCTATGTATCTCCCTGTACTAACTAGATAGTGATCTGGTCCTGACTGCTGTCCCTAGCTATGTATCACCCTGTACTAACTAGATAGTGATCTGGTCCTGACTGCTGTCCCTAGCTATGTATCTCCCTGTACTAACTAGATAGTGATCTGGTCCTGACTGCTGTCCCTAGCTATGTATCACCCTGTACTAACTAGATAGTGATCTGGTCCTGACTGCTGTCCCTAGCTATGTATCTCCCTGTACTAACTAGATAGTGATCTGGTCCTGACTGCTGTCCCTAGCTATGTATCACCCTGTACCAATAGATAGTGATCTGGTCCTGACTGCTGTCCCTAGCTATGTATCACCCTGTACTAACTAGATAGTGATCCGGTCCTGACTGCTGTCCCTAGCTATGTATCACCCTGTACTTACTAGATAGTCATCTGGTCCTGACTGCTGTCCCTAGGCTCTCTCACCAGCTCTCCAACCAGCCAAGCGTGGTGCTGTGGGTCTCCTGTGTGTGGCGTCACTTGTCAGCGACGCCACCTAGTGATTACCCCACCGCCCACCATTAAAGCCTGAATCGCCCACTAGTGGGGGCAGTAGGGACCAGGTTGACTTCCACTGGTGTAGAGTCAACATAACAGAGATAATGGATCCCTCAAGTAAACAAAAATTGCATGTAAAAGTGAAAAATGTAATGGTTGTGTTTATCAATTTATTTTCAAACTAAAAACATTTTAAACATAATCAAGTTTAGTTATGTTAAAAAAAATGGACCACATTGGTCCTTTAAGTGTTTCATTGCTCTTCGAGCCTCCATTCTACTTTATACCAAGCTTGTAAACACTCAAGGCCGACCCACTTGACAAAGTTTTGTACTTCAGAGCAAGTTTTAACTGCCCTCTTTTTCCTGACACAAAATCAATAGGAGGGTTCTGTCCAGAAAGAGTTGTGAATGGCTGCCTTAGCAGCATGAGGTAAAACCATAGTAGAATTGCGACCACAACTGCCTCATGTTATTGATTCCAGTCAACAAACGGAGCAGTGTAATCTGTCTGCCTTTGTTCCGTTCACTTGGTGGTGTGTTCTCATTAGCCCCCCACGGACAGTCAACCTGTCAGCAGGTCTGCACTCCAACTGCCTGACCTCTGACTTCGACTCATTCTTCCACAAATTAATTTCCCAAATTGACAAATTAAAGTGCACAGTATGCTCAAGGTTACTAAATCACACTGGGTTCTGGTAAATGTCAACCAGCAGCGAAAATAAAAGCGTTAATTCGAAAAATAAAAGAAGACTATGCAGCTTGGAATTTTTTTTTGTAGCTCTTTCTGTTGAAGATCAGTTCTCATATAAAGAAATGGCACTAAGCAGGCCATATAACCTTAAATCCAGGCTGCTTTAGGAGGTGTAATTCTGTGGTATATTTAATTTGCAGAATAAAGGAGACTTTTACAAGCTGTTAGGTGGCACTTTTATGGGGCCACGATAGTGAGACCTTAATCCCTCTTTATTGGTTGGGTTTTTGAACACATGACAAAAGAAAATGACCCCAACCTTACTACAAAGAGTGGCTTTCCCTCAAGAAATAGCTTTGTCTGGCATACATATAAGCAGTAACTCTCCAATATTATTAAATACAGGTTTACCTAAATGTCATAAGGTTACAACACTCTTATGATTATTATACAGTGTGAAGAAGATGGATGTGAACAAATATTGGTAAATCTGACCAGCAAACCTCCTGATCTTTGACAGTGGTTTTCAATGTTTATTTGATTAAGGGACAACTGAAATCCTACATTTCTAGTATACCAGACTTGATGATGATTAAAATGTTTTTTTTAAATAAAAAACAACTTTCATTTATTAAGACATGCAGTGATTCTGTAGGCAGCCATTGCTTTGTTTGAGCTGGTTGATTAAACTGATATTCAAGTAGGGAAGGGCCTAGTAGACTGGTTTGATTTTTATTGGTCCCACTAAATACTATAGATTACACCCAAAGACTGTAACCATTGTTTACTTAGGCTTATTGTGTATTGAAGGGGCTACCAGGTACCAGCCCAGCGGGGGACTTACTACTGGCTAGATTTAAGGCTCCTTCAGATAGTGACAAAATCAGTTACCTCTGAACCTTCTGGTTGGTTTGTTATATCTGATGGGGTGTGGGAAAGTTTTATTGTTTAAGAAAATGTGTGTTTGACTCAATAAAGAAGTGATTGAACAGGACAATGATTTCAGGTTGTACAATCTGATCTCAAAGAAACAATTGCCAAGTTATAGTCAGTGGCAGAGATATTGCTAGTGCAGTATTTCGGTAACAAAGGGGGCCCACAACAGGATAAGGGCCTGCTGCCTGGAGGAAAGGAAGACTCTTAATTTATTAGGGGAGGAGGCAGATAATAAACTCCCTAGGGGTTAACTAATAGTAATATACATGTATGGCTTTATATTCCATTCTACAGAGTGTATAAAATTGCATGGGGGGGGGGGGGGGGACTTATTTTGCACCAGGGCCCTCTATTCACTAGCTCCAGCACTGATTATGTTTCTACAGGGTTAGCTTAAAGCTCCAGTTGGCTGATATAAGAGGGAATTCTGGTGGGAGGTTGCAGGTTCTATCCAATGGCACTTTGGGATTTAGTCCAGCTGACCCTGTTCTGTCACACTGTTTCTACAATATTATCTAGCATTTTCACCCCAAAAATGTTTTCATGTAAAGTCAGTATATCAATTTAGGATTCACTAAACAGTCTTTTTTTTTGCACAAAATATTTATTTTTAAATTAGTAAATATTGTTCTCACTAGGCAAAACAAATCTTTATTAGTGATTGTCAAAAAATCTGAATCAATCAATGAAAATGGTGCGCTCATCACAAAATTTAAATAAACCAGTTTACAAAGATGTAGTTTGATGAGTGAATGAACCAAACCTCTATTTGCCTTAAGTTGAAACAAATGACTGCAAAGGTGAAGTAATTTATTATGCTTGTTATTGGAAAATAAATGGAAAAAGCTGATCAAGCAAGGTGTCATTTATCACGTATACATAAGAACTTTCCATACTCTAACAATAACTATTGGATTCTGTTATCTTTAGCACCTTTTTACATTAATCTTTTTATTCACAAGGTTTACAATGATATATTGTTAGATGATATCTCAAGGTACTCAAACGTGCCATCCAGCGTCAGATCCAAGGAGTCCTGTACAAAGCTTTATTGAATGTAAACTGTAGAAATGGTAGCACATTCTGTCCTCAATAATGAGCTATAGAAATAAAAAATATAAAAAAATCAGTTCAGGGACTGGAATTCATTTTCTTAATATGTTTTTATCTTAGATGTGAGATATGTTATATTGTTTTAATCAGTTACTGCTGTAATTATAGACTCCAAGGTCAAATTTCCATTTTGTCTAATTATAGAATTCAAGGTCAAATTTCGTCTTTATTTTAAAAAAAACAATGACCAATCCTTGTAAGATACCCCACACGTCTTTTTACACTGATATATTTTCCAACCTGAGTACATGGAAACATTAAGGAGTAAAAACAATTAGAAACAATTGATAGGAGGGAGACAAAATTGGTGCATGGCCAGTTATTAAAAAAAGGCTTCAGGGCCTTAGTATATATTTATTTGAGAGCTGGAAGGGTGAGGGTGCTGTGACAAAAGCTTCCAAGGACTTAATATAGTCCAGGGGGAAGCACGTTCCAGAAAAAGAAGAATTAATAAAGAAGAAGTGATTAAATGAATTTGGAAGGCGGAAGATTTAGGGGCATTGAGTGAAAGTATTACAAAAAGCGTAGTAGGTAAGTCAAACAGCCTCCCAGTAGAAATCGAAGGGTCAATTAAAGTTTATCAATTCAAGCATGCCTGGGATACGCATACACTCTTTGGTTGTTATCTGCTGTCAAATCTATGTTTCTATAAGTATTCTTTCCAGATCAGAGGGAAATTACATTTAATATATACTAGTGAAGGCTAGTCTTTCTATAGTGAAAAATAAGTTGTTACATTATGTTAAAGCCTTAGGGTCTGTTCTAATGTGCAAATGCATTAATTGTGTCTTTAAAAGAGCTTTAAACATCTTCAGTCAGGGAAATTATATGGCATGAAGGTATTTTACAACTGTCAAACTGACTTTGTAATTTACTAACTTAAATGCCCATGCTGCATAATTTATGTGGGAGGAACATTCAAGGTTTATGATTCAGAAACACAAGTCAATGATATGTATCTAGAATGTGAAATTACTTTTGTCAGGGCATTTATTGGAGACAGCTCACACCAGGGGTTACCTCATGTTCCCAGCAATTGATACAGTGCCGCAAATAGATAGAAACATAGCTGTTATTGTGAGTTAGGGGCTTTGGAATGGCATGAATCCTGTAATGTCTTCATATGCCTAAAATAATTTGACTGATTCCAACTGTATCTTAATTTAGCCCACATCCATTGCATGGTATTTATATATTTATATACAAGTTTAGAAAAAAATATAAAAAGCCGTTTTACTAGTTCCACTGTTTATTCCTTATATGTTGGTCGTTCTTTAAATTCTATTGTCCAATCATTTAGTTTAGAGGATCTAGACCATTGATCCCTTATCCTGTCCTCAAGAATTCATAGATCCCTTATCCTGTCCTCAAGAATTCACTTAATTTAAGAGAAATAATTAATAAACTGAATGTTATAATTACCCATACGATAACAAACACATACTCCGTATTTCTAGAGACTTGGGACTCGTGGCTTAGTTCACCCCATACAATAAACATTTGATAAAAAGAGTTTTTAGAACTCTTCTAAGATCTGGTAGATAATTTAATGCAGGCTGGAAAAGGACATCTCAGCATGGATCCCAGGAGCTGGACAAGTAAGTTGTGGGAAGATTGGCTGGAAATCTAAAAATGACTCCTGGGCTGGGATAATTGTGTCAGCCCGCTCACAGTAATTTTTTGCTTTAATTTTCTTTAATTTCTTAATTTAAATTATATATAACCCTTATGTTCTTTTTGTTTTATGAAAACAGATAAGTTGAAAAAATATTGTAATAGTTCAATAATGAATTAGAACCACATTGTACAAAATGACTAAACTTTATTAACAAATTGTTAAATTTCAAATGATAGTAAAAATAAAAAAATATTGAAAAGAAGAATTCCCAGACAGGTCATGATTTAGGTTTAATGCTGTGTGAAAACTAGATGAGGTAGTTAGTGTTCAACTGGCTGTGGAGCCTCTAATTTCCTTATTTTTATTAACTCAGTGTTAAACCTAGAGTAGATCATGGCCTGTCTGGGGTCCCTTAGTAGAGTGTTGAGAATCAATGATCTAGAGACAATTTGGCCAGTAGCAGCACAGTTACAGTTGGCTTTCTTTGTTTAGTAGGTTAGTGAATGTTAGTGTTTAGTAGATATATTGTAGTTTACTTGTGTTTGTAATTGTTAGGGTCCAGCCTAGCTGCTCTGGTATCCACAAAATGTATAACATTGGGTAAATCAGTGACACATCTTCAGAATGGCTGTTTATAGCCCCAAACATATGATGAATTTCTCTTTGCAGCTCTCCTTGATTAACTACCACCGCCTGCCGACTGTCTTTGCTATTATTGTATTTATTCTGCATTATACCTGTATCGCCTGATTATAGTATAATCTTTTCTCATGCTTCCCCTATTCTATAGAACGCCTTGCCTCGCTCCACTAGACTATCTTCCTTCAAAAACTCACTAAAAATGCATCTATTTAAAGAAGCTTATTAGCTTCGACCTTAATTTGCACAACTACATATTCTACAGCATAATATCACCCACGATCTACAGTGCAACACACAGCCACGTCCATTTGCACCAGCCTACTTCCTTACACACTGCGGTCTTGCACCTATCACCCTCTTCTATCACACCCAAACCCTTTACACCTTAAGTTTGCAAGTTTTCAATCTTGTAAGGTGCTTTGTGAAAGAGTTAATATTGTATTTTGCATTATACTTAATCCATGTATAGTGCTATAGAATATGTTGGTGCATTATATATAAAGGATAATAATAAGTAATACTAATCTTGATACCATATAATTTCACTCAAATAACTGTACATATTATTTAGTTGTTCTATGTGTGATTGCATCGATCAATATTTCAAATTATTACAGCATTTAAGGCACTTATGACTACCAATTATGTTTCAGTAACAAATTGCATTAATATTTATGGATATTAATAAACTACTGACAAAAATATTAAAAAAAGAATAATAAAATATCATTATACAGTGAGATGTTGTCTTCATGGTGACAGAAATCCACCATCCTCCTACTTAAACTAGATAGAGTCTGTTTTTGGGACAGTGATTTATGATTTGAGTAGAGTGATTAGTAGCTAAATTAACTGTTCTTCAATAAAATAAAATAAAATCTCTAAAGAGAAAATTAAAAAAATTATGGATGAGGAACATTTAGTGCTCACCCGCAGTTAGAAGATTTGACCCTCAGAATATTAGGTATTCAATAAGGCCCTCATTCAATTGCATTTTGGCCAATTGAATAGGGCTCTAAATAAGAACATAACATATATTTTTTAAAGAAGTTTTTAGTTAGTAAGCATCTATACAAAAGCAAGATTTTTACTAACTAAAACCTTTTTTAAATAAAATATGTTATGTGCTTATTTAGAGCCCTATTCAATTGGCCAAATCGCAATTGAATGAGGCCCTAAGAGTCTAAACTAATGTAACACTGGGAATTAAATGTGCTTCCTTATTCAAGTGGAGACAAGCTTGTTTGGTGTTGGAAAGTAAGGCTTCCCCAGTTTTAATTATTTTCTTTTCATTATTTTTTATTGTCAGTACATAATGTTTTTTCCTTCTATGCTTCAAAATAAAACATGTCAGAACTAGCAAACAATACCCCCACTGCAGGATTGATATTGATCCATTTAGCAACATTTTGATGAAAAGTCTGAAGATTAATATCTCTGTAGGATTTCATTATACAGAACATATATTAAATATTTTGTTTATATATATGTTCTAAATATACATAGAAAATAGTATATACAAAATAGTAAGTTATCATTATATATCTAAATTCTGATTGTAGCCTTCATACTGCCAAGCCTCATATTAACTAAACATTTCTAACTAGCTTCATTTAAATTTATATACAATTGTAATTTTCTTCTCCAATGACAGTAAAAACCCTAATAGGGAAAGCAGCAAAATGACAGATTCTTGAAGGGGATAGGGAGAAATGACTATCCCTGAATGAAACCCTTTAGATTGTAAGTCTGTGAGTTTTCAATATAGGCAAAGCACTATGGACACCGGATTCAAAGCTCAAAGACAGGGCTCTCCCTTCTTTGCAATGTGTTTATATTGCTTTTGTCTCTGCCTGGAACTTAACCCATGTATAGTGCTACGGAATATGTTGGTGCATTACAAATAAACGATAATAATAATATTAACACTGTGTTTAAGCATTACTATGTGACTAATATTGTATCCTTGCTTCATGAACACTAAAAAATACATATTTTCTTGGATGCCCATGTTGATTACCTTACGAATTAAAGGACCACAAAAGTCGCCATATGTGCTCTGCACCATCAGTTAGACGGTGGAAAATCATGTGGAAAATGTGTTTACATTTATAATATTGATCATTAATTGACTTAGATATTGCTATCTTAGTTTAACCCTTGAAGTCATCCTATAAAACTCTTCATAAATAATTAGGCTGAAGTATGTAACTTATACATTGAATTATGGATTTACTCTTGCGTTATGAGCAGACAATGGTGGTGCAGTGGTAAGCAATCTGACTTAAGTAACAGGTTGGTTTTCCCTGCCTTCTACTTGTTTTTTATAAAAAAACAAAAATATTTATTTATTTATATATATGTATATATGTAAATATATATATATATATATATATATATATATATATATATATATATATATATAATCAGTCACATGCGTGTTAATAAATACATTAGTTCAATAAAAAAAACTAGTGCAAGGCATTGATTTAGAACCAATGACTTACTAATGAAAACACTTTAACTTTTACATTTTTTTTTTTAATTTAAAGAATTATTTGAGGTTTTATTATAAAAACAAAAGAACATATTTCTGAATTTTTTTAAACAGTAACGAAAGAATCATCCTTGGTGGGAATTGAACCCAGCAACATCTCCTCCAAAGACAGAAACAATATCTATGTGCCCTATGGTCAGTTGCTGCTGTAATATAATGAAGTAGTTACAATGCTGCTGCTGTAAGATAATTACCGTATATACCCCCCGTGTCTCTCTAACCCCCCCGTGTCTCTCTACCCCCCGAGTCTCTCTACCCCCCGTGTCTCTTTCCCTCCCCCCTCTTCATCCTCCCCCCCCCTCATTCTAACCCCCCTCCTCATTCTACCCCTCTAAATACCACCACCCCCTCTCCCTTTCCCCACACTTACCTGCATCTGAAGCACCTGCTCCGGCCGCTCCTTCCGGGTCTTGACGTGGCGCGCATATGACATCATGGCATTAGCATATACCGGGCGCCAGCACCGGGTATATTCTAATGACGTGGCGTGCATGTGACATCACGGCATTAGCATATACTGGGTGCCGACACCCGGTATATGCTAATGCCATGACGTCACATGCGCGCCACGTCAAGACCCGGAAGGAGCGGAGGCCGGAGCAGAAGCTTCAGATGCAGTTAAGTGAGGGGAAAGTGAGAGGGTGGGGTATTTAGAGGGGTAGAATGAGGGGGGGTTTAGAATGAGGAGGGGGGGGAGTTTAGAATGGGGGGGGGTTGAGGATGAGGAGGGAGGTTGAGGATGAGGATGGGGTTGAGGATGAGGAGGGGGGCTGAGGATGAGGAGGGAGGTTGAGGATGAGGAGGGAGGTTGAGGAGGGAGTTTGAGGAGAGGGTTGAGGATGAGGAGGGGGGTTGAGGTTGAGGAGGGGGTTGAAGAGGGGGTTGAGAATGGAGGGGTTGAGGATGAGGATGGGGGGTTGAGGAGGGAGGTTGAGGAGGGGCGTTGAGAAGGGGGTTGAGGTGGAGGGGGTTGAGGAAGAGGGGGTTGAGGAGGGAGGTTGAGGATGAGGAGGGATGATGAGGAGGGAGGTTGAGGATGAGGAGTGGTGTTGAGGAGGGAGGTTGAGAATGAGGAGGGGGGAAGAGACACAGGGAAGGGAGAGGGGGGGAAGAGACACAGGGAAGGGAGAGGGGGGAAGAGACACAGGGAAGGGAGAGGGGGGAAGAGACACAGGGAAGGGAGAGGGGAGAAGAGACATGGGAGAGAAAGGGGGACACAAGAGGGGGACACAGAGGGCACAAGAGGGACACAGGGGGCAGCACATTTCCCACCCTCGGCTTATACTCGAGTCACTCATTTTACCCATAATTTTGTGGTAAAAGAGGTGCCTTGGCTTATACTCGGGTCGGCTTATACTCAAGTACATACAGTAAGTAGTTACAATGCTGCTGCTATAAGATAATGAAGTAGTTACAATGACTCAGCCACTGCTTCATTTAAACCTTCCACACATGATTCTAATTAATATTCATTGTTCCGTGTGGTGCAGAGCTCATTACTCATTCAGGCAGAGGCAACACAGTGAAAAAGCCTGAATTCAGTTAATCAAAACTCCAACATTTTTCACAGTTTTTTTCACCCTCTATCTAATGGTGCAGAGCACATATAGGGAACCTTTGTGGTCCTTTAAAAGTCAAATTGTGGTCCCAAATCCAAATGCCTGTTATAAGGAGAATAGAGATGTTTTTCCTGTATTGAATAAAAGTCAAGTTTAACTAGTAATCACTCACATTTTATGATATAGCGTTTTTTTTTCTTCTTTTTTCCATCACACAAGTTCTATCTTTGAGTTAATATTTGTTAATATTTTTGAAAGGGTTAGCTAGAGGGAACAGATATTAAGATAATGATAACAAGAGAGATTTAAAGATGTGGAATTATTATAGGTTTAACATTGTCAGAGTGCAGATGTATAGTGAGATGTATGCTTGTTAAATACACTGATCCAGTTTCATCAGTATTGAGGTGTAGACATGTAAGACAAATCCACTGACTGTCAATTTACAGTGAGCGTGTCCATGTTTCATGTTGAAGTAGGTAATGAAGTGGTACCGTGTTAGCCGTGGAAAAAACAGGAAACAAAGTGGAATGAAATGTGATACCTTTAATGGTTCGCAGATAATGATTACAGTACGAGCTTTCGGGATCTCATAATCCCTTCGTCCAGCAAGGAATTATGAGATCACAGAAACTTGCACTGTAAACCCTTTTAGGTAGTTATTACAAATATCACATTTTAGTTTGTTATCTTTCCTGTTTTTTTTTTCCACGGCTAATACGTTACCACTTCATTACCTACTTCAACAGAGAAGATACCACAATGTACCGCAACAAAACTAAAATGAAAAATCTCCTGCTTGCCGGATGAAGGGATTATGAGATTCTGAAATCTTGCATAGTACGGTAATCCCTCTTAGTCACTTTTTCTAAACTTTGTGTGACAGAAATACCATATAAAGATGTTGTAACATTACAACACAACATTATAGAATTCATTTCAAATTATGTCGAGTAACACTTCCATATGGTTGTATAATATGTATTACATGTATGTGCTGGATGCAGCTAGTTTTTATGTTAATCTATCTCCACTCAATTTAAAAGACATTAAGTTGTTGCCTATAAGAATTCAAAAGATTGCCCACAGTTGCCTTTATCTGTAAGCTATACTGTATCTGATCCAATATACCCAACCAAAGATACTGCAATTAATTTAAAACTATTAAAACATTTTATTAATTTTGGTTTCAATAGACTGTATGTATAGCCTTGATCATGGATACGCAATCTTGGTCTTGAAATCCCAAACAAATTCCTGAATTTCTGGATTTACTGCCAATGACATTCTGATTGATTTACTTGCAAAGCACAGGAGGGAAATGCAGAAATCCAAAACTTACAAGAGTTCAGCGAAACAGACAAAACTAGCATGCTAACGCCACAAGGTCACGTAAAACTGAGCACGACAGGTACCAAGCAAGGTGCTCAGGTAGAAAGTAGTGAAACTCTACTCAGTGGCAAGACACTTATCTGCTACATGCCAGTAAATCAGAGTCCCAAGACTGTGCTGGACAAAGCTTCAATCCTCTAGATGGATGAAAGACTGTAAAATATAGAAATGAGAGGGAGGAGAGCAAAAAGAACCAACTAGTAAAGCATGAAAACACTTAAAAATACTCTCAAAGACAGTGATATCAGCAAAACAATGGCAGAGCAGGCTACTATGTGTTTCATCCAGACAGGACTTCTTCCGGGATATAGAAGGTCATAAAGGAAGATCATTCTTTTCTGATCTTCAATATCCCTGGAAATGTCCTGTGTGGATGCAAACCCATAGAAGTCTGTCCTTATTTTGTGGATATCACTGTCCTTGAGAGAATTTTTTGAAGTGAGTTTTAGTCAGTAATTGTTTTTAAGACAAGAGAACAATTAATTTACCTTTATTACTAAATATATAAACTAGCATGCAACATAACCAATACTGGGCAAATTAAAACCACTGAAGTGTCCCATCAGGCAGCAAAGCCAGAAGGAGCTTCCACTGCTGCATAATAACATGAAGTAGGTAATAAATTAAAAACGACATTGTTTTATATTTTACTTTCTAAAAGCATGTTGCCTGTTATCAAAGGTTATTTTTGAAAGGAGCATATCTTGTTATGGTTACTTATTTGATAAATCCAGCCATTTCATTTGGATTGGTTTTGCGGCTGGAATGCTGTCAGAAATAACATCCTCAATATCATAATCAGCTTAAATATATATCCTACAGAATTTCAAAGGTGTTCATTTTTTTACACTTGGGTGATTAATACTAATTGCATATTTCCATCAATGTAGTTAGGTAAACATTTGCACAAAAACTCAAAGCACACCTAATGCTCAAGAATCTAAATCATAACACAAGTAAAACCACAGGCAAATGAAAGCTAAGCCTTGCAATAAAACCACACAATGCACATTAATTAGCCGCTTATGTTTTATTTAAATCAAGAAAGACTTCTCAAAACTGCCGTATTCTGAAGATGACCTGGCTCGGGTCTTGAATCAGCATCTACCTTCTCCTGTAAAGCTCAGGTTTGGGCAGAATGCACTATGATCTAATCCTTATAGAGAAGTATTGGACCGTCTTCCGTGTCCTGCCAACAAGTGTCAGTTCAGTAAATCTTTGCACTGTTTCTGTCCAAATCAGAGCTTACAGTGAGAAGATAATGGTTTCAGTTCAGTCCAAATTACTTTGGCTTTAAAATGAAGTTAAAGGTACAACAAATCATGCAGCCCTTTTAAATTAGCTCAGCATGTAAAACCGCAGCCCGTAACGTAGCCAGCAAGACTTACAGCTATTAAATTGGCCCCATAAAGCAACCCGCTGACAACTTGCAGGGTAAGGGCGAGAAAAGGCTACGAGACGTGGAAATTTGAACTACGCAGCCACAAATCCTTTGATCTGTCAAGCCCGTAACTGTTATGTTTCCAATCATACTATGAAATTGCAACAATTGCAACAAATTCACTGGCGTTCAACCCTGTAACCCGCAAATAGAGCCAAAAAGCCAACAGGTACTAGAGAGGACCCGCAAGGGGGGTAAAGTCCTATCCATAGCACTTTAAATGCAAATATATGCACACTACTGTACTTATATTAGAATGGAAAGTGATGTTAGGTATTAAAATAAATAGCAAATAAATAGCCTTGCTGGCTCGCTTATGCCACTACGGGCTTCTAATTTAATAGGGCTGATGGTCTTTTAAAAGTAGAAGTTGCATCTAGCATAATAAAAACCTTTTTAGCTCAATTATATACATTTATGAATTATTACTTTTTATTTCTCTCTGTCTAACTCCAAGTGGCTGCCATGTTAGTCTCTCTAGTTCCTCCCATCCCTCAGAGAGTGTTACTGTGTGAGGAATTTACAACAAGATGTTACTATTATTTGATTCTCCGTCTAAGACAAATGCACCATAGCTTTTTTGGACCTCACAGTCATGTGGTGCTGAAGCTCCAGGACCCAGTGAACCATTGTACAGACCTACAGCATATGGATATGTTGGCACGTTACAAATATAGGATACTAATAATAATAACCATTAGGAATCTTCTGGTCATGTTGTTTTTGCTTTAGGAAATGCAAGATGGAGAATCACAGATTGCTGGCTGCCCACCTCATGCAGTGACCCACACTGAGGGATATGAGATGAAAGAGAAGCCAACATGGCAGCCCTTAAGGGCAAGCAAAGAAAAATAAAAATCTAGCAATAATAATAGTTTTATGTAATTAGATTACATAGGGCATTATGCTAGATGCAATTTATATATTTAAAGGGCCATGACTTGTTTTACCAGTACAGAGTTCATTTATGTAATATTAAGGTACAAGTCTCCCTTCCACCATCTTGTTTGAATGAAATATATATATATATATATATATATATATATATATATATATATATATATATATATATATGTATATACAGTATGTATTACTAGTTGAATAAACACGAGGCAATATGAATGTTTGAACTGTACTTTTAAAAACTCAGTCAATCATTTAGTATACGTGACATGATAAGTTTATTTAGGCAGAAGATTAAAGAATAAATTGTAAGAAAAACACATTTTTTTATAAAAGGCAGACATAAACTAATGACAGTGCATCAAATAAATGGAGGCCTGAGGCACAGCAAACATTCTTTCATGTTTCAGCCTCAAATTAAATCATCTTAAGTAATAAATGAATAGCAATTTAATAGTTGTACAATGCTTGTAAACATTGTAAATTACAAATATTGTGATATATACATAATTACTGCACATAATTACATTCATATTCCAAAATCACCAACAGCGACAGCAGAGTGGCTTACATAAAAAGGTCAACAGAAAGATTAAACATATATCCTAATACATGTTCCTACCCCACAAATGTCCATTCCTCTTTTCAGGTATATTCCCCTGTATCCATTAGCCTCCCAAATGTCCCTCTTTTGAAGGAAAAACACCCATTTAAATGCAGAGTTCTTCCTGTTTTTCTATAGGAGGAAGATGGGAGCCTGGAAGGTCAGTTCTACAGAATATATGTGTGTATTGAATATTCTGCACATATATTAAAGGTACATTGAAAGCATGTTTTCTTTTTCTGCATCTCAAAGAGGGTATTTGATAATGTACGAATGTGTTTTGTTTGGTTTCGTTTTTCAAATGAAACTCATAAAGCAGAAATAAAACTTAAGTCAAGTACAGCAGACTCTCAGTTATCCAGAACTCAAGCAACCAGAACTCTCAAGCAACCAGAACTCTCAAGCAACCAGAAAAAAATGGAATACTGTACTTTAAATAAACATTTAAATCTGAAGGGCTCAACAAATGCCAGGAGCCAGGTTGTCATGCCACAAAATGCTTACAGGTACCTAGGTTTCATCCACTGTACGTCTCTGTAATGCAATGTTACCTGAAGGCAGACAGGCATCAGTGACTGAGCCAGTACAGTGTTGGTGTTACATTCCCTAGATTCAGCACCGGACCCTCCAGCCGAATGTACCTGTGTGTAAGTGAGAAGTGAAAGCTGCTGCTGCTAGAACAGCCCTCACTGATAAATATATTTATCAGAGTATCCTATGTGCAGCTAATCTAGGCCTCTTTTAATAGTAATTCTCATCAACCAGAAACTACATTTATCCGGCATCTACCAATCCTCATGGTAACCGATAACTTAGAGTCTACTGTATTTATCTAACACAAAGATGGACAGGGGTGATAATTAGGAAGACTTAGAATTAACAATATTGTCCTGTTGTTGTACTGTAACTGAGCAAAGGATAATATCACATATTGCAAAATAGACCAGGCAGTGACAGTCTCTCTGAAGGAAAGATAAACAACTTTGCTATGCTAATCTTAGAACTGTACGCTGAGTTATTGGAAGAGGTAACATGATTTTAATTTCACAGCATTTACCTGCTTGTCAATCTTTACCAAACCCTCACACACTTCTATACAAATTCATAAATTTTCAGCCACCCTTCAATTTACACATATATTGTAATCTCTATATTTGTCAGACCCTATATTCATCAGATCCAAAAGTCATGTTTTTGGCAACAACAAAAAAACTGCTATCTTCATCCAAACATCAAATATTAATCACAAAATAAAAAAAAACAGACAGAAACAGAGAACATTGGGCAAGTTAGTTGCTAAATCGAGTGCTAGTGAAACATCAGAAAAAAGACATTGATCGCCAGAATTAAAGTTACCTGATGTTTTAATGGAAGCTGACTACTCTTCTACACAATAATTACTTTGCTCCTCTTCAGCTTATTCCATCATCACTCCTCAGTAAAGGTAAAGTTCTGGTTAAATGTATTTATGTATCAGATTCGGGGCTGGGAACCAATTATTCCAATTTTTGTTAATTCCAACGGAGACAAATCATTCTATATTCATCGGTTCCTCAGGAATGCATTATTAACAAAATATAGCGTTTCCATTGTATACACTAATACATTCACACTAGCAGTCTCTCAGGCTCACATAGCACTCTGACACTCTCTTCCTCTTGCACAGGCTCTCTGTTTCAAACAGTCTCTGTCTCACAGTCTCTCTCACAAAGACTCTAAATGGACATAATATTACTTTTTATAAACTGTAGGGCAATTCTTTAAACTGCTGGGTGTTCCTGCAGGAGATTTATTAATACTGTCTCTTTATTGTCCGCCTTTTATGTTACTTTCTCATGAATTTTCCTCTTTGTATTATTTATGCAAACTGCTATTATTCATTTTAAGATAACAGAAAATGAACAGTGACCGCCGCGCTACTCCACAGGTTGAATCATCACTCCTGAAATATACTGGTACCACTGGTAAAGAACATGCTCAAAGTGGTTGCTCCACAGCAATACAAGCCCGGTTTAGGGCACTGCACCTGGCCTCACGACCCATACTTATGTACCAACTTCCACTTGTTGCTACAGTATATGGTAGTATAGAACTTTCTATTTTACCCCGCATAATTTTGCACCCAGTCCCACAAACTGTAGAACTGGAAAGCTTCCTAGTATAATAGGACAGTTTGTCATGGGCGTTGTAATGAGGGGTAACGTCCTTGCAGTAAAACTTTTACTAGCTTTTCCTTTCCCACATTGTTTTAGTCAAGAGTCTTAGAAAACAAACGATTGGGGAATATTTCATAAATACACCATTTATAAGGAGTTTTTCAACTGATTCTATAAACTTTACCAGCTATGTTTATTCAACCCAGAGGTAGTACAATATGGCAACCTTTAGATTGGTTGCAACTTTTCACTCTTGATTTTGGGCCTCATTCAATTGCAATTTGGCCAATTGAATAGGGCTCTATATGAGCACAGAGCATATTTATTTTACAGAAGTTTTTAGTTAGTGAACTTCTATCCAAAAGCAAGGTCGTCACTAACTAAAAACTTCTGTAAAAAATATGCTCAGTGTTTATATAGCGCCCTATTTAATTGTCCAAATTGCATTTGAATAAGGCCCTTTGTTATGTTTGATTTTAATCTCTATTCTTTTGCAATGTATTAAAATTGCTTTTATACTTAACCCCTTTATAATGCTACAGAATATGTTGGTGCTTTACTAATAAAGGATAAAAGTAATAATAAAACTGTAATATTGTAATAATAATATTGTAAGATTGTAAGTCTGCGAGTTTTCAATCTTGCAAGGTACTTTGGGAATGCACTTTGGACACTGGAATCTAAGCTCAAATACAGGGCCCTCCAATGTGCTAATATTGTTTTGCTTTGAACACAATCCATATATAGCGCTACGGTATATGTTGGCGCTTTACAAATAAACATTAATAATAAAATAATAATAATAACTTGAAGAATGTCTTCATGAAAACCCAAAGCGGTGCTTAAGAAATTGATTGTATGGGGATAAATATACATTCTTATGAGCTATTCATCATCCTCTGTATCCAAGCAGTTACACTTTATGCAGCGCGCATGCAATTCTAAATTACAAATCTATATCATCTTTACTAAGTGAATTTGTCACTTTGCAACTGGCTTCCAGAGTACACATTCGTCTTGTGTGAGGAAGGGAATAATCATTCTTGTTGCCTCCATTTCACACATCTGCTGTCTCAGTGGGAAATACTAATTGCTTCTACAGCTTCTGTTTATTTTACTGTTCATCCATATCAATATATAAGAGTGTGGATTACTGAACCTTCAGAGGATTTCATTCAGGCTTCCATGGAAATAATTGTACCATTATTTATTTTGTGTTTAGATAATCAGGATGCATTTGGTTGTTGTTTTGTCATCTATGCTGCTTCTCTGGCTCCTCCTTTCTGTTTTAGATTGTCCTGCTTTATTAAAAAAAATTAGAAAATGTTAATTTTACACTACACCTTCATTTTCACATCTAAAACCTTATGTGAATAGGCTAGTGCACCGGTTTCGTGATTATTCAATTATCCAATTATAAAAATAAATTCATAGAGCCCTTAAACATTCTTAATATTCTTATAGCAGTCTTAGACTAAATATAAATAGAGGTATACCATGCTTAACCTTGCCCCTTTTAGAGCTGATTCGTTATAGCTCTGTTTTCCCTGTAATTTTGTATCTTGCGCTAAACCCTGCTATAGAGATGTTGCCCCCTGAATGCTCTGCTTAGCCATAAGGCTGTTTTTTTCCTTGCAGGACCCCATTTAACACTCTTAACAGTGTCACATCAGGGCAGGGCAAAAGACAGAGAGATAGAAAGGTGCGAGAAAAGTGACACTGAAGACCCCCAAATCCTACCTACAACAGTGGCAAGGTACAGAGTATTTTCATTGTTCCCTTATTTCTCATAAAATTATTTTTAATGGTTAGTTGTTGATTGTCTGATAAAATCTACATCAAAAACATCGGAGCTGAAGAGAGAGATTGCCATCATGAACCCCCAAATCCTACCAACAACATCCACTGGCAAGGTGCAGAATATTTTTAGTGTTCCTTTGTTTCTAATAATGTGATTGTTAATTGTTAATTCTCTAATAAAATCTACATTAACATTATTTTTTGTAATGTTTTACAGATGCCTAAGAGCAAAAAAATATCAGCCTAAGTTGAAGCACCAGAGCATACCACTGGATGTGAAAATGCAGGTAGAGAAAGGGGAGCGGCAAGTTGATATTGGAGCAAATCTGAAACTGCCAATCTCCACCATCTGCACCATCCTAAAGAACAAGGAGATGATAAACTCTTCATGGACCATCAGCACTGCATCTTCTGCAAAGAAAATAACCCGCTCCAGATGCTACACCCTGGAGAAGAGGCTGTCTATCTGGATAGACAACGAACTAGAGCGAAACATGCTTCTCAGCCAGGCCATCATAATGGAGAAGGCAGGAAGCATTAAGAGGTTGGTTTGACTGCTTCAAAAAGAGAAACAACCTCTACAACATAAAGATCACTGGAGAACCGTAGAACGCTGTCACGGAAGTTGCTACGGGTTTACCAGCCATTTTGAAGAACATTGCTGAAAGAGGAAACTAACCACCGGAACTGGTGTTTAACATGGATGAGACCGGCCTCTTGTGAAAGCAAATGCCAAGCTGCACATTTATATGAAGGGAGCAGAAGAGAGCACCAAGCTTTAAATCTGTCAAAGACCAGCTAACCCTTCTCCTGGGTGGGAACATCAGTGGTGACTTCAAAATTAAGTGATTGTTGGTCTACCACTCAAAGACACCAAGAGCCATGAAGGGCAAAATCCAGTTTGCCAGTAATTTGGCAATTTAACAGAAAGGCCTGGATCGCCTTGGACATTTTCAAGGACTGGTTCAGCAACCATTTCTCCCCTTCCATGCAGTGCTATTGAAGGAATAAAGTACTTGAGGAAAAAGCGTTCCTGATTATAGACAATGCTCCAAGCCACCCTACCACTGCTGTATCCCGGTGGAAGTAGTATTCCTGCTCCAACACTACTTTGCTCATCCAGCCTATTTACAAGGGGTCATTGCAACATTTAAGGCCTACTATCTTTTCTGCATATTCCACCAGCTGATTGACCAGACAGACAGCCAGGTCAAACAATTGATGATGGAGTTCTGGAAGAAGTGCACCATTATGCCGGCCGTAACAAACATTGATTTGTCCTGGAAGGCGGTGACACAGCAATGTCTAAAAGCTGTGTGGAAGAAGATTTGGCCAGAGCTGTGGGGAGATGTGCAACCAGAAGAGCCCATCATAGCGGAGATAGTGGACCTTGTGACCACCACAGCTGGACTGGGAGATGCAGACTTGGTCCAGTCTTTGGGAGAGAGCCTGATCAATGAGGACCTTGAACGACTGGCACAGCAGGGTGATAAGAAAGTTGATGACAACAGTGACTCTGACATAGAGCCACAAAAAGAACTGTCAACTGAGTTCCTCAGCTAAACGAAATAAATGACATCATGGATGTGATAAATGATTCAGATGCCGCAATAAGCAAAAATGCAAGACGCATTGTTCTTGGGGGTTTGTCTTGCTACCAGAACTTTATAAACCTGAGCTCATAGGGGATAGAGGTAGGCGGTAGTAGCTCCTTAATTGTCTCAGATTTGAGCAATCAAGCCTCTAATCCAACATATTTATTATTATTATTATTATTATTACTAGCGACTTGCCCGTCAAAAAATGACGGCAATGTGATGTATATGTTTGTCAAGTTGTTTAGTTATTAACATATATTTTTGACACTTGTAAGTATTTTAATATGAACGTGTATTTTTGTAAAATGTTGATGTAATGGTTTTTTAAAATGTAATTAGTATCTGAAGAATTGTTAACTTTAATATACATTGAATGAATAGGAAAGCAAAAAGTAAAAACCCTTCTTTAAACGTTGCGAATTTTAACATGAATTTTAAACTATATGTAAGCAATAACCATCAAAGTATATATTTTTAAACTTGAACTTTATTTTTTATGTAAGTTTAGAAGTTAACAAAACATTTGTATAATTTTGAACATTATAAACAGGAACATAGTGAATACATTTTGTAACCTAATTTTTTATTAAAAGTATTAACATTTGAATGTAAAAACAATTGACATTTAAATTAATCAGTATTAAAATTCAATTTCTATCACAATAATTGTTAACTTGAATATACATTGAATGTAGAGGAAGGCATACAGTAAAACTCTTCTTAAAACGTACGTAATTAAAGTAATTTATTACTGAGCACATAAACTGGCGATAAACATTAATGTAGGTAGTAATCTTAAGATAACAGACAATATTTACATTGTGACTTAAAAGGTGCTTGACCTGTTAACATCCACTTCGTAATCTGTTGAATGAAATAACTTGAAAATATATTTTTTAAACTTGTAACATTAGAAACATTAACATAGTGACTTAACATTTTAACATAATTTTTACTAACAATGCAAGGCAAGTATTTTGTGAGGCAAATCATTCATAAACATGACTTCCATTAATTATGACTGAATTAAACAACCAATTGTTATGTATTTTGCAATGCTTTAAAAAAATCTTGGCATCGTTAATTTGTATCCTTCAAAGTTATAGTACTTCATAGTAGACAATGTTTTTAGTAAAAATACGTCCATCTTCTAATAAATCACCTTGACTTTCATTGTTTTCAATGTAAACTTTAATAGCCTGTGGATTTTTGCACCGTGACAACGCAACGTACAATTGACCATGTGCAAAAACTGGTTCTTCCAAGAAAATACCCACAGATTTGAAAGTTTGACCTTGTGATTTATTAATGGTCATGGCAAATGCCATAATAATGGGAAATTGTCTTCTTTGAAGTATAAAAGGGAGACTACTTTCACTTGGTGCTAAATCTATTCTTGGTATGAAAACTCTCTCTCCTTTATGGGTCCCAGTTAAAATTTCAGCATCTATAAAATGGTCCTTTAATTGTTGAACAATTAATCTTGTGCCATTGCATAGGCCTTTTTTGGGGTTCATATTTCGCAGTAACATGATAATTGCACCTTTCTTTAGCTGCAAAATATGTGGTGGCTTCCAGAAGGAGTTAAAGAGTTTATGAATTCAGTTGAAAAGTTAGCCTGACTTTCATTGTCATCAGCAAGTACAGAATCAGCACTGTGATAATTTCTTTGTGGTGCATAAATTTTTTTTAAGATTTCATTATTGAGGATTAATGCATCTTTATTTTTACACGTCAGTATGACTTGGTTGGCAAGCTCGGAATATTCTTCGTTATTTATGCTCCCTTCAAATATAGCCGATATAATATCTTGTTGACAAATCATATGAGGTGGGATCTCTACAGTGTCATCAGGTAAATGTAGTATTTTTTCTGTTCTCCCTTCTCCAATTTTAATAAGCCAATCATTGAAATCAGTTTGGCCTTCTGATCTCATATTTTGTTGCAGTTGAAGATGGGTAAAATGTTTCCATACTATACTTGACTTTATACATGTTTCGATAATGTCAGTTCGATTTCCATGTACAACGACAGGTAATGTTTGTCTGAAATCGCCACCCAACAACATTACCTTTCCACCAAATGGAAAAGTATTCTCCATGACTTCACGAAGCAAACGGTCAATACATTGGAGAGCATAGCATGACATCATTGTGGCCTCATCTATTATAATTAATTTACATTTCTTCAATTTCTTTGCTTGTAAGGATGTCATGCGAATATCTGACACAGAATTTTCTAAAATAGGCACTGGCAGTTTAAATCCACTATGAACAGTTCTTCCACCTTCTAATAAAAGTGCAGCAATTCCAGTAGTGGCAAACGCCATTGCTATTTTTCCTTGGGCTCGTACTGAACTCATTAATAAATTGTACAAATATGTTTTTCCTGATCCGCCAGGTCCATCAAGATAGAAATAACGCTCTGTCACCATGTCATCATCTATAGCATTTTTAATGGCATGAAATGCTTGCAATTGTAGTGTATTTAAAGTTGCAAGTCTTTCTTCTGTTCTTTCTGCTTGTAGTTGAATGTCATAGTCTTCAAAGTTAATGTCATCTATAAGACCTGGATCAGGCAAATTAAAACTTGCACAACTTAATCCATGAGTTAAAAAGACTTCTTGGATTTCCATTAACGCTTTTAAGTGTGCAATGGGTTCATTGTATCGTCGCATAAAGTCTTCAGCCATATTACTTTTAAAAGTCTCCCACAAAGCTAATGCATTTGGAGCATTTGAGAAGATACAAATAAAAGCAAATTGTTCTCTCATCTGTCGTGGCATTTGACATTGTGCTGCTTCTTCTAAACATCTTTCCCACTCTGTATCATCAGCGAGTAAGTTTCTATGTCTTGCAGCTAAATGGAAGGATTCATATACAATGTCATTAACAGTTCTTAAGTGTTCAAAACTTTGTGCTCCAGGAACATTTAAAAGTAATATCCGTAAGCAAAAACGTTCCACATCTCTTGGACTGACTGTGTAAATTCTTGGAATAATTTTATTGCCTCTGGTTTTTCTTGGTCTCCATAATCCATTCACAAAAACATAGTGATATGGAATTTCAATATATAAGTATTGTGTTGCTTCAGCATCAGTGGAATTTAATGCAAACCATGCAGTTAGTGTAGTGTGACGATCTTCACTTTGGGCCAATGCATTCATTTCATTTCCAGCATGGAAATAGACTAAATGTCGTTGTGGCAAATGTACTGCTAACCTATATACTGCATGTGATCTATCATGCATTTCAAATTTTAAAAGCCGCCACATAGCTTCTGGCGCACTGACATAGCGAGCATCTACATGAGATGCAAGCTCATCATGTACTAACTCACTACTTTCAGGGTTGTCTGCACTTTTGACGACTACAGTAGCTGCATCGTAACCTTTGTAAATATATTTGTAGACATATTTAATGGATTTGATGGAAGTGCAGGCTTCTACGTTGATGTGGGCGTTGTACTTCATGAGTAAATGTGGATTGTAGGGTACTACATATCTATTGTCCACTTTTTTTCCACGAATAATGGCACTATCTCCTTCTCTTCTTTTATAAAGTGGATATCCATCACAATTGGCATAGGTTTTGTCTCTATAATCTTTTGGAAATTCTTTGGAACATTTATTATTTTCCATACATGGTGATTGTGGATTAAGGTCACCACAGGGTCCATGAATCATGCGATGAGTAACAATCTCATATAGTCTACCATATAGTTCTGGATCTGGTAGTTCAGCAACAATGACTGCATCCACTTTGTCTGAAGTATCTAATTTATCTTTTTCTTGAAGTATTATTAGAAGATGTGCATGTGGAAGGCCTCTTTTTTGAAATTCAATGGTATATACATAAGCAAGACATTTGCCAAATAACTGATTTATAATGAAGTCACGTATTAATTCATTTAATTTAATCTTAAAAACTCTGGCTACTAAATCTGGTCGATCTGAAGCAGTTTGTCCAAGAAGTAGATTTAGTGTAATTTCTGGCCATTGTGGATTACATGTAAATGTCACAAATAGATCGGGTTTGCCAAATTTTGTCACAATAGCCATAGCATCATTGTATCTTTCTCTCATATTCCGAGGAGATCCTTGAAAGGAAGATGGTAAAATGATGGCTTTGCCAGCTGTCATGTCTCTGCTTGTAGCCACGTCAGCAACATAGTCCATGAGTCCAGAATATTGTTCTACACGGAGTTTATCTTGTTGATATTTGATAAAGTTTAAATTATTTGCCTCAACTTGCAAATATGAATCAATAATCCATTGTTGTGTTAGTTTCCCACCACATAAAATTGGATTAAATACATTGCGAATGGCAATTTGAGCTACTTTAAATTCAAGCATAGAAACATTATTTCGGATTCTGGCTTTAGCATTTGGGTAACTGGGAAGAGTTAATTTTGGTTGCCAACCTGCTTCTCCGTGTGGGAAAAAGATGGGATATGTCATTGGATCTAAATTTGGACTTAAGATACTCATATTAATAAACGGTTGGTCCTCATTTCTAGGATATATTCGAATGTCTCTTTGAAATGGTGGTTCTCCTTCATCATTGTGAAACACCATTGCAACCTCATTTGTTGTTGGCAAGTTATAACGACGTTTATCAGTATGTCTGTCTCTTTTAAGCACCATATTAACCTTCGGCATTGGTAATTGATGTGTTTGTGAATGAAGTAGTTGTTCATTTTCTACTTCTGCCAATTTTTTATACGCTTTACTGTAGGGATTGTTGTCCATAATGTTATTTAGCTCTATGAAAACAGTGGGTAAGCATTTTTTATTTTCTTCCATCTGCATACGTTGGTCAACAGCTTCCCATGTATCTAGGACATATAGTTGAGCGAATTTTCTTTTATTTCCTTCCTCTGGATGTAAATGGGAAGTGCGATGATAAATTTGTCCTTGGACTTTAAAACAGTAAGGACCATGTCCTGGTACATTGGCAGCTAATGTTGCCCCCATGGATGCAAAGGATATGGCACTATTGTAGGATCTTATGTTTGTCTTAAAATTTTTGTAGTTTGGAAAAGTAGGTTCAGTCATAATATTTTGTAAATAAATTGGAAATTCTTTCCTTTCTGGAAGTTTGAACTTGCCTTTTTGACAACAACTAATAAATTGTCCATCTCTGGGTCTCTCCTGTTTAAAATAATAAGCCTCACAAAACTGACATTGAGTAGTCATGTCCCCACAACTATGAACCTCTACTGCTAAAGACTTGAGTAGAGGACAATTTGCAAAGCATATAGGATTTTGACTTTCATATTCATCAGGTGAAATGTCATATAATGTTTCAACAACAGGTTCTAAATGTTTTGTTTTTTTCGTTGCTTTTCTTGGTATATGTTGTATTGTTTGAGGTAAAATGTCATGTAATGTTTCATGAAACGGTTCTAAATGCTTTGTTTTCTTTGTTGCTTTTTTTGGTATCTCTTGTATTTTTTCTGGTAAAATGTCATCTGATGTTTGAGCAACAGGTTGTAAATGCTTTATTTTCTTTGTTGTTTTTTTTGACATATCTTTAATTTCTGCAAGTGACAGTCTTTTGCTTGCAATTCTTTTGCGTTCTTTTTCTCGTCGAATTTCCTTCTTCTCCGGTGTCTGCTGGCTGTCTGCTCTCTGTCGTCGTTCTCTAGCTTGGCGTCTTTTCTTTTCTTGTTTACTCTCGTTATCAGCCATGTTAATCTGTAAAAATAAAATAATGTACCATTAGTTTATTTTGAGATGTTAAGTTGTTTTTCATGACAAATAGTTATCAATAGTGTGTTAACATTTTATACTTAATCAATTTCAATGCGGTCAATTGAATAAAAGTCTAAATAAGGCCATCAGATAATTATTTAAAGAAATTTTTATTTATTAAACATGTATCCAAAAGCAAGTGTTTCAGTAACTAAAAAGGTATTTTCAAAAAGATGTTATGTCCTTATTTACAGCACTATTCAATTTGTCAAATGGCAATTAAATTAGGGTTTAGGACTGGAATGTTACAATGACAAATTGTATAGATTCTGTGTTTTTAGACTTTTTTGGACTATGCCAATTTATTTTTTAAGTTTACATTGAAGTTTGTATTTATTGTTAAAGATTATTGGCCCTAAAAGACAAATAAGAGATAGATGATAGATATTACTTTTTATACTGTACCTTGGTTGAAGTTTGATTTCAAGCAAAATTCTTTGTTGGTCCTGTGTTGAAAGCCTTCGTCCGATGGTCTGGTCCTGTGTTGAAAGTCCTCGTCCGATGGTGTAGTCCTCTGTTGAAAGTCCTCGTCCTCTGGTGTGGTCCTCAGTTCCAACTCCTGTTCCGATGTTCTTGACGCAGTATCTGTTATAAAATAAAAATGAAAATGTTATGTTATTTGAATGTCTTTGTATGAATGAAAAAATGGCATTATTTCTGTGTTTTTCTACAATCCTTTTTGGTGCGCCACAATTTTGGTATGCTTCTGTAGGCTATTTTCTAAGGCTTATAGGTGGTTAAACATTAAAGAAGAATATTAATTAATTTTTCTCTTTTTTTACTTGTTATACTGTACCTTGGTTGAAGTTTGATTTGAAGCAGAATCTTTGTTGGTCCTGTGTTGAAAGCCTTCGTCTGATGGTCTGGTCCTGTGTTGAAAGTCCTCGTCCAATCGTCTGGTCCTCTGTTGAAAGTCCTCGTCCGATGGTGTAGTCCTCTGTTGAAAGACCTCGTCCAATGGTCTGGTCCTCTGTTGAAAGTCCACGTCCGCTGGTGTGGTCCTCAGTTGAAACTCCTGGTCCGATGTTCTTGACGCAGTATCTGATATAAAATAAAAATGAAAATGTAATATTATTTTAATGTATTTGTATGAAGTAAAAAATGACATTATTTCTTTGTTTTTCTACAATCCCGTTTGGTGTCCACCACTTTTGGTATGCTTATTTAGGCCTTTTTCTAAGGCTTATAGATTGTTAAACATAAAATAAGTATCTAAATGTACTTTGTTATGTGTTTGTGTGAGTTTTCATACAATCCTGTTTGGTGCGCACCACTGTTGGTATGCTTATTTAGGCTTCTTTGTAAGGCTTATAGGTTGTTAAACATAAAATAAGAATGTAAAAGTAGTTTGCTATGTGTTTGTGTGAGTTTTCATACAATCCTGTTTGATGCGCACCGCTGATGGTATGCTTATTAATGTTGTTTTGTAATGCTAATAGGTTGTTAAACATAAAATAAGAATCAAAATGTAGTTTGCTATGTGTTTGTGTGAGTTTTCATACAATCCTGTTTGGTGGGCACCAATGTTGGTATGCTTATTTAGGCTTCTTTCTAAGGCTTATAGGTTGTTAAACATTAAATAAGAATGTAAATGTAGTTTGCTATGTGTTTGTGTGAGTTTTCATACAATCCTGTTTGATGCGCAGCACTGTTGGTATGCTTATTAATGTAGTTTTGTAATGCTAATAGGTTGTTAAACATAAAATAAGAATCTAAATGTAGTTTGCTATGTGTTTGTGTGAGTTTTCATACAATCCTGTTTGGTGGGCACCAATGTTGGTATGCTTATTTAGGCTTCTTTCTAAGGCTTATAGGTTGTTAAACATTAAATAAACATCTAAATGTAGTTTGCTATGTGTTTGTGTGAGTTTTCATACAATCCTGTTTGATGCGCAGCACTGTTGGTATGCTTATTAATGTAGTTTTGTAATGCTAATAGGTTGTTAAACATAAAATAAGAATGTAAATGTAGTTTGTTATGTGTTTGTGTGAGTTTTCATACAATCCTGTTTGGTGGGCACCAATGTTGGTATGCTTATTTAGGCTTCTTTCTAAGGCTTATAGGTTGTTAAACATTAAAATAAGAATTTAAATGTAGTTTGCTATGTGTTTGTGTGAGTTTTCGTACAATCCTGTTTGATGGGCACCACTTTTGTTATACTTATGTAGTGTTTTTTCTAATGGTTATAGGTTGTTAAACAAAAAGAATATAAATTTAGTTTGCTATGTGTTTGTTACAATCCTGTTTTGTGTGTACCAGTTTGTGTGTACCATATGTTGCATACTTTGGCCCTCATTCAATTGCAGTTTGGCCAATTCAATAGGGTTCTAAATGTGCTTATTTGGAGCCCTATTGAATTGTCCAAAATATCAATTGAATGAGGGCCTTTGTTTGCTGGATTTGTTATATTGTGAGGGCCTCATTGAATTTTGTTTTTCAATAGGGCTCTATATAAGCACAGAGCATATTTTTGAACAGAAGTTTTTAGTTAAATTGAGCCAAATGTGCTTATATAGAGCCCTATTGAAATGGTCAAATCACATTTGAATGAGGCCCTCGGCCATTAAACATATTTAGGTCCTGAATCAATTGCGTTTTGACCAATTGAATAGGGCTCTATATAAGCACCTAAAAAAATTTTGGACAGAAGTTTTTAGTTAGTGAAGACCTATTATGTGCTTATATTAAGCCCTATTCAATTAGCCAACTCAGAATTGAATAAGGCTCATGGTTCGGTTCTTTTTTATACTTAATACTTTACCTTGATTGAAGTGTGGAATGACAGAGGGTCCCCTCCTGCCAATCTTAATCCGCCGGTCTTCTTGTAGTGTCTGTTTGAAAAATAAAGTGAAATAGTGAATTATAGAATTTTTTATTTGTATTTAACAAACCATGGCCTTTTCAGCATTTAAAGTATTTTTGTATCTTACCTCTTGTTCTTTGTTGGTGTTCTTTAAAAGGGATTGTGCTTCACAGTGCACAGTGCAAATTGTTGAGAGACGCTGTTGATGCAGAGTCTGTTTGAATATTAAAAAAAGTAGAAAGATTGAGTTTTAGGTGATCTATTAAATTTCAGTAAATTAATTTCATTGAAATATACTTCTGTAATTAATTTGAATTAACATTATTTTTTGGTGGGGTCTACACACATATATGACACATACATGAAGCACATTTCCATAGTTGAAAGTAATTTTTTTGTGTGCGTGTGACATATCACTATACATGAATCATATTTTAATTGTTAAATTAACCTTATTTTTATTTTTGGCCAACATACATAAATGTGTGTGTGACATGTGACTATAGATGATACACATATATGTGCGTGTCACATATCAGTATACATGACTCATATTTTAATAGTATTTTAATAGTCCCAACTTATTTTTTTGTAATGTAATTTAAATGTAGTTGTTTAATTAGTTTGTTGCAGGGGCAATACACATAAATGTGCGTGTCACTTGTCAGTATACATTATACGCATAAATGTGCGTGTCACTTGTCAGTATACATTATACGCCTAAATGTGCGTGTGACATGTCAGTATACATTATACGCCTAAATGTGCGTGTGACATGTCAGTATACATTATACGCATATATGTGCGTGTCACATGTCACTATACATTATACGCATATATGTGCGTGTCACATGTCACTATACATTATACACATAAATGTGCGTGTCACTTGTCAGTATACATTATACGCATAAATGTGCGTGTCACTTGTCAGTATACATTATACGCATAAATGTGCGTGTCACATGTCAGTATACATTATACGCATATATGTGCGTGTCACTTGTCAGTATACATAAACCTCTTTGTCTTCTTTAATTTTTTTTTTTGATGTCCTGTCTTGAAAATAAGTAATATATTATAGCTTACCTCTCAGTTGTAATTTGCACAATGTAAAGTAGTAAATTAGGAAAGAATTATCTTCTCAAGTTTTAGCAGCAGTTATCTCCGAAGTCACTCTGTTCATCACCTGAGGAGAAATGTATTTTTCTCTGTCAAATAGACAGTATTTATAAACTTGTAGAACATTCTGGAAAGTTAGACCGTTAGAACGTAATACGCATGCGCTATTTGCGTTCCAGCTTACAATTTGCGTTCCATCCGCCATTTTGTGCGTAGTAGTGGTTAAAATGGTGTTTAATATGAGTGTGATCCGTTCCGCATAGTATGTGTTTCATTATTGCGAGTAAGTGTAGTGTAGTTACGTCTGGAGCCTCGTTTTCGTTTTGTTCGGCGGCCATTTTTTCTCTCGCTTAGCCGATTTTCGGTCGTTTAAACTCTTTGTTTTGACTTAAATGGACGTGTAAATGAACTTTTGGAGGTGCCGGATGCCCCCCCGTGCTGTAAGTAAGCTTTTTATGTGTTTGTTGTGTTTATTTCTTGTGTTTGTGATGTTTTGATGCGCGGCGGTTGGAATGGGTCTTTCGCGGCCGTATTTTTTTCCGATGCGGCCGTATTTTGTTGCGATGTTGCCGTATTTTTTTGCGATATACGCAGTTAGCTTTTACGTGTACGACGCAGTGTATTTGTTTCTAAGTCGTGCGTATGTGTGTTAAGAGCGTGTGAAGGGCCTTTTTTACTGTTTTTTTGTTAAGTCTTGCGTCTGTGTGTCTGGGTGTAAGCGGGTGTGAGGCGACTTTGAGTTTTTTTTTGTTATGAAGTTGTGTGTGTGTGTATGTGTGTGTTAACACAGCCGATGTTGGGATGCTCCCACCACCGCAAATGCGGACCCTCGCTTCGCGAGGATCCGCATTTGCGGGGACGTTGTTTGGTTTTTGTTGGCTGGGCGGTTGGGTTTATTCTGTTAAAAAAGTCGTGTGTGTGTATGTGTGTGTTAACACAGCCGACGTTGAGCCTCCACAACCGCAAATGCGGGCCCTCGCTTCGCGAGGACCCGCATTTGCGGCGAACTGCGTCCCTCGCTTCGCGAGGGACGCAGTTTCTTGCGGGCTCGCTACGCGAGCCCGCAAGCGTGAGCAACGACTTGGGTTTTTGTTGGCTGGGCGGTTGGGTTTATTCTGTTAAAAAAGTCGTGTGTGTGTATGTGTGTGTTAACACAGCCGACGTTGAGCCTCCACAACCGCAAATGCGGGCCCTCGCTTCGCGAGGACCCGCATTTGCGGCGAACTGCGTCCCTCGCTTCGCGAGGGACGCAGTTCTTGCGGGCTCGCTACGCGAGCCCGCAAGCGTGAGCAACGACTCGTACGCTCACAACTATATATGTGATTTGTAACATGTCAACATATTCTGTAGCGCTATACCGGGTTGTTCAAGTGAACTCACTCTTGTTTTCCTTACTGGAGCCATGGAATAAGGGTTTTAGTTCATAAATAGCACACAGTGTTAATATAATAAATCTCTAGTGTAGTTTCAACTATGCTGAAATATGTCAGAACTGTTTATCCTTCCTAGAGTCACTGATAGTTCCTGTACTAATTGAATACTAGCTTGGGGAGTTAATATTAGTGGTTGACGTTTCATTCATTTGCACACTGAATGGAAACATTTGGAAATCTCTTTCTCTCAGCTTATTGGTTAAAGGGCCATTTACCTCACTATAAGGGCGTTTTATGTGTGAAAGAGCACAAGATTCTATGTTAAAATGATCTATTGTTTTTTTTATTTTTTTATTATTACAATAATAACAGCTAAAAATCTAAGGTTTGTTTACAAACAAACTCCTGACTGTTCCATGATGAACAACATCTGCCTACAAAAAGAGGTGTAGACTCTGTGAACCCAAGATTTATAGTTTTTCACTGAACTTCAGGAATGCAGCAACAATCAGTTAACTACCACAAGTAACATATTTAGGAGTTTCCTGCCGTAATTTCTCTGCACAGATTAATTGGTGAAGGTTTATCTCTCTTTCTGCTTATGCTCCCTGCACAGAGCTCTTTCTGTGACTCTGTGTGGGTGCACTGACAGACTCATGTAAACAGACACTTCATTTATGGGTTTTTTCTGTGAAAAAGGCACCTATTTAAAAAAAAAAAAAGTATTTCAACCTGTTTTTAGAAGAACTTTACGGTGGTATGCTCCAGTTTATGCTGAATTAACTGGCCCTTTAAGCTATTTCCAGCAGATTGTACAATTGATGATGACCATATTATTTCTAAGCAATTTTATGGTGACATTATTAATGGTGTCTGGTATTGTTGGGATTCTTCTGACTGACCTTTATTTTTTGTATTATAGCTTTATTGCTAAGTATTTGTAGCCAATAAAGCTATGCAGGCATACATGCACATTCATTAATGAGTCTTTAATGAAATGTAATGTTATCAATATCTATATTGTTGAATATAAGTTGTGAAACACTTATCATTTCCTTTGTTTGTTTCACTTATCCAACTGACTTCTTTTTTTGGGGGGGGAATTACTGACATGACTAATAGAAAATTACCCAACGTATTAGAATTGTAGCAAAACAAAAATAAAATAATTGTAAATTATTACATAATACAACACTTTAATTATTCATATACCATTTCACTGCCTGGAGACAGGCACACTCTGATTCTGTATATGTCATGTGGGAAGAGTTAATAAATCAAATTGACAGACACTATAATTATGCAAATAATTTCACAACATCTGGTAACAACAGCCCTCCAGTAAACTCAGTTTTTTCTCTATAATAAACATGCACTGTGTGCCAAAACTAAACTAAAAGGGACATCCCTATGTCAGGGTTGGAAAATGGTAATAGGATCTTGTCCATCAAGATAATTATTGGTAATATACAGGGAAAGTGGGACTCAATTATAAAAGGAAAACATTAACTCCTTAATTACAAGACTTATCTATATTTCACTTGCTTTCGTTAGCGAAATAGCTTTTATCTGCCATAATTGACCAATAGTAGTCACCTGAAATATCCCTGATATGTTTTATTTTATTTTTTTATTTTATGTACTATTATGACTAGACCTTTTGATTTAATTGCAAAAATATATGGTAAGTACAGTACATGCAATTATCACTCATTATTAACTTGGGCTTAAATGGCCCAGTGCCGGTTTACTGGCCTCATGCAACCGACCATGCAAAATGGATACGCAATAAAAGTGATAATACTATATTTCCTTATTCATATGTCTTGGCTGTAGTGGGGACACTGTATTTTATATTTATAAGCGCAAGTCATTTTGCATTTTGGAGGAATAAATCATGTTTCATATGCACAGTATATTCTCATAGTAAAAAAAGTAATGGAAATGTTATAATGCGTGCTTAGAGACTCATTCAATTGAGCAATTGTAAATTACAGTAGTCCATAATGGAGGCCGTAAGTTATTTTGCAATTTAATTGGCAGTTTTTTTTGTGAGCCACAAACGGGCTATGTGTTACAATCCTTGCGGTTGTTGATCGCATATTGGACCCCTAAACGCTAATTGATTGACATGTAACCTCCATCTTAGACTGATGTAATGATAAAAGTCTCATTTACTATTGGATGTTTCGAAATGGGTATTTACGGCCTTGCTTAATTGATCATGGTTCCGCCCTGAAATGCTACGCACGAGTACATGGTTTACGGTTACGGCTTTCGGCCCCTAACTTGCGGGCTTCTTCAATTGAATAGCACCGGAATTGTAGCAGAGTGCGAGGCCGCTGCAAGCCTGCAGCCATAGGGGATATATACCGTGAGATGTGGCCTTCTGATTGAATGAGGCTCTTAGTTAGTTAAAGTTACCCTGTAATGGATAATCCGAACATCCTACTACACTAGTGTATTTACTATCGCAAAAGTGCTGTTAAGATGTTCTAAACTCTCCAATATCCCATCTGATTGGCTGAGAAGTCTCTCTTACGGTAGATGACTGGCAGCTGGTGAAGAAAACATTATGAAACCCTTTATCCTCATTAAATTAACTATAGAGAAGTTGATTTGAGTTTAAATATATTAAAAACTTTTTTGTTTTTTTGTTTCTGTACTCTTGCTCTTCTGTATTTTATGATGCTCCTGCTTATCATATGGTATATTTATTTTCTGTTTCATACAAGTAATCAGAATGTTGTTTTTGTGTAAACATTTAGTCAAGATCGTCTCTCCAAATTTCAGAATCCTAAAATGAAGTCTTCTAGGGACAGAATTTATGTAAATATACCTGCAATATATAAATGTCCTCTTATTTAACTTTTATTACACCGGTAGATTGGTATTAGATGGAAGCAAGCACAAGGAATTTATTGGGCAACCTGCTCAACCATGAAAGCTAGCATAAACACAGAATGGTAGGCGGAGGCAGGCAATAAGGTGTTGCCTAACAATATGTTCAATATAAAATAATTTTACAGTACACATAATTAGCATTTATTTAGTTTACACAAAGCATGTTCACTGTATTGGCTAGCTTATGTCATTTAATATGTTTTAATATGTTGGAAAAACAAAATTGTACCAATTCATCATAAACAAGAGAAAAATATAGTTGTTTCAGATAACCAATGAGGAAATAATTATTGCAAATCTTAGTATATCAATACTATCTAAATTTTACAGATATTTAAGTATGTATTATTAATCAGTAGTGTATGCAAAAAAAAATTTGCATGGAAAAATACCAAAATAAATATTATTATACTTACTGTTCTCTAAATCCCTCCAGGTAGAATAAGATACCTATGATATCTGTGATCGTACAGTCACAGCTGTCAAAGGAAGACTTCAAAATGACAGTAATTTCCTCAAGGTCAACTACAATAACACAGCATTGCTCAAGATGTCAGGATATGGGGCCCTATTATTTTACATGAGTCATGCTGCACATTTCTATACTACAAGGTGGTGTGTGGAATGCTTATCCCCACTCAACAAAAATGAAACATATTCCATTTTGTGTTAAGCCAACAGTATAAGAACTGTGTGACTAACCCTTATCAATACAATCTGAATAGAACTTGCTACTACCATCTTGCTTCAAGTAATTTAGTGGATAAATCAAATTTAAAGGACATAGCAGCCTGAAAAATATCACTTTTTATATTTAATCATTCTTTACTGTGCTGCTGTCTGTGGAAGGAGTATATTTCAAAATTAATACGCTTTCAATTAGTCATATTGAAAGTATTGGCATTTTAAACTGCCACATTTCCTCTGCATTCAAAGTATTTTTATAATATGCTAAAACTTCAGTATATAACCTATATAAATTTCATTTTTTTATGTCAAGGCACTTTTAGGTCATTAGATCAACACATACATTCCAAAATCACTGTAGAGCTAATGAGGATATTTAGACATGGCATTATTATCACTGTGTCACTAAATGTCATACCCTCTCCCTGGATTATGGCCATATATCATCCTACACTCTTCTCCCAGAACTTCTACTGGTGCAGCAGGTGCAAAGTACCAGGGCTACAACATTGTTTTTTTTAGCTTTTTAGTGGGGAGGGGCAGATAATGTTATAGAAAGGTGACCTGATCAGGATTGATCTGACCCATAGATATGTTTTATTTTTTACTAGCGACTTGCCCGGCAAATATGAGAGCAATAAAATTTGAAGGCTGGCAATGTTGCTTACCACACATTGCAAGGCTCTCCCCCCTCTAACTTACAAGCCTCGCGATGAGCGCCCTCGCCGCACATTGCGAGCCTCTCCCCACTCTCTGACCCCTGTGTCTGTTTCCCCCTCTCTCTCCCCCCCCTCGCCCTGCACTGTGTTTTTTCCCCATATTTCCCTCCCCTTTGTCTCTTTTCCCCCTCTCTTACTGCTGTGTCTTTTTCCTCTCTCTCCCTGATAAAGTTTTGCGTGGCTCCCGCTGAGCGTCTATTTCTCCTTTTTTCAAGTCTTGCGGGTCTCACGATGAGCGGCTAAGTGGTAATTCCTTCGGCATTGTTTTGAGTTTTTTTCAAACAATTACTGGTTTACGCCCACCATTTGTTTCCTTGCTTAGCCGATCTTTTGGCGCTCATTGCCAGCCTTTCTCAAAGTCTTGCGGGCCTCACGATGAGCGCCATCGTGGGCCTGGCAGTGAACGCTGTTGGCGCTCATTGCCAGCCGTTTTGCGGGCCTTCGGCACTCATTGCGCATGCGGAAACCCAGATTTTTTAACATTGCGTGATGACAACTCGCAATTACGACAACTATTATATGTGATTGGCCCATACAGGGCAATAACAACTACCTTGTATAGATAGCTTTGCACTCCATTCATTAGCTGCATTACAGACTATATTTTAATTGAATGGGCCCTTATCCATTTCACCTAAATAGATATCACAGTTTAGAATTCTGACATTGACAGAAATAGAAGACAATTATTGCTTCCAGTGGTAACTTCTGTTCTCCTCAAACATGGAACAGTAATTACCAAACTAGGCAAGTTCCAGGATGTTCATAGACACTTAAAGGAACATGGAAAGCATTTTTTCTTTACTGCATCTTAAACAGGATTTTTGATAACGTACCACTGTGTGTTTTCTTTTTTTTCAAATGAAGTTTTTAATCAGAAAAATACTGAGTCAGTCGTTTAACGGATCTGGGGGCTTGCCCACTATTAGCCAATGAGCAGTAATATAGACGTATGAGTCATAATTCTCTTACAATTAAATCTACGGATGTACGTATGCTCTGTGCACTTCCTGTTCAATGAAGTTCAAACAGGTTTAACTTAATATTTTTTTATGCAAAGCACAAGTTCAGTAATATTTAAAGCATGCTGTATTTAATATATTAAGATACAAATTGTGTTCCATTTCCTTTTAATATTCTCTAAATGTGCTCTTTACTATAAAAAAGAAATGTAAGTTTAGATGGAATGTGTCCTTTAAGGTTTGTTTTTAAGCTTGTAATTTTTGATGTTTATTTTCATTTTTTATGTAAGTAAAATACTGTGCATTTGGAAAATAGTCAATTGGGGGTTATTTTCAGCCCAAAATGTAAAACATATGTATGCTTGATATCTTAGAATTTTTCATTTTCATTGTGTATTCAGGAGCGCACTAGAATATTTGAGACTGTTGAGGAATTGTATGCTTCAAAACAAAATTACCATAATTACATTTTTCCACAAGACATTTAATTTATTAGACAATAACATCAATAAATGAGAAGACTAATTGTTATAATTACATTATAATGTAGCTGGTTATGAAGGAAAAAAAGTATAGCAAGGCTATATTAATAGACAGGCATTTAGGAAGAAGGCATTAAAATTAATTATGCTTCTGTCATCAGCCTTTTTTAACACTTTGTTGCCATATACAGGTTTACCGTGCTCATTCTGTTACCCACATTAACCATATTGTATTTTGTGCACATTCAACAGACCATTATTTGGCTTGTAGTTACTGCCAAAGTAAATATTTAAAGAATGCCAAAATGTTATATTTATTAGCATTATAATAAAGTGAACCAGTGGTTTACAATTTTTTTCCAATGGACCAGGAGATCTTGGTGGATCACTTGAATGGAACTCATGGTTCACTGGTGGTCCACAGACCGTATCTTCAAATACCCCTATAATTTGGTATCAGCACCGTTCTAAAGCAGTAATTATGGAGCTTGCAACCAACAGTGTTACTTTAAGTCGATTTTGGACAAACCATCATTTTAATCTATGAAACCTATGGATAATTTTCTGGCTTTCTACCAGAGGGTGAATTCATGCCTTATCTCATGATGCAATTTCAATTCATATACCATTATATTATTTTAAATGAAACTCAATTAATAAAATCATTTTATTCAATGTAATTCCCCATAGGATAGCAGGATCCACCAGTTGTCAGTTAGAGGGGTATTATGTGTAATTCCTACATTTTTAGATCTGATAAGATAAGTGACTGTCCTTGGGTAGGTGTCCTAACTCGTGCAAATCCATCCTATGGTATGCATGAATGCTGTATTATAATGTCAGGCATTTGCTAGCCTTAAAAAGGAGCCATGTATAAAATGGTATTTGATTTTAAAGTGAAAATGCATTGAGGACTCATTTGCACGTCTCCACCCAGTTTCCCAGAGTGCAGTGCAACAACTGTATTTCTTGATATTCTGAGCAGGTAATACATTTTTAAACTTATTGTAGATGTCCAAATGTGCACACAAACGTACTACTTTCTCTCTCTCTCTCTCTCTCTCTCTATATATATATATATATATATATATATATATATATATATATATCTGAACAAACCAATCTACCTCCCGATGAGCACCACTCTAGACTACATTGGATTAATGATAGTGCATATTTAATTACCGTATTCATGTACATTGTATGCCATTGTTTTCATTTTCTATGACTATAACAATCAATCTTAATAAAGATTCTGTACTCTAATAACACTCGTTTCTCATCTTAATCACATTCCTTTCTCATCATAATATTGTATTGCACATTTAAACACACAGTGCATTTAGAAATTATGAAATAAGCTGGACCAAAGAGTTGGAGCATGATAAGTCAGTTTGTTTTTCTATGGAGAACGCTCAGAAACATACTTATATTTGTACTGCAATGTGTATTTCTTTATATATGGGTTTAAAGATTTCCCTAACGCTGAAGTGTACCAAGGCCTAGAGTGGTGCTCATCAAGACGTTGATTCGTTTGTTCAGTTTATACAACTGTAGTGTTTCAGATGTGGTTATGTCAAGGTGTAGCCCAGTATATTTGTTCAATGTAAAGAATCTTGTAATTCTGAGAGAGGGTTGAGAGAACACTTTTAAACTACATGCTTTATTTGAGCCAAATACAGGCAGAGTCATATTAGCCATTTCCCAGCACAGGAGATCTAGATATTTGAGGTGTCAAAGAGTCCCTCCCTTGTTGTAGACATGTCATGAATCCAAGGCAGTAGGATGTGAGATTACTTTAGCTCGAGGGTTGCATTAATAAAAACGTAACTTATAGAGTTTGGGTACAAGTTGGGTACAGTTTCAGTGAAGGATATTAGAATCATCTACTGTTGCTGGATAGTACAGAGTTATGTATTTTTGTTATGGCACCATCCATGATCAGAGATCTTTACAGTGGTAAAAGAATTAAAAAAACTAAAGTATCACCATAAAAGTGGCTTCTTTTGACTGTGTAACCATAACTGTCTCTACTATGCATGATGCTGCAGTTGAATGCATGCAGCATTAGTTTGGGATTAGCGCCTAGATTTCCCATTCCTTCCGCACAGTCTTCTCTTAAAACTTCACCTTGGTGCTTTCTTCTGTTTCTTCCTTTTTCTATATTTCAGGCTTCCCATGTGTGATTAATTTTCTAATTGTCTGCCTTTAATCCTGATTATAGTATTGCTCTGTGATACTGCCTGTGGATACTTTTGCTACAGTTGCTTCTTCATTAATATAACCTTATAACACAACCCTTACATGTGATAGACAGATTTATAACAGCCTTATTAAATTGCGATTTGGCCAATTGAATAGGGCTCTATATAAGCACAGAGCATATATTATTACAGAAGTTTTTAGTTAGTGAAGACCTGGCCTTTGGATAGAAGTTCACTAACTAAAAACTTCTGTAAATAATATATGCTATGTGCTTATATAGAGCCCTATTCAATTGGCTGAATCGCAATTAAATAAGGCTGTAACTTAGCCCTAGCCATCTACAAACGCCATCAAGAAATCCAACCTCTCTGTCAATAATTATTTAGTTTAAAAAAATGAGTAGTACATTGAATAATAGATATTTATTCACAAAGATTCAGAGCTTTAGAATTAACTTGATATGCTGTTTTTTTTTTTAATTAAATATAGGGCCTCCATTGAATTGCGATTTGGCCAATTGAATAGGGCTCTATATAAGCACAGAGCATATTTTTTTTACAGAAGTTTTTAGTTAGTGAACTTATATCTAAAAGCAAGGTCTTTGCTAACGATAAACTTTTGTAAAAAAAAAATGCTGTTTGCTTATATAGAGCCCAATTCAATTGGCCAAATCGCAATTGCATGAGGCCCATAGAGAGAACAACACATTTAAACCCTGGAGTAATAATAACTTTAGTTCTTTTCAAAACAATTACATTTCAGGCCAATTTATCTGGATGATGCAAAAGCACACCATTCCATAGAATTTGTTCATTGCATGGTGATAAATGGTTGGACTGATGTAATTGTTCAGTAAAATCTGAAGCATTGTCATTCCAGAAGGAATTAACCTAAAAATACAGATTATTATTATTATTGGCCCTAAAAAAAAGTTACAACAAAAGAAGAAATATTACCTTACCTATGACCTTGCCTATGAAGACTGTTTGAGTTAGTTCTCCAAAATGATTCTGTGCAAGGAATTGAAAATAATCAGGCTATTAAATCCACTATTGGTTGTCTTCTATTTACAATCACACATAGGTCAGAAGAAATTTGTCTAGAAGGCTGAGCACTCAATAAGCTCATGTTTTCAGATACCATTTCTTGGAATGTAACTGTCGTCCACACCAAACATTGATAAAATCATCTGTAAATTGATTTTTCTCAGGAAAGAAGAACAGGGACAACATTTCCAAGCTATAGTTTAATTAAATTAAACTGTGTCTCATCATATATTGTAATATGTTTATGTTATTCTTTTTGATCTCCGCATATTGTTTGGGTATTTCCAAGGGTGCCTGTTGCCTGGGGATAATCATGAAAAAAGAACATTTCATCACCCTTACCGTAATTTTATCTTTTCTTCTGGAAATTATCCTTAGTAGCATACAACAGGGATTGCTCAACTCTTTCACAGATATTTTTAGTTTGCGGTTTTCCCAGTTGGTTGATGAGTGGTGTGTTTGCTGCATTGCTACAAAATTAGGGAACGCAAAACCCTAAACTCCATCCTTCTCTCTATATCATTTACGGTACTTAGAAAGGAAATAAAATTATATTATATTTAAAAAAAAAAGAAAGATAATAGATACAGATATAATAAAAATGTATTTTTACATTGTGTATTAGGCAATGTTGGAGGGACATGTCAACAGATCCATTATAGTTAATACAAAGATTGCATGGGTGTAACATAAATGTGCTGAAGTCACTAATCAAACTTAGATAATTAATGGTCTCTTGGTTGCAAACATTTTGAAACATTCCCAAACGGTAAGACAGCCAAACAAAAATCCCATGAAAGTACTTATACTGGAGCAAAATAGTACACTTGACCCGAGTTACCAAAGGTAGTATATAGAATCATGGCCAAGGGGTGCTTCCCCCCTCTCCCACTTTTTTTAAAATCTATGGCAAAGTGTGGATGACATTTGCTTACACTCTGCCATGAAAGCTGTGAAATTAAGAGATAGCTAGTCTACCACAGTTTTTAGGAGTAGGAGCTCCAATCTAGTGGGGAAACCCAACTATTTTCACTGGGCTTCAGGACAGTTTCTCTATCTAGTGAGTTGACAAAGATTCCTGTATTTTATTGAGTTGATACCAAGCAGGCTATGAAGTCCACATTGTGAAGAATTAGATCTATACTATATATGTTTTAAATTTTGTTTCAAAATAACTTCAAAGGGTTTACTAAGAAGTGATTCCTACGGCATGGTTAGATATGAATGTGGACTACTACACTAATTAGTCAAAATGTTTCCTGCCATACAATTAATGTCATTTGGGCTCAATCCACCTGGGTTAATGAGACAAACTGTACCATAGTGTAGCCTGTGGCAAACTAGGTTCATAATCCTAGGCTTTTTTGACCCATTGGAATACCATAATCCACTTCTCCATCTGGTTTATGGACGCAGTTGCATGATAGATATAGAAACGCTGACAATAGTGGCATTGATACACAACGAAATTAATTTGTATGAGTACCACTAATTCAAATTGTGGTATGATGGCTTCATCGTAGATATTTTGCTAGACATTTGGTGTTAAAGGATGTTTAGGAATCTTTAAACCTAAACTGGTAATTGAAACCTTAGCCCAGAGAGAACCAAACGTAAGAGTTAATATTTTTGTTTTCATTAAATAGGTAATCCGGTGTATTGGAGAATGTTGGTAGCATCCTATACAGGGTTGGAAGTGTGGCGGGAAGGTAAATAAATGCCTCTTACCACACTCTTCAGTCTCCATTTCTTTCATTATATATGTCAGTAAAACCTGGCTGTCCTCTGTATGCTGATCTCTTTATTTCCCCAAGGTGTCTGGGGGTCAACAGCCAAGGTGTTTATCTTTGTCTGTGATATCACATAGCAACTCACAAGTTATAATGCTTCTCTTCTATTAGCTCCACATAATTTTCCAGTGTTTAAAATGTGCATACATCAAGCAAATCAATGCTACTTACCTTCCACTTTCCATTCAGCAACATTTTCTAAAAAAATATATCCAACAGTACTAAAACAAATACAAATATATTAAGCTATTGTAGTATCTATATGCCCCACATAATTTTGTTTCACTTATATTATGATACTAACTAATATCTTTATGTTTTGCTTTGTTGAACATCACATACTGAGCCAAATGTTGGTGCAGTGCTGACTAATTTTATTATATGACATTTTGCTCCTGCTGCTGCTATGATTCTGTTTTTTTTTTTCTTTGAATAAAGTGCTGTATTCTCAATGAAAGGTGAAGTTTTACCTAAATACAAGATGCAATTACAGTATATGAAAGAGTTTACTTGTAAAAAAGTTTTAAGCACACGAGCTGTAAAAGTTTTAGCATTTGCATTTTTTTGCAACAAGATCTCTGTATATTAGGATGCTGTGAGATGCTGATGAGCAGAGAACACGAACATAACTGTCACAGCTTGAATTGCCTCTTCAGTTGGCTCTTGAACTTTTGACCCAATCAGCAGACAGAGCTTAGTGCCAGGGACAGAAAATATTTTAAAATGGCAGCTTCCACACAAAGGCAGCTTCCTCAAACATGGAACACGTTTCATAGGTTTTACACAGATAGACTGGTCCTTAATAGAAAATAAACTTAATTTAACATGAAACTTTGACAAAGGACCTCATGATATCTGGAGGAGTGCCACACAACTCTCAAGTGACTGCCAGATCACTGGTCAAAGTGTTCTACCTGAGATTTGGCTTATGATTTGGCTTATGATATTTGGAGGTGTGCCACACAACAATCACACAACAATCACGTGACTGCCAGAACACTGTGCAAAGTGTTCTACCTGCGATTTGGCTTATGATTTGGCTTATGATATTTGGAGGTGTGCTAAACAACAATCACACAACAATCACGTGACTTCCAGAACACTGTGCAAAGTGTTCTACCTGAGATTTGGCTTATGATATTTGGAGGTGTGCCACACAATGATTAATAAAGGTTATTTTCATATCAGACCCTACCTAACTATTCTGTGGAGAGTCCTTTATAAGAACACTAGAGTGTCCTTTAACAAGAAAAGAAAGGTTGTATGTAGTTTAATGTTAAAAACACAATAAATAAGAAAGCATTATGCATTTATAAATAATATTTTTATTGAAAAATCAGGATGCTATAGTCTAAAAAACTTCCATTAAAGCTACACAACATGATTGTTCTGTCACTGGGCTTTACTGTTAAGTGATGCAAAGTAGAAGGAAGCTGTGGATATTGCACAATTGGCTAAGTATGTACAGCTGAATGACATAGCAATCACTCAGCAAAAAACATGGTTTATGTAGTAGGAAAGATTAGAGAAGAAGAAATATTTTCCTTGGCAGAGTATTTGTGTTGTGTAAATAAATATTTTTTTGAAATATTACATTTTGTAATGCTTAAAACGGATCTCAGGTATTATCAACTATGCACTTAAACCTCTCTCATTAACGTGACACAGAACTCTAAAGTGTTATTTTTTTTAATTAAAACATCTTAAATACCCTTTACATTTTGAATATTACATTTTACTGGACCTATTTTCTTTTATTAGCTGATGCTGCACATTACTTTCTCAGGAGAGAGTGCCCTTGTAAACTAAAGAGCATTTCATTAATGTAATTAACTGATAGATGTAGATACCACACAAGTAAAACAGTAGAAATGGCTGATCTCACCGCAGCTATACCCATGCTATAGATAGATTCCTGGAAGACGCAGTTCTAAGTGAAACAGCGCTAAACAGGGTCATTTTAACATAGGTTAGATAAGTATAGAGGAACTTGTGAAAAAAAATATAATTGAAACTTAAACTTTAACAGCCTTATTAAATTGTGATTTGGCCAATTGAATAGGGCTCTATTTAACCACAGAGCATATTTTTTTTACAGAAGTTTTTAGTTAGTGAACTTCTATCAAAAAGCAAGGTCTTCACTAACTAAAAACTTCTGTAAAAAATATGCTATGTTCTTATATAGAGCCCTATTCAATTGGCCGAATTGCAATTTAATAAGGCTGTTAATGTTTTATATGAACTTCAAGCAACCAGCAAACATAACACAAACCGAACCTTAGCAAATACATTTTAAATTTGTAATGTTTTGCCTTCTGGCTCATCCTGGATTCTGGGTTGTTTGGAGATAAACTTGTCCAGTAAAATTTGTCTTTTTGTCCTTCTTTTGTCCAGCAGGTGTTGGTAGCACCCAAAACTCCTTGTCTTGCCTTTCAGCTCCTGTCAAAGTCTGGATAATTTACAATAAATTGATCTACAATTTCAATTATGATCTTCAAACTTTTAGCAAGGAAATCGGCCGCAAGTTCTTTGGGTTCCTCTGTGTCTGAATCACTGTTTTCAGGGTCTGCCCAAATGCCTTATTCTGACAGTTTTTGCAGGTCCTCATTGGTAAGGCTCTCACCACAAGCTTGCAACAACTCCTCAATATCCTGGGCATCAGCATCTACCAGTCCTGCTGTATTGACAAGGTTGACAATTTGTTCAACAATGGGCTCTTCAGGTTCCAAATCCAAGGATAGGCCTGGTCATATCTTCCTCCACACTCCTTTCATACATTGATCTGTCAATTATTTTCAAGACAGATCTATATTGCTTACAGCCTGCATAATGTTATATTTCTTCCAAAATTGAATGAATTCTTTATTTTGTTCGTCTGTATTTTCAATAAGTTGGTGGAATGTGCGGTGAAGATAAAACGTTTTAAAAGGTTGCATTGACTCCCTGATCCATTGGTCGAATTAAAGAAGTGGTGTTGGGTGGCAGAAAAACGACTTCAACTGGGATGAAACAATCTAAGTTAGACAAATGGGTAGGATGGCTTGGAGCGTTATCGATCAATAATAGCGATTTAGGTTACATTTTTTATGTCTACAGTAGTGTTGTACGAATGCCAAATGACAGCTAAACTCGATTTTGGAATCCCTTTCATGGATCTTGGTGTTTTGGAATAGTACACCAGCAATGGTTTTATTTTGAAATTGCCACTGGTGTTTTCAATCTTTGGTAGCTTGAATCCTGGTGCTCGCTTATGTTCTCACAATATAATGGTGCGCTTTGGCATTCTCTTCCAGAATAGTTCAGGGTCATCAACGTTGAAAACGAGTTCTGGAGGAGTTGATGGAAAGGCTGCAGCACCTTTGAACCATGTGTTTGTATTTGAATATGGCAATAGATACTTCTGGCCTTTTCCATGATAATTGCCTGACTTAATGGTATGTTGAATTCTGTTCAATTATCGATCGAAATGAAAAGATGTTTCTCCATTACCTCCGAGGCATAGCTTCTGGATCGAGTTATCTTTTTTTCACAGAAGATGAGCTTGTGGTTGCTTAAGGCTTTATTTTGTACTTATTTTTCCTAATTGTTGTGATAGTTGAGGTTGGCAAATTTAAAGCAGATCTGATGTCCACTTGACGTTCTCCGTTTTGTAAATGCTCCAGCACCTGCGTCTTGACACCGAGCAAAATGTTTTGGTGATTCAATTTTGGTGGATCTTCTTTACGCTCACTCATTTTCTATAATACAGTAAAAAAGATACAGTTACTGTCAATTTCATTGGTCAATTTATAACCACATGATGAAAAACAAATTAACAGGGAAAAAAATTCTGTACCTTTCTCTGATTGGTTACTTCTTTCAATTTAGCTCTCTCTTTGGCATCCAGGTAAGGACCTTTCCTCCTCTCTGCTGCTAAGACACTCTGAGGCTCACATTTAACCATCTTATAACGATACAGAGAGTTAAATGGGGTTCGGCAGTCAAAAACAGCGTTATAGCAAATCAGAGCATTAAAAAGGATACTGTAGGAAAAAACAGCAATATAAAGAATCATAGAGTTAAACAGGGAATTACAGGACAAAACATTGTTATAGCGAAACAGAGTTAAAAGGGGTATCGTTAAGCAGGGTCTACTTGTATGAAACATGAAACAAGTTTTTTATCTTGTTTTAGATATTCAAATGTGAACACAGATGTACTGTTTATTTACTGTACTACTGTACGGTGGAGGGCTTCTATCGCTCTTTTGCCCACCATATTATAAATGATTGTTGTGGTGAACTACCTACTCAAAATATCCACTACACAAACTAAGGATCCTGCCCCACGCTGATGAGAGGCAGTAACCTTGAAACGACTGTACGTGGGTGGGATTCCAAGCTTGTGTATAATCAATCCCTAGCTTTGCTCAAAGCTGTTTGATACAGCGGGCATATGCTGAAGGGAAGCCATGTTTAATATGGTTATGAATTGCAAGAGTGACGCCTTTGTGGGCACATTTGCATGTCCCTGCCTAGGTTCCCAGCATGCAGTATAATAACTGTATTTCTTGGAATTCTGAGTTGGAAACAGGTTTTTTAATTTGTTTTAGACTTTCAAATGTGAACACAAATGTTCTGTACTATTTTTTTTATCCTTTTTAGAGTGTTCCTTCTATGAATTGAAACAAAGCATTTCTAGAAATCTTGAGATTAAAGTCATCATTCATCCAAGGGGGTAAGGGCAAAGAAACCTAAATATCCCCATCATAATTACATCAATACAGATTACCAAATGCATGTATCTACAAGTAGAACTATTTGTTTATACTAATATAATTATATAATACTAGCGAATTGCCCGTCAAAAAATGACGGGCATGAAATTGTAAGCCAGGGAATGTTGTTTGAGACATAATGTAAACCGTTATTTACGCTGAGTACCTTCGGCGCTCATTGCAAGGCTGTTGGATGTTGTTTTTTTGTTATCAGAGGGGCTCTTGCTGTCATTGTAAGGTCGGCGCTGATCTTCTTTTTGCGCTTATTGCAAGGCTGTCCCCTGGTGTATTTTGTGTGCTATGAGCAGCGTTGGCGCTCGTTGTGAGGCGCTCAGTGAATGTCTTTTGTGTTTATTGCGATGGTTGTTTTTTTTTGTTTTTTTTTGTGTATATGTATTTTTCTATGCTAATGAAATAATGAATAAATTAATAAATTAATATACTTTTCTGGTGATCAAGGTATTTTTTGTCCCTTTTCCTGATGATTCACCAGCAAATAACTTGTCAAATGTTGTTTGTTCCTGTCTGTTTGTTTATATTATTGGATTTTGGGATGAATATAGTAGTATTTGTTTTCCTAAAATGTGATTAATATCGCATTTGACGAATATAAGAGTAGATGAATATAGAAGTCCCATTGTACTGGTGTAATCAAAGTCATGTTAGTAGAGACAAGCCCACACGAAAAAGTAAGAAGATATCATTATCAAATTTAAATACCACTGTGGTCAATTTTTCTATACATTGTTCCTTGGATATCTAACAGGATATTAACAATATGTTTTTAGAAGGCAAAAAAGGACTTTCAACGGGGGCTGCAATGAGCGCTGAAGGCACTCATTGCAGGTGTCGCGATGAGCGACGTAGGCTTCTAGGGCACGCATCAACCCCAGCTGGAATGAGCGCCGTAGGCTCGCTCAAGGCCCAAACCCCTCCGGAGGTGCATGCGCGATGAGCGGCAAAGCCGCTAATTGCGGGGCCCACAATGAGCTCATTGCGAGGTCCGTAAGGCCCAACACCCTCCAGATCCACTGCGCTCCACCCCCTCCGGAACGCCAGCACCCCCCCCCCCCCCCGCCCTCCGGATCCCCTGCTTTCCCCTCTAGATCCCCTACCTTTCCCCCTCTGGGGAGGAGGGAGAGAGGGGCAAAGAGAGACAGGGGAGGGAGAGAGGGGGCAAAGAGGCAAGTCGCTAGTCATAATAATAACCTTTATGTTTTGTACATTTCCTATGCACTTATTTTTTCTGCAGGCTTCTATTTTGTTTTCTTCCATTCTGCTGTCTGCTACTTACTCAGGTGGGTGCATCATTGTAAACTAATGAACTTCCCTTCAGTTCTGCTGGGAATCCTGGCAGATATAACTGCCACAATCAAAGTGATCTGCTGAAGCCAAACAGGTAGGTCCCACAGCAGCATAATCACATACAAAACATAATAAATTATATTGCTGATGCATATTTTTAAGGGTACTGTAGTTCTACAAAATAGTAAAAATAAATAGAATCATAGTAGTCCTTTAAAAACTAGTTGCATCTCATTTCAGCCCCTACAACAGATTAGTAAATATATAAACACATTTCTCATTTACAATTATGTTGATTCAATACCACAATACCTCTTCAGGTAATTATTTTTTTCTGAGCACTTTTATTGACAGAGCAAAAGAGAAGCACTTTTATGTTGGCTCATATATTAGTATGTATCCACCTTCAGAGACAATATAATGTTTTACTATGGCTTCATTCAGAGTCAGTAGGGCAGTATACAGTTTGATGTGCCACTGTTGAATGTTAGTTGTCTTTCCACATAACAGTTGTCATCCACACAAACACATCTTTCAGCAAGTCATTAATGTGAGGAATTAGGGCTATTCTTCCCTACTCAACAAGATCACGTCATCTCCTCTCATGTGAAATTAGCACCCACACTAACCCCTTCTCATGATAGTTCAAAAGACCTTTAGCTGTAGTTTTCTTCACACATTTGTCTGTAGTTTCTCACTTTTAGAGTGTGCTTGTCCTCTGAATGTATAGTATGCATTCTTGATGCCAAAGACAAACACAACCTTTACATTTGTGTATAAAAATTATTCTTTCCCCTTTTCCTTTCTCCGTTAATAGTGGTGATAGCACTGGCAATTGTAGTTGTCATTTTCTCATTGTGAAGATAGAGATTTAAATTGTACATTTATAATTGTATATAAAATGTAATATATTAGAGACTATCGCTAATATAGTTTTTAAAGTGTGTGTAACACTCCAGGGGTCAGTCTCGCATGAACACTGCAGAGCGCCAGCCGTGCATACGCAAAGAGCAGCACCAGCAGAAGGGGAGAAAGGGACAGAGATGGGGAAGGGGGGAAAGAGACAGAGGGGGAAAGGGGGAAAGAGACACAGGGGCGTGAAGAGGGAAGAAGAGACAGAGGGGAAAAGGGGGGAAAAGACACAGAGGGGGGAAAGAGACACAGAGGAGGGAGGAGAGGGGGAAAGAGACACAGAGGAGGGAGAGGGGGAAAAGACACAGGGGAGGGAGAGGGGGGGAAAGAGACACAGGGAAGGTAGAGGGGGAAGGGACACAGGAGTGGGAGATGGGGTAAGAGACAAAGAGGAGGGAGAGGGGAGAGAAAGGGGGAAGAGACACAGGGGAGGGTGAGAGGGGAAAGAGTGACAGGGGAGGAAATGGGGGGAAAGAGACGGGGAGGGAGAGGGTGGAAAGAGACACATGGGTGGAAGAAGGGGAGGAAAGAGACGGGGGGAGGAAAGAGACAGGGGGAGGGAAGAGACACAGGGGAGGGAGAGGGGGGGAAAGACATACAGGGGAAGGGGGTGGGGAAAAAATATACATATTATCCCGTCATTTATGACGGGCAAACGACTAGTATTAAATATTTTACATTCCATAACATGTTGCCTATTCTTTAATGGACATGGAAGTTTTTCAAAGTTTACAAGGTATATATTTACTTTCATGTACTTTCTTTTACTAAAATTAGCTTAAAAACTTCTATTTTTACTGTCTAAAATCCTAAATATATTCCCTGAATGGGTCTGCCCCCACAGACATGCACCCCTATTAAATTGTGATTTGGCCAATTGAATGAGGCCCTATATAAACACACACCATATTTTTTTACAGAAGTTTTTAGTTAGTGAAGACCTTGCTTTTGGATAGAAGTTCACTAACTAAAAACTTCTGTAAAAAAAATATGCTGTGTGCTTATATAGAGCCCTATTCAATTGGCCAAATTGCAATTTAATAAGGCTGTTGGATTCTATACTGTTGAATGTATGGTGTAATGTACTAGCCTATCAGGGACCATACTGCAAAAGTGATTGCTTAAACCATTGGCTCACAACATCTTTGATGGCTGGCTGGTTACCATTTCAGTATTCATCTGGACCACCTCTGAGATACTAGATGCTACATTTCATCTAGTTATGAACTGATTTGAATGGTGTACAAGTGCTGATGCATTCATTAGTAATCTATTTATATCTGTGACAAATGATAGTGATGTGTTTCAAGTGTTAGGCTCTCTTCATCCCTCTTTGTCCCTGAGGATTGTCAGACAAGTTCTTAGAGATGAGCACCGATCATAGGGCCAACTGTTAGAACCACTGGTTTCAACAATGTAAAGAATGACCTGCTAACTCCTATATTTAAAATAAACTATTTCATAGAACTACACTTAAAAATGGGTAAAAAAAATATATGCTAATATAACCTCTACTTTATTAACCTTTTATATGAAATATTGCTGCTCTGGAATCTATCATTTTTTTTCTGCTGATCAAAGTCAAGTCCTTATGTGAGAGGAGACTAAATACAGAGGAGGTTTCTATCTGCACAATACAAATTTGGCAGCTAGAGTTACCAGTGCATTCATCAAAGCCATCTATTTTATGACCTAGGAGGGGACCTTGGAAGCAGATATGGCTCCAGCTGCTTCACATAGAATAGCATTCTTTATTGATAGTACTTTCAACTGGACTAAAAGGAAACCTTATTTGTATCAAAAGCATCCTCTCATGTGACAAACCAGGATAACAAACAAGAAACTTTGCTAGATTCACTCAACTCTGCACGATGTGCTGGATTACACGTCATAGTCAATATTTAAGGGATTAGAACAATAGGTCATGTTTTCAAACTGGAGGGTAAATTATTCAGAGGTAGTTTGTAAAAGTACTAATTTACAGAATTGATAGTTGGTAAGTGGAACAGTAGTGCTAGTGGCTGGCATTAATACAGTACAAGACATGCAAAATACCAGCGCTACTGAGTATGTTGGCTCTATACAAATAAAGTAAAAATAATAATGCCTGGGAAATGCATAAGGATATACCAAAACTGCTCATTTCTAGGGAACCCTATGTTTCTATGCTAACATAAGTCGCAATATTATGTTATTTCATGACACTAGTTTGATTTGTTATGGGTGTCAAAACTAAAGCTAATACAGTATGATGTCAATTTTGATTCCTCTGTAGTTCCATTATTGAAATGACTCATTTTGGTGAATAGATCCCAAAATATGTGAATTGCACAACTACAATAGGTTTTGTACTGGTCTGCTTGCTATATAAAAGAGGTTTCCATTTGTGGTTTCCAGTGGTCCGTGAACTTTATTCAAGTGGTCCACAGTAACTGAAATAGAAAAACAATGAATCAGCATTCGTAAAATGAATTAAAAAAGTTTAAGAACCAGTTTTAGAGTATAATGAAAACAGACAAACCGAAAACATCTTAAAGAGATTCGTTAGGTAAAATGTTTTGGTTTTACATGAATATTTTAGCTAGTTTGTTTTTATCTTTAACTTACTTAAAGGACCACCGTAGTTCAAGAAAAATGTCATTTGTATGTAAGGTATGTACCAAACTAATATTGGTGCTAACAGATGTGTGAGCCAGGGACATAAAATGTTTTTGGGAAAATCTGAATTATTGAAAAGTCTATATATTAGTATAGGAATAACATTTGTGTTTGTTAAGTCACTTCCTCAGATCTAGATCATGAGGTTATGTGTTTTGGGTGAGGAGAAAGGGATTGGGAAGAAAGGAATAGAGAGTCATTGTTTAGATAACTGGATAAGATTGAAATTGACATCATACCCCTTCCCCCTAACTAGCACAGAAGTAAACTGTTTGTTTCAAGAAATACAGCTCTCCAGAAATATAAATGCCACTCAGACAAACACAATCTCCATATCATGGAATCATCCAGGGTCCTGGTGCAAAAAAAAATGTTGGGGTTGTTGAGGGGTTGTAAAAAAATGTTTTGCTCTGTGCCCCACCAGGACCAAATCACTAAGTGCTCCTCCCCCAGACCCATTCCCATAACTGCTCCCCTTCTCATAATAGCAAAACTTCCCAAGACCCTCAGTCATAGCTGCTACGGCCCCAAGACTCCTTTCTATAGCTGCTAACTTAGGGCCCTATTAAATTCCAGCCTCGTAAATAAGAGGCTTCTACTTAAGCCCTACGTACTGCAAAGTTTCTCTAACTTACAATGCTATTAAATTAGCCCTGCTGCGAGCAACGTATGAGCTACGCAGCAGGGCTGTACGTATCTACACTGCGTAAATGTACATGAGGAGTGACAGCCTGCGAGATGATATCGCAGGCTCCCACTCCTCATCAAGTGCTGCGGGGGTCCTAAAAGGGACCTCCGCGGGAGTCCCCCACATAAGCCCTGCCTTGGGGGTACTCCGAATACCCCCCCCGGCACCTAAAATTAACCCCCCCTCAATGCGGGGGACCCCCGAAGTGTCCTCACATGAACACCTTGCTGCAGGGGTCCATAGGAACCCCCGCAGCCCCCACACATTAACCCATTGCAGCGGGGGTCCTCGATCGGCACCGATCAGGCCCCCCGCTGCATTTAAAACTTTTAAATTCCCCGCCGCGGCTCCTTAAAGGGGCCGCGGCACACTATTACCCAATCCCGGCCGCGGCACTTAAAATTAACCCCCCTCTATGCTGGGGGTCCCCATCAGGACCCCCGAAGTGTCCCCACATAAACCCATTGCAGGGGGGGTCCCCGATCTGCATAGATCATCCCCCCCCCCCCCCGCTGCATTTAAAACTTTTAAATTCCCCGCCGCGGCTCCTTAAAGGGGCCGCGGCACACTATTACCCAATCCCGGCCGCGGCACTTAAAATTAACCCCCCTCTATGCTGGGGGTCCCCATCGGGACCCCCGAAGTGTCCCCACATAAACCCCCTGCAGCGGGGGGCCCCGATCGGCACCGATCATGACCCTGCTGCAATTCAATTTTAAATTTCCCGCCTCGCGGGTCCTCAAAGGACCGTAAAGGTCCTGAAAGGACAAAAAACTAAAAATATTAACCCCAGGCAACTATAATTACCCCATTAACTCATGGTGGTCAATCCAGACCACCATAAGGCCTAAATTACCCCATTAACTCATGATGGTCAATCCAGACCACCATAAGGCCTAAATTACCCCATTAACTCATGATGGTCAATCCAGACCACCATAAGGCCTAAATTACCCCATTAACTCATGATGGTCAATCCAGACCACCATAAGGCCTAAATTAACCCATTAACTCATGATGGTCAATCCAGACCACCATAAGGCCTAAATTAACCCATTAACTCATGATGGTCAATCCAGACCACCATAAGGCCTAAATTACCCCATTAACTCATGATGGTCAATCCAGACCACCATAAGGCCTAAATTACCCCATTAACTCATGATGGTCAATCCAGACCACCATAAGGCCTAAATTAACCCATTAACTCATGATGGTCAATCCAGACCACTATAAGGCCTAAATTAACCCATTAACTCATGATGGTCAATCCAGACCACCATAAGGCTCTATTTAACCCCATCAGTCCCATAAGGGTATATTATTACCATTATGGGCCTGTTACAACCCAACATTAACCACATAAGTGCCATGATGGTCCTCAAGGACCATCATGACACTAACTACAAACACTACACTATAACCCCCAATAAACCAATTAATCTAAACTAACCCCCCTCTACACTAATCTATTAACACTTACACTACCTACCTACACTACCTACCCCCTAATAAACCTCCCCAACACTCTAATTACAAAAAACAAAAAACCTACAGCACAGAAAACAAAAAACCTACAGTACAAAAAACAAGAAAACCTACAGTACAGAAAAAAAAAACAATTACAACCCCACCCCCCACTACAGAAAACAAAAAAATACATTACAACCCCACCCCCCACTACAGAAAATAAAAAAATTACACACCTGAAAAGGAAAGACAGATAAACACAATACAATACATACATATAATACATTACATACATTACATACAATACATGACATTACATATAATATATTACATATAATATATTACATATAATACATTACATACATTACATACAATACATGACATTACATACATTACATATAATATATTACATATAATATATTACATATAATACATTACATACATTACATACAATACATGACATTACATACATTACATATAATATATTACATATAATATATTACATATAATATATTACATATAGTCCTAATCAAATACCCCCTATCTATCTAACATACAATCTATTTAATTTAAAATAAATCCTAACTATATCAAATACATCCCCCTATCTATCTAATATACAAAAAATCCTAACTACATACACAGACCCTTATTCTAAAATAAAATAATTACAGTCCTAACTACATACACAGACCCTAATTCTAAGCTAAAATCAATAAATTAAGACCACTTACCTTTAAGATGTTGCTTCAGATCACTAACCTATGGGTCAAACAAAAAAGAAAAATTAGTACAAAACATTAACATCAAATAAATAAACATTCTATACATTCTACATATTCAACTCACCTTTACATCATGTCCAGTCACTGTTTAGCTCTTCCGGCGCGGCCCTGTTAAAAAAAAAAACACAATACATGAATACATGAATACAATATATAAACAATAAATAAAATACACAAATAAACATCTTAATATACATTTAACTTACCTCCCCGCGATGTCCCCGGCCTTCTCTCCTTCAGCCCCGGCTGGGCCGCGGAACCATCCGCGCTCTAAAAAAAAAAACTAAAAAAAAACCTCCCCGACGCTAATGAACCTCCCGGAGTCGTTTCCGGGAGGAAATTGGCATTGTCGGCTTGTGATTGGCTGACAAAGCTGTCAGCCAATCAAAAGTCGTCAATGTAGGAGCCAATCAGGATGCGCAGATGTCTTCTACCAATCACTCCGTGGGGGTGTATCCCATAGTGATTGGCTGAAGGCATCTGAGCGTTGTGATTGGTTCCCAGAATGATAGACAAGTGTTTTAGCCAATCAGTGTGGGATATTGGGGTGTATCCCATCCTGATTGGCTCACACATTGACGACTTTTGATTGGCTGAAATTGATAGACAGCTTTTTCAGCCAATCACAAGCCGACAATGCCAATTTCCTCCCGGAAACGACTCCGGGAGGTTCATTAGCGTCGGGGAGGTCTGCCAGTGCAGACCTCCGTTAGTTTTTTATCTTTTTTTTTTTTTAGAGCGCGGGTGGTTCCACGGCCCAGCCGGGGCTGAAGGAGAGAAGGCCGGGGACATCGCGGGGAGGTAAGTTAAATGTATATTAAGATGTTTATTTGTGTATTTTATTTATTGTTTATATATTGTATTCATGTATTCATGTATTGTGTTTTTTTTTTTAACAGGGCCGCGCCGGAAGAGCTAAACAGTGACTGGACATGCTGTAAAGGTGAGTTGAATATTTAGAATGTATAGAATGTTTATTTATTTGATGTTAATGTTTTGTACTAATTTTTCTTTTTTGTTTGACCCATAGGTTAGTGATCTGAAGCAACATCTTAAAGGTAAGTGGTCTTAATTTATTGATTTTAGCTTAGAATTAGGGTCTGTGTATGTAGTTAGGACTGTAATTATTTTATTTTATTTTAGAATAAGGGTCTGTGTATGTAGTTAGGATTTTTTGTATATTAGATAGATAGGGGGATGTATTTGATATAGTTAGGATTTATTTTAAATTAAATAGATTGTATGTTAGATAGATAGGGGGTATTTGATTAGGACTATATGTAATATATTATATGTAATATATTATATGTAATGTATGTAATGTCATGTATTGTATGTAATGTATGTAATGTATTATATGTAATATATTATATTTAATATATTATATGTAATGTCATGTATTGTATGTAATGTATGTAATGTATTATATGTATGTATTGTATTGTGTTTATCTGTCTTTCCCTTTCAGGTGTGTAATTTTTTTATTTTCTGTAGTGGGGGGTGGGGTTGTAATGTATTTTTTTGTTTTCTGTAGTGGGGGGTGGGGTTGTAATGGTTTTTTTTTTTCTGTACTGTAGGTTTTTTTGTTTTTTGTACTGTAGGTTTTTTGTTTTCTGTGCTGTAGGTTTTTTGTTTTTTGTAATTAGAGTGTTGGGGAGGTTTATTAGGGGGTAGGTAGTGTAGGTAGGTAGTGTAAGTGTTAATAGATTAGTGTAGAGGGGGGTTAGTTTAGATTAAATGGTTTATTGGGGGTTATAGTGTAGTGTTTGTAGTTAGTGTCATGATGGTCCTTGAGGACCATCATGGCACTTATGTGGTTAATGTTGGGTTGTAACAGGCCCATAATGGTAATAATATACCCTTATGGGACTGATGGGGTTAAATAGAGCCTTATGGTGGTCTGGATTGACCATCATGAGTTAATGGGTTAATTTAGGCCTTATGGTGGTCTGGATTGACCATCATGAGTTAATGGGTTAATTTAGGCCTTATGGTGGTCTGGATTGACCATCATGAGTTAATGGGTTAATTTAGGCCTTATGGTGGTCTGGATTGACCATCATGAGTTAATGGGGTAATTTAGGCCTTATGGTGGTCTGGATTGACCATCATGAGTTAATGGGGTAATTTAGGCCTTATGGTGGTCTGGATTGACCACCATGAGTTAATGGGGTAATTTAGGCCTTATGGTGGTCTGGATTGACCATCATGAGTTAATGGGTTAATTTAGGCCTTATGGTGGTCTGGATTGACCATCATGAGTTAATGGGTTAATTTAGGCCTTATGGTGGTCTGGATTGACCATCATGAGTTAATGGGTTAATTTAGGCCTTATGGTGGTCTGGATTGACCATCATGAGTTAATGGGGTAATTTAGGCCTTATGGTGGTCTGGATTGACCATCATGAGTTAATGGGGTAATTTAGGCCTTATGGTGGTCTGGATTGACCATCATGAGTTAATGGGTTAATTTAGGCCTTATGGTGGTCTGGATTGACCATCATGAGTTAATGGGGTAATTATAGTTGCCTGGGGTTAATATTTTTAGTGTGAGTCCTTTCAGGACCTTTACGGTCCTTTGAGGACCCGCGAGGCGGGAAATTTAAAATTGAATTGCAGCAGGGTCACGATCGGTGCCGATCGGGGCCCCCCGCTGCAGGGGGTTTATATGGGGACACTTCAGGGGTCCCGATGGGGACCCCCAGCATAGAGGGGGGTTAATTTTAAGTGCCGCGGCCGGGATTGGGTAATAGTGTGCCGCGGTCCCTTTAAGGAGCCGCGGCGGGGAATTTAAAAGTTTTAAATGCAGCGGGGGGCCTGATCTATGCAGATCGGGGACCCCCCCTGCAATGGGTTTATGTGGGGACACTTCGGGGGTCCCGATGGGGACCCCCAGCATAGAGAGGGGTTATTTTTAAGTGCCGCGGCCGGGATTGGGTAATAGTGTGCCGCGGTCCCTTTAAGGAGCCGCGGCGGGGAATTTAAAAGTTTTAAATGCAGCGGGGGGCCTGATCTATGCAGATCGGGGACCCCCGCTGCAAGGGGTTAATGTGGGGGTGCTGCAGGGGTCCTGATAGAGACCCCTGCAGCATGGGGATGTGTATAGGGTGCAGGGGGGAGCCTCACACTGCTGTCTCGGGCTGTTCCGAGGCAGCACGTAGAGGCTTTCGGATCCCTTGCGTGGACTTTTTGTCCACGTAGGGATTCTTACGATATGCGAGACTCGTGCATAGATTTAAGGCTACGTAGCTCTCTCGGAGCCTATTCTCGGCCATTTTCTCGCAGTCATATCGTAAGGCAGGCTGCGAGAGATTCGGTTCTCGCAAACAGCAGGAAAACTGCCTTTTGCGAGCACCGAGAGAACTACGAGGGAGAATTTAATAGGGCCCTTAGCTCCTGCCTGTGTGAAGCTCCACAGCCTGCAGCACAGCTCCAGTATGCATGCTCTCCGCTTTCCTGTGACATCCTCTACAGATATATATACATCAACCCCAGGCAGCATCCACTCCTCTTCGGATCCATCCCTACATAGCAACCAGTTCTTGTCAGCAGCCCTCTCAGCATTTATCCACAAACAGCACCCAAACCCTCTCAGTACCCACCTCACATAGGACCCATCCCTATTTCCAACAGGACCTTATTACCTTTCTTGATTATTGCTTGCTAAGTGTCTTTTCCCTTATTGAAAACTAGTACAAGACTTCCCTATCTTAGGGCCTCATTCAATTCGGACCGTTTACTTGCGATCGGGTTAAGGCCATGCGTATCGCTACGTCTACATTGCTATTCATTTGGCCTGCGCCGCAAGGACATCCTCTTTCACGCTAATCATGCTATTGGCCGTAAGCACTTGCGTGCAAGTCCGTAACTCCTGTTTCAAGCCCGCAATCTCAGAGCACTGTAAATGCAAATATAAATTCAAGACAGCACTGTAAAGCACTGTAAATGATGGGAAACACAATGGGTGGGCATGAGAATTAAAGGCACAACATTCCAAAGCTGGCACATTGCCAGAATACAATGCTGTATTTCACGTTATTCCAAGCCGTAGGACTTTCGAATCCAACCTCCATTTTTCCAAAGTCCTACAGGCTTGAATAACGAGTTACGGGTTTGGAGGTCATAGGACTTTAAGATAAAAATTGAAAATAAATCAAATATTTATTTATGGCGATTATAAACCGGGGCGCGCAAACGTAACCCAATTTAATAGCAAAGTAGCTAGCGGCCTCCATTTGCGGCCCGGAGCCCAAAAACGTAGCAATTGAATGAGGCCCTTAGGTACTAGTGCTGCGTAAAATGTCAGTGCATTACAAATATGTAATAATAATAATTTCCAAAGTTTATACATTATTTGCCAACATCCTTATTAAATTGTGATTAGGTAAATTCTCTATTTAAGCACATAGCATATTTTATTTACAGAAGTTTTTAGTTAGTGAAGACCTTGCTTTTGGATAGAAGTTCACTAACTAAAAACTTCTGTAAACAAAATATGCTGTGTGCTTAAATAGAGCCCTTTTAAATTTACTGGGCAAAAAAGGGCCCCCTCGGCTTATACTCGAGTCACTCTCCCCCCCGTGTCTCTCCAACCACCCCCGTGTGTCTCTCTAACCCCCCCCCCGTGTGTCTCTAACCCCCCCGTGTGTCTCTCTACCCCTTCGTGTCCCTTTCCCTCCCCCTCCTCAACCTAAACCCCCCTCAACCCACCTCCTCCACCGAAACCCCCCTAAATACCTCCCCCCTCTCCCCTCACGTACCTGCTTGTGCTCCGGCCTCCGGTATATGGGCGCCGGGTCAAGGAGCGGAGGCCGGAGCACAAGCAGGTAAGTGAGGGGAGAGGGGGGAGGTATTTAGGGGGGTTTAGTTGGAGGAGGGGGGTTGAGGGTGGTTTAGGTTGAGGAGGGGGGTTGAGGAGGGGGGTTGGGGTTGAGGGGGATTGAGGGGGAGGTTGAGGAGGTGGGTTGGGGTTGAGGGGGGTTGATGTTGAGGAGGGGGGTTGAGGGGGGTTGATGTTGAGGAGGGAGGTTGAGGATGGGGGTTGAGGATGAGGATGGGGGGTAGAGGATGGGGGTTGAGGATGGAGGGGTTGAGGAGGGAGGTTGAGGAGGGGGTTGAGGATGGGGGGTTGTGGAGGGAGGTTTAGGAGGGGGTTGAGGAGTGAGGTTGAGGATGAGGAGGGAGGATGAGGAGGGAGGTTGAGAATGAGGAGGTAGGTTGAGGATGAGGAGGAGGGGTTGAGGATGGGGAGTTGAGGAGAGAGGATGAGGAAGAGGGGTTGAGGATGGGGGGGTTGAGGAGGGAGGTTGAGGAGGTGGGTTGAGGAAGGGGGATTGGGGTTGAGGGGGGGTTGAGGTTGAGGAGGGTTGAGGTTGAGGAGGGTTGAGGATGAGGAGGGAGGATGAGGAGGGAAGTTGAGGATGAGGAGGGGTTGAGGATAGCATATTTTATTTACAGAAGTTTTTAGTTAGTGATAACCTTGCTTTTGGATAGAAGTTCACTAACTAAAAACTTCTGTAAAAAAAATATGCTTTGTGCTTAAATAGAGCCCTTTTAAATTTACTGGGCAAAAAAGGGCCCCCTCGGCTTATACTCGAGTCACTCTCCCCCCCCGTGTCTCTCTAACTACCCCTGTGTCTCTCTAACCCCCCCCCCGTGTGCCTCTAACCCCCCCGTGTGTCTCTAACCCCCTGTGTGTCTCTCTCTACCCCTTTGTGTCCCTTTCCCGCCCCCTCCTCAACCTAAACCCCCCTCAACCCACCTCCTCCACCGAAACCCCCCTAAATACCTCCCCCCTCTCCCCTCACGTACCTGCTTGTGCTCCGGCCTCCGGTATATGGGCGCCGGGTCAAGGAGCGGAGGCCGGAGCACAAGCAGGTAAGTGAGGGGAGAGGGGGGAGGTATTTAGGGGGGTTTAGTTGGAGGAGGGGGGTTGAGGGTGGTTTAGGTTGAGGAGGGGGGTTGAGGAGGGGGGTTGGGGTTGAGGGGGATTGAGGGGGAGGTTGAGGAGGTGGGTTGGGGTTGAGGGGGGTTGATGTTGAGGAGGGGGGTTGAGGGGGGTTGATGTTGAGGAGGGAGGTTGAGGATGGGGGTTGAGGATGAGGATGGGGGGTTGAGGAGGGGGTTGAGGATGGAGGGGTTGAGGAGGAAGGTTGAGGAGGGGGTTGAGGATGGGGGGTTGTGGAGGGAGGTTTAGGAGGGGGTTGAGGAGTGAGGTTGAGGATGAGGAGGGAGGATGAGGAGGGAGGTTGAGAATGAGGAGGTAGGTTGAGGATGAGGAGGAGGGGTTGAGGATGGGGAGTTGAGGAGAGAGGATGAGGAAGAGGGGTTGAGGATGGGGGGGTTGAGGAGGGAGGCTGAGGAGGTGGGTTGAGGAAGGGGGATTGGGGTTGAGGGGGGGTTGAGGTTGAGGAGGGTTGAGGTTGAGGAGGGTTGAGGATGAGGAGGGAGGATGAGGAGGGAAGTTGAGGATGAGGAGGGGTTGAGGATAGCATATTTTATTTACAGAAGTTTTTAGTTAGTGATAACCTTGCTTTTGGATAGAAGTTCACTAACTAAAAACTTCTGTAAAAAAAATATGCTTTGTGCTTAAATAGAGCCCTTTTAAATTTACTGGGCAAAAAAGGGCCCCCTCGGCTTATACTCGAGTCACTCTTCCCCCGTGTCTCTCTAACCACCCCTGTGTCTCTCTAACCCCCCCCCCCCCGTGTGCCTCTAACCCCCCCGTGTGTCTCTAACCCCCTGTGTGTCTCTCTCTACCCCTTCGTGTCCCTTTCCCTCCCCCTCCTCAACCTAAACCCCCCTCAACCCACCTCCTCCACCGAAACCCCCCTAAATACCTCCCCCCTCTCCCCTCACGTACCTGCTTGTGCTCCGGCCTCCGGTATATGGGCGCCGGGTCAAGGAGCGGAGGCCGGAGCACAAGCAGGTAAGTGAGGGGAGAGGGGGGAGGTATTTAGGGGGGTTTAGTTGGAGGAGGGGGGTTGAGGGTGGTTTAGGTTGAGGAGGGGGGTTGAGGAGGGGGGTTGGGGTTGAGGGGGATTGAGGGGGAGGTTGAGGAGGTGGGTTGGGGTTGAGGGGGGTTGATGTTGAGGAGGGGGGTTGAGGGGGGAGGATGTTGAGGAGGGAGGTTGAGGATGGGGGTTGAGGATGAGGATGGGGGGTTGAGGAGGGGGTTGAGGATGGAGGGGTTGAGGAGGAAGGTTGAGGAGGGGGTTGAGGATGAGGGGTTGTGGAGGGAGGTTGATGAGGGGGTTGAGGAGTGAGGTTGAGGATGAGGAGGGAGGATGAGGAGGGAGGTTGAGAATGAGGAGGTAGGTTGAGGATGAGGAGGAGGGGTTGAGGATGGGGAGTTGAGGAGAGAGGATGAGGAAGAGGGGTTGAGGATGGGGGGGTTGAGGAGGGAGGCTGAGGAGGTGGGTTGAGGAAGGGGGATTGGGGTTGAGGGGGGGTTGAGGTTGAGGAGGGTTGAGGTTGAGGAGGGTTGAGGATGAGGAGGGAGGATGAGGAGGGAAGTTGAGGATGAGGAGGGGTTGAGGATAGCATATTTTATTTACAGAAGTTTTTAGTTAGTGATAACCTTGCTTTTGGATAGAAGTTCACTAACTAAAAACTTCTGTAAAAAAAATATGCTTTGTGCTTAAATAGAGCCCTTTTAAATTTACTGGGCAAAAAAGGGCCCCCTCGGCTTATACTCGAGTCACTCTCCCCCCCGTGTCTCTCTAACCACCCCTGTGTCTCTCTAACCCCCCCCCCCCCCGTGTGCCTCTAACCCCCCCGTGTGTCTCTAACCCCCTGTGTGTCTCTCTCTACCCCTTCGTGTCCCTTTCCCTCCCCCTCCTCAACCTAAACCCCCCTCAACCCCCCTCCTCCACCTAAACCCCCCTAAATACCTCCCCCCTCTCCCCTCACGTACCTGCTTGTGCTCCGGCCTCCGGTATATGGGCGCCGGGTCAAGGAGCGGAGGCCGGAGCATAAGCAGGTAAGTGAGGGGAGAGGGGGGAGGTATTTAGGGGGGTTTAGTTGGAGGAGGGGGGTTGAGGGTGGTTTAGGTTGAGGAGGGGGGTTGAGGAGGGGGGTTGGGGTTGAGGGGGGTTGAGGAGGTGGGTTGGGGTTGAGGGGGGTTGAGGTTGAGGAGGGGGGTTGAGGGGGGTTGATGTTGAGGAGGGAGGTTGAGGATGGGGGTTGAGGATGAGGATGGGGGGTTGAGGAGGGGGTTGAGGATGGAGGGGTTGAGGAAGAAGGTTGAGCAGGCGGTTGAGCATGGGGGGTTGTGGAGGAGGTTGAGGAGGGGGTTGAGGAGGGAGGTTGAGGATGAGGAGGGAGGATGAGGAGGGAGGTTGAGGATGAGGAGGGAGGTTGAGGATGAGGAGGAGGGGTTGAGGATGGGGAGTTGAGGAGAGAGGATGAGGAAGCGGGGTTGAGGATGGGGGGGTTGAGGAGGGAGGCTGAGGAGGTGGGTTGAGGAGGGGGGTTGGGGTTGAGGGGGGGTTGAGGTTGAGGAGGGTTGAGGTTGAGGAGGGTTGAGGATGAGGAGGGAGGATGAGGAGGGAGGTTGAGGATGAGGAGGGGTTGAGGATGAGGAGGAGGGGTTGAGGAGGGGGGTTGAGGAGAGAGGATGAGGATGGGGGGTTGAGGATGGGGGGGTTGAGGTTGAGGGGGGGTTGAGGTTGAGGAGGGTTGAGGTTGAGGAGGGTTGAGGTTGAGGAGGGGGTTGAGGATGAGGATGGGGGGGTTGAGGAGGGAGGATGAGGATGGGGGCTTGAGGAGAGGGTTGAGGATGGGGGGTTGAGGAGGGAGGTTGAGGAAGGGGTTGAGGTTAAGGGGATTGAGGAGGGAGGTTGAGGACGAGGGGTTGAGGAGGGGGGTTGAGGTTGAGGAGGGGGGTTGAGGATGGGGGGTTGAGGAGAGAGGATGAGGATGTGGGGGTTGAGGAGGGCGGTTGAGGATGGGTTGAGGAGAGAGGTTGAGGAGAGAGGTTGAGGAGGGGGTTGAGGATGAGGAGGGAGGTTGAGGAGGGGGTTGAGGATGAGGAGGGAGGTTGAGGATGAGGAGGGAGGTTGAGGAGGGAGGTTGAGGAGGGGGTTGAGGATGAGGAGGGAGGTTGAGGATGAGAAGGCAGGTTGAGGATGAGGAGGGAGGTTGAGGAGTGGGGTTGAGGAGGTTGATAAGGGAGGGGGGAAGAGACACGGGGAAGGGAGAGGTTGGAAGAGACACAGGGAAGGGAGAGGGGAGAAGAGACACAGGGAAGGGAGAGGGGAGAAGAGACACGGAGAGAGAGGGCGCCACAGAGGGCACAAGAGGGACACAGGGGGCAGCACATTTCCCACCCTCGGCTTATACTCGAGTCACTCATTTTACCCAGTATTTTGTGGTAAAATGGGTGTCTCGGCTTATACTCGGGTCGGCTTATACTCGAGTGTATACAGTGTTGCAAAAGTAAACTTAGATTTTCAAATAAATATTAAGGGTGTAATGACCTATAAAATATGCATTACACTCATTTACATTATAATTAGGTGCATTTATAAAGAGCTTCTGTCAAAATGATGTGATAGGCAAACGGTTTTACATTCAAATGCTATTACAGTGTAAGCCTAATGCACTAACTAGTCAATATGCAAAAAAATTAATGAATATAGCTTAGTTTATGTCTGAAGGCTCAACAAAGCTTGCATTGAATTGAAAATGGACATTATTATCAAAGAAGCTACTGGTAGTTTCTGTGCTACACTATTAAGACACAGCAACTTTCATCACATATACTGTATAGTTGTCAGTGTTGGGAACGTTTAAGCTTTTGTGTCCCTCGAGCAGCGAGGCTCTCAGTTAACTGCGATCCTCGCAAAGCGAGGCAAGCCATTGAAGCATGTATGACTTAGGCTGCAATGAGTGCCAAAGGAACTCATTGCACTGTGAGGCAAGCAGTTGAGGCCCCAGGGACTGATCACGTTGCACGCAGTTGGTTCAAACGCGTAACTCGAAAACACAGAAAAACCACCAAACAATAAAATACTAAATAATAACACACTCACACACAGCACAGGGGAGAGTCAGGAAGCCTTGGAGTGAAGTTGCAAACTAATTGGAGCCATATTTTGTGTTTTTCGATGCTACTGATTCTCCTCTATCAGATACACTCATAATCCAGCAAACTTAGATATGCCTTTAATTTTTTCAAACATAGGGCCATATTCAATTCCAAGCCCGCAACTTGATCGCAGACAGCCGAATGTCTGCAAGTGAGTTGCAGGCTCCCCTTGGTCTCCGATTGCAATACTATTCAATTGCTTAAGCCCGGAAGTTACGGGCCCAAAGCCAAAAAATCAGGTCTCAGGAGGAAGCAGGAGAGGTGAAACCCGTGTGTGTCAGACCATCCAGTCTCACAGTGATGATGTCAGCAGCAGCAGTAAGGGATCTGGTATTGGAAACCCAGATGTGGTCCTAGGATCAATGCGCTGACAACTTGAAACAGAATGCAGACAATTGAAGACTACTATATGGTTATGTCCAGAAGGTACTGAGGAATGTAGACTAGTAAAGTTAGATTTTTTTCACGTTAATTCATACGAACACCTCTTAGAGGACAGGTAGTGGGTCCAGGTATTTTTCACTACAAACTGTAATAACACGTGAACTACATGTATGATCTTGAACTAAATGAATTACATTAAGTATCTAACACGTTTTTGTTATATAGGATAATAGTATACAACAGCCAGTTTGTTTATCATTGACATTGTCCTACTCTAGGACCATTATCTATATTGGATCATACCAATATTGACTACACATTAATCACTATTTTATTAGAGGGTCTATGATTATTACCCAGAATGTATATTGATGTCGCTCATTGCCTTTTTTGGCAATCCGCATCTTTCCTGCTTTGCAATGATCCCCTTCCACGCTCATTGCGAGCCTCTCCCCCTGTGTACTTTATAGGTCTGTGTAGTTTAGGGGCCTACTGCCTTGGGTTAAGTGTTACTGGCTTGAGTTAAATGTTACTGCCTTGTATTAAGTGTTACTGGTTTGCATTAAGTCTTAGTGCTTAGGGCTCGTATTTACGTCCTTTATCCTCTTTTTTTACGTCAACATTTTTTTTCTCGATTCAGCGATTTTCAATCGTGGAAAAAATGTAAAATATGATTCAAGTTAATTTGAAGCCTCACTAACAGGCTCCCCGGCTCTCCCCCTGTGCTGTGTGTGAGTGTGTAAGTTAATTTGAGTCATATTTGTGTTTTTTTCAGATATTTCCAGATATTTTCGGCAGTTCGGCCGTTAAACTCATATTTTTGCGAGCCCCGCAGTCCATGTACATCCTTAGGGTACTAAGTAGTACAGGCCTTTGGTGCTCATTGCCTAAGCCCTGGGTGTCATCAGGATGAGCGCCTGTGGCGCTCATCTCCATCAGCGCAATGAGCACCCAAGGCGATCATTGCCAGGCCACAACTACGGCCCTCCTACGGCCCTCGCCTCACAAGGCCCAAAGTTGCACAGCGAAAATGCGGCCATCGCAAAGGGAGGGCCGCAGTTGCAGGGCTCGCTGTGCAAGCCTGCAATTTTAACATAGCGTTAACCAACAGCTTTTGGCAAGCCCTCAATTACGACAACTATATATGTGATAGGCACCCAGAGTTTGTTTACACTTTCTCTCATTTGACTTGCAAGATAAAGGGTGGGTCATATAGATTGTTCTTATTTGTTTTTGTGATGCATTGTTGGTAATTTTCTTAAATTAATATACCGGTAATTTATTTTACATGCAAACCAGAATTTTAGTAGTATATAAGTGATGTGCTTTTAAATGCATAATAGAACATTGTGGACTGCAGTTGCCATTTAAATTAAGCTGTCTACTGTGTCATGATTTAGTAGAGAAGTTTCCTACCGCTATTAGGACTTTTAGACCCATAACAGAAACCCCTCAGTGTTGAATTGTATGATGCTGTGGTCAGTAGTGTTTTTCTCCCTAGTGCAACATGGACCATTTTGGAGGGGATATGTTGTCAGTGTGGTACCATAGTATAAAGTTTGCATATGCACAGAAATAGCAACATACAATGATATTATGATTGGCGGCATAGTAAGGGAAAATGTTGTTGTTCAGTCCTTCAGTCGTGTCCGACTCTCGGTGACCATATGGATGCAGCACACCAGGCCCATTTGTGTTTGGTTGTGCTTATTTGTAACGCGCCAACATATTCCGTCGCGCTATACATAAGTTAAGTTGCAGGCAATGACAAGTTCAAGATTCACACATTGCAATGAATGGAGGGCCCTGTCTTTCAGCTTTGAGATTGGTGTCCATAGCGCTTTCCCTAAAGCACCTTACAGGATTGAAACTCACAGACTTACAATCTTATCCATATGGTTTTCTTGGCAAAGATACTGGAGTGGGTTTCCAACTATTTCTACAGTGGACTGTGATTTATCTGACCTCTCTGCTATGACCTGCCCATCTTGGGTGACCCTACATGGTATAGCTCACAGCTTCAGTGAGGTACACAAAGCCCTAAAGCACGACAGGGTAGGGATCCAGAAGGGGAGGGGAAATAGAAAAGCAGTAAATGAGGCATGGCGAGAGGACACAAATCAGTGTGGGCCCTTGACAGTATAAAACTTGTATATGTCCTGACTATTGCACTGACCTTCATCCAGATATATACTAAGGTAGCTTTTCAAGAACAATTTATTTTGACTTGAGGTTGATATGTAGTAATAAGTAGGACACTATTCCTTGCTTCAACCTTTATGCTATATACAACAGAAGTACTATAAGTTCCACTTCCTTCAAGACTTCTAATAAATTCAACTTGACAAACCCAGAATCACTGCCGTCTCTGCAACTCTTGGCATACAGAATAGCACTCCATTTCTTGGGACTTTAATCTGCACCTCCCTCCTGATGAGGAGCTCCAGCATGGATAAAACGTACCCATTGAGAAACATTGATATGGCCATTTGACATTGCCATAAAGCTCAAGACAAATACTTTTGTGTAATCAAAGTTTCAGTGGAGTGAAGAGATAATGATTTCAGTTCTATATCACTCTCTCTTCAAAATTAGATTTGGGGTGTCAGAATCCATTTAGCTATCTCCACTTTGACCCAGGACCTTGACCTAATAAGTACAGATTCTGTTGGATTATTTTAATAGCTAACTGATGAGAAAAATAATGCAAGTTTTCAAAACGCTATGATTCTTTCTAAGACTTAGTTTTACATATAAAACTGGAATTGGAATCAAATGGAGACTCATACAAACATATTGCAATATAGCTGCTCATTATTTTTTTCTAGAAGTAAACTACCATAAAACACACAATTTTTTTTTTTTTAAATGTCCTTCTCTGGAGCCCATCAAATCCTTTGCACGTTTTAATATGTATTAACAGTTCTTTGAATCCAAGAAAATGGAAAATACACAAGACTTGCATTAATAATCTAGTACCTGCAAGAAATATTTTATTCTAATAATTCATAGAATTTCTTTCTTATTGCCTTTTTTCTATATACTAATGGTATCTGAATATAATCCCCTTTTCCTCCCAGCTGAATCATTGAGAAATATAGAGCAATGGCATTTGTAAACCTTGCACTCCTGTTACCATATCACCGGCAGCTCTTAACTCATACGTTTAGGGTAATTGACATTATGAGCCAGCTTTTCCCTCTGGGACCCTGGAGCAGTCAATGAATGTGTGCTAATGATGAAGACAAGGGAAAAATATTGTAGTTAAAAAAAGTATATATGCAAGCAACCTAAGTTTAGTACAGAGAGTCAGTGACAAACTATGAAATCACAGTCAAATACCCCTTTATAATCTAAGTATGTTCTACAGATCTGCATAATGGTGCGGTTCTTATTCTCCTGAATAAAAATACCAGATTTATTTTATAATAAAATGTATATCAAAAAACATTGGCCCCTATTAAATTGTCCAAATTGTAGTTACTGGAACCCATACTGTGGAACGCAAAAGTTACTGCTATTAAATTTGCATCTTTTAGCTACTCGCAATCGATCAGCCTTTTAGAGATGGATTGTCCCTACGGTTGTCAAAACTGTAACTCCGACCGAGCTAAGTCTTTGATCTGTCAATCTCACAATCGCTAAAATCACAAATCTCTATTAAATTGCTACTATTCCTCAAGCCCGCAATTGTTTTCACACCCGTAAATGTAGCCAAAAATTCTACGAGTACTAGAGCGAACTTGCAAGGGGGTTAAACACCTCATCGTAGCACTGTAAAAGCAAATAAAAAATCAATACTGCACCTTAAAAGACGGTGAAAGCGATGAACCACATTAGAATTAATTGCACAAAAGTCTTAATCGATCCCGGCAATCAATGGGTTAATAGATATCATTGAACTCGCATGCACTAGAATAGTAGATTTATCGATTTTTTTTAGATTGCAACATTTCTGTTTGTGGGTCCAATCACAAATCAGACTTCTAAACACTAATTGATAGACGTGTAACCTCCATATTTTACTGACGTCATGATGACGGTCTGATTTACTATTACTATTACTAAATCGGTAGTTATGGGCTTGCTTAATTGATCATGATCATGCCCGAAAATGCTACTTGCGGGTGCATGGTTTACGGTTTTGGCTCTCGGCCATGTAGTTGCGGGCTTGTTCAATTTAATCGCTCTGTAACTGTTGCAAATTTAATAGGGGCAAAAAAGTCCTGAATTTTCTTATCTCGTGTGTATGTGTGTGTATGTGCATTATGGATAACATCTGGAAATATAAAAAAAATATGGAAATATAAATGATATCACCAAGTTACAGATGCTCATTCTGAGAGTAGCTGTTGTTTGCTTGTCCCACCATCTCGTTTAGCTCAGTAACCCCATATGACTATTATGCTGCACTCTGGTCCTATTACAAACAATGGTCCATCCCCAAAATACCAGGCAGTTCAAAGTCTCTAAAAATTCAGATATTTTAAACCCATGGCTTACAAAACTACAGTTCTTAGTTTGTTACATAGTTCACAAGCAAGTATCATTTTTCTTGAACTACCATGACTGTTTAATGCGTATATAATTTTAGTTTTTTTTTCATTTTGAAATTAAAATGAAGCTTTGAATGATGCATGCAAATATTTCCCACTAAACCTCTACTGTAATGACTATAAGCTTTAAATAGAGCTAGAATGTATGCTATTTACCTCTTCAATCCAGTTAAAATATATTTAATAAACTTTTGATATAATTTTTTTGTTATAAGCAGCACGTTTTTTTTGTCTACCATATGTAATCTAAGCTGATCTTCATTTTAACATGCATCCCACGACTCAAATTTGGAATTCAGACTACATTTTACTGCACTCCATAAAGTCTGTAACTTTTTACAAAAGTTCCCCTGTCCTGTGTGTATGCCAGCCTATCATCTGGGTCCTTCATTGCCCATCTGGCTTGCTTTCTGTAGCCAAAAGCTCTCTCTCTCGCTCTGCTTTCGGTATGACAATTCTATGAGTCTCTGTTAGACAAAACATCCTAGCAACCTTCATGTTTCCAGACAAAGTGCCACAGGCATAGAGTGCCAAGTGCATATGGTTCTTTCGAGGTGAAGGGAAGGGTTATCTCGCAATTATTGGCCATTGTTTTCAAAAGCCTGGGCTTGCCTGGACGTAAGTATTTTAACATAATTTCATTTGGAGACCTTGAGTTGAACTCAAATCAACGGTCCTGATTGTTAAAGGCCAATATATTATCCACTAAGCCACCAAGCCTACTGGAAAATGTTAATGCAGAAGGAAAACACAAATTAAGCTGCTCCAGGAGCATTGCCAACACGAACACAGTGCATGTTCAACACTGGGCAGGCTAGAGAGCCACGCCACTTTTCATTCACAATTTAAAAAAAATGGCCTGATATTTACAAGTATTGTACTGTTTGCAGTAACCTCCATGCTGACAGATCTCTGAAGTTCATGTTTTAAAATGAAGGATTTCCTTGCATAACTGTTTGCTATTGATTCGGATATTTAGCACTGATCTTTTCAGTGCATAGACAAAACAGAAAGTTTATACGTCTAATAAATTCCACTGACTCTGTAGACAAGTAGTATAACATCACATGGGAGCAGGTAAAATAAGAAAGAGAGGGAGCACTTGGGGAAGAGTGAGAAAAGGGTCAAGTGGGGAAAAAAGAAATGTGATGGAAAGGATGGAAAAACATACTGAGAATGAGATGAGATATACACATATATATACTTTCTTAATTTCCAAACACCCTAGGCCATGCCCTTGTTGGCCTTGTGGCTGCAGTATTTTAACTAACTTTTTGCTCAAAGTTGTTACACATTTATATACACATACACACACACATACTGTATATATATTTATTTGTAACACGCCAATATATTCCATAGCGCTATTCATGGGTCACAATCATGGGAAAAACAATAACAGTAGTAACACATTGATAAGGAGGGCCCTGTCTTTGAGCGCTTAGAATCCAGTGTCCATAGAGATTTCTCCAAAGCACTTTGTAAGATAGAAAACTCGAAACTTACAATCAAAAGGGTTGTATAAGTTAAGGTGGAAGATTCTTTTATATATATATATATATATATATATATATATATATATATATATATATTTATATACATACTGGTGTAAACCTGGAGTTGTGAGAAAGTCCCTCTCCCAATTGGCGAGGGAGGGTCCCTCCTCCCCAGTGTGGGGTAGCTAAAGTGTACCGGAGGCTACCGAATCTTAGCCTGCTTAAAGGACCAGATAGTCATGATGTAGACAAGGCATGTCCTGAAAGTGGGGGGAAATGTTATATATGTATCCGACATCTGACATGAGGCGTGCTAGAAGCCTATTAATGATGGAGAGGCATATCTTTGGACATGGGCAAAGACAGCCGTAATCAGCAATGCTTATTGAAAGCTGAAAAACAAGTCGAAATTAGCCGAAATGTGCAATGAGAGCTTGTTGAAAGCCGCGTGATAATGGAAAAGTGTGACCTGGACGTGGGTACGGACATTGATAGGGTGGAATTCGGTGATGTGACAGTGAGCAACATATGGTTAGGACTTATTGAAAGCCCTTGGTGCCATGGCTCTCCAGCAATGGCAATACCCTTACGGACATTTTTACTTGGTAGATTTGGCCCAAAATGAAATTGTGTAACCTTGTTCTAAGCAAAGTCACTATTTAGTAGATATGGACCAATGTTTTTATAAAATGTGCCAAAACTATGTATGTAGGCTCTGGAAAGCCTTGCTCTAATGAAACCATGATATAAGTAATGTCACTGTTAAGTGGATAAGGCTCAAATTCTGATAGAAAGACAATACATCTGTATTTGTAGGCTTGGTAAAGCCCTGTGGGAATAAAGACTGACCTTGTACATTTGCTGCTTAGTATATATATATGAAAATGTCGAATGGTATGGCTTACGGAATTCATATCATAATGAAATGGTGTTGCTCTGCTATAAGCAGACTTATTTAGTAGATATGGCCTGAATTCTAATACAAAGACACTAAAATCAGTGTATATTCTGATACAAAGACAATAAAATCTGTATATGTAGGCTTGGTAAAGCCCTGTGGGAAATAAAAGACTGACCTTGTACATTCGCTGCTGAGTATATATGTATGAAAATGGGGCAAAATATCTAATTGTAGGGCTTATTGAAAGCTTATGACAATGAAATGCTCACCAGTACTGAAATGTCAGTTTTATTCTTGGCTACTAACAATGTGATTATTAATCATTAGTGTACCTTGTTCCTGGCTATGTCTTAGCCATTGTTTGAAAGTATTGTGGTTACTGCCCAGAGCACGAGTGTTTGCAGTTTGGTTTCTAGTATGTAGTTTACAATATATAAACAAAATCCTCTCTTCTGACATTACTTGATATATCTGGGGGGTAAGGTATCAGTCTCAGATACGAAAACTACTGCTTTTGCACCAGTTCATTTTAGTGTTGATTTCCAGTGCATTTTTTTTATAAAATTCAGTTTTTGCATGAGATTATGGACAATGACCCAAGACTGTTTTGCATTCTGAGAGATTTGTCTGGATATTTTATTTATTAATTGGAACTCACCTCAGTACTCAAATACTGTTCATATAGGTTTACTATTAACACCATGTTCTGGGGATTTCTTTTGTAAAAGCTCAGTATATAAAATGTAATATCTGTGGCAGAATACCCTATCCAGCAGATCCCTCAGAAGATGCATATAACAATCCATTTTTCTTAGATGAATAGAAGACATGTCTAGAAAACTGCTAAGACAGCCCTTTTCAAGGGTACTAGTCAGACAATGTGTATACCGTAGATCTCTGTCTTTCTTTATGTTTCATTTTGAGTTTTCATGTTTTTGTCTATGTGTGTATCCTTGCTTTGACTATCCCCCGTGCACACATGACCCAAACCCGGGGAAATATTTATGCATAGGTCAATACAGTGCCAACTAAAATTGTAAATGTAATGGCGAATATCTAAAATTAAGCCTTTTCAGCATATATATATATATAGGAGTTGGAGAATCATCTCTTCAACGTCACTTAATGCCTGTGACTGCATGGAAAGTCAAATAAATAGTAAGCTATTATTGAAAATAATTGGTGCTTGTTAACTGTAGAAGGATTCTGTAACATAGACATAATCTGGGGAAAAGCCAGTGCCTAGAAGATATTGAGGAAACTACCAGTGGCAGAGCTAGTGCATGGGGGACCCCGTGAAAAGAGAAAATTTGCCCCCACCCCCAAGAAGGGGGCTGGCACAATTATTTTTTGCGCTTCCTGGACCCCCTCCAACATCAACTTACACAGTACATATACATTGCCTTGAAAAAGTATTCACCCCCTTGACTTTTTACCTATTTTGTTACATTACAGCCTTAAGTTCAATGTTTTGTTAATCTGAATTTTATGTGATGGATCAGAACACAATAGTCTAAGTTGGTAAAGTGAAATGAGAAAAATATATACATAAAACAATTTTTCAGAAATAGAAAACAGAAAATTGGCATGTGCGTATGTATTCACCCCCTTTGTTATGAAGCCCATAAAAAGCTCTGGTGCAACCAATTACCTTCAGAAGTCCCATAATTAGTGGAATGATGTCCACCTGTGTGCCATACAAGTGTCACATGATCTGTCATTACATATACACACCTTTTTTGAAAGGCCCCAGAGGCTGAAACACCTAAGCAAGAGACACCACTAACCAAACACTGCCATGAAGACCAAGGAACTTACAAAACAAGTAAGGGACAATGTTGTTGAGAAGTACAAACCAGGGTTAGGCTATAAAAGATTATCCAAATCTTTGATGATCTCCAGGAGCACCATCAAATTTATCATAACCAAATGGAAAGAACATGGCACAACAGCAAACCTGCCAAAAGATGGCCGCCCACAAAAACTCACGGACCGGGCAAGGAGGGCATTAATCAGAGAGGCAGCATAGAGACCTTAGGTAACCCTGGAGGAGCTGCAGAGTTCCACAGCAGAGACTGGAGTATCTGTACATAGGACGATAATAAGCCGTACACTCCATAGAGTTGTGCTTTATGGCAGAGTGGCCAGAAGAAAGCCATTACTTTCAGCAAAAAACAAAAGGGCACATTTTGAGTTTGAGAAAAGGCATGTGGGAGACTCCCAAAATGTATGGAGGAAGGTGCTCTGGTCTGATGAGACTAAAATTGAACTTTTCCGCCATCATAGAAAACGCTATGTCTGATGCAAACCCAACACATCACATCACCGAAAGAACACCATCGCAGAAGCTGGGACTGGGAAACTGGTCAGAGTTGAGGGAAAGATGGATGGTGCTAAACACAGGGATATTCTTGAGCAAAACCTGTACCACTCTGTGCGTGATTTGAGGCTAGGACGGAGGTTCACCTTCCAGCAGGACAATGACCCCAAACACACGGCTAAAGCAACACTTGAGTGGTTTAAGGGGAAACATGTAAATGTGTTGGAATGGCCTAGTCAAAGCAGAAAATCTGTTGTCAGACTTAAAGATTTCTGTTCACAAGCGCAAACCATCCAACTTGAAGGAGCTTGTAAGGAGGGATGGGCAAAAATCCCAGTGGTAAGATGTGGCAAGCTCATAGAGACTTATCCAAAGCAACTTGGACCTGTGATTGCTGCAGAAGGTGGCTCTACAAAGTATTGATTTTAGGGGGGTGAATAGTTTCGCACATTGACTTTTTCTGTTATTTTGTCGTATTTGTTGTTTGCTTCACAATAAAAATAAAAATAACATCTTCAAAGTTGTGGGCATGTTCTGTAAATTAAATGATGCAAATCCTCAAACAATCCATGTTAATTCCAGGTTGTGAGGCAACAAAACACGAAAAGTGCCAAGGGGGTGAATACTTTTGCAAGACACTGTATTGTATCCTGAAAGCCCCATCTGAGCTAAAGGTTTTTTTCTCATCAGTTTGTTCCATTCTGTCTCCACCTCTGCCATACACTTAGGTAATTTGACAAAAGTAATATCTGTCCAACCTCTCTTGACCACCACCAAGATACCTCTGTGATCCTATATTGCGTCCTTTTAAAATATTAAGTTAATGAGTTTGCTGGTTTAACACTTTTTGCACCAATTCTTTGTGTATGGCCTTATTTACTGTCCCACAGGTTGGTATAAACTAAAAGAAGAAAAAAATTAACACAGTTGTTCCTGCAGTCTTATTTTGTTACATGATCAATGAGAATACATAAATTATTAAAAATAATATACATAAACAATTTTTTATAATTTTCTGAATATTCTCCACGGGATTAACCCCACAAAAGATGTTATGAAAACACTGAGGTCACAACGAAGATTTATTTTGAAGATAAACCTACAAATAAATTATAAAGTTAGGCCTCCAATACATGTTTTGTAGGAAGAATTTAAATTAATGGGAAATTAAAAACAGCAATGTGTGCAAAAGATCTAAAATCAAAGTCTGCTGATACACAGAAGATATGGTTTGTCACAGAGTTGGTGAAACATTACTGTGTGGACTGTACTCACTAAGGTATCACAACCTCTCCTAATTGATAAAAAGATGTGCAAGCATATAACTACATAGACAATAGTGGGCTGTGTGACATCACCACTGATGTGATGTGACATCACCACTGATGTGATGTGAATATGAAGGTCTCACAACACACTTCTTGCATCCTCTACAGGGACGGCAAATCCCTAGAATTAGCAGAAAGAAATTGTAAACAATGGTAATTTCGCATAGCTTTATAATAATAATAATATATATTTGGACTAATAGGTATTGCAGCTTCAATACCAAGGTTCATTTCATATTAGGTCTAGTAGGTTTGAGGTGTCAGAATCCATTCAAACATTTTTACTGACATCTAAACATTCACCTTCTCATGTCACTTATCTTTTCAGTTTCCTATATTGGAAGAGTATATAATTAAATATGATAGCAGTGTACCGTGTAATGACTACTATTATGTTATCATGCATTAGGTTGCCTTAAATAAACAATACTTCACTGTCCTTGCACTATAAGTTTAAAGTATATATTTTTTTATATGAATACAATTATTATAAATAGACAAAATGGACCTCAACAGTTCTATTCTATCACATATAATAGTTGTCAAACTGCGAGACGTCGTCACACTTTGCGTGGTAGGTACAAGTTAGGCGAGGCAAAGCGAACCGTTGATGCATAGCACTTAGGCGATGAGCGCTGAAGGTGCCCATCGCTGCGAGCTTCGCAAAGCGAGGCGTTAACGCATAGCACTTAGGCGATGAGCGCCAAAGGCACTCATCACCTGCGAGACTTGCGTAGCGAGGCAAGCCGTTAAGGCACTACAACGCACTACAACTATCACCACAAACACAATGAGGCAATGAAACACGTGGGACTTAGCCACAAAACACTTACTAAACACAAGATTGCCTTGGCTTTCAAGCGGTTGACAAACGTGGGACTTAGAAAAAAAAAATTACAAGACGCGGGACCTAGAAAAAAAAAGATACGAGACTCAAAAAAATACGAGATTAACGGACGAACTGCGAAAAGAAAAAAACAATAAAAACACACTTAAATACACCAAAAAAAATTACAAAAACATCACAGACAGCACGGGGCAACAGCCAGGACGTCTGGGAGTGAGTTGGAACGCAAATTTAAGCAGATTTAGACGACTTTCGCTTAAGGCTACATGACCACGGACCGCGCAAAACACTGCCTAATGCATAGCACTTTACACATCAAACTATGAACTAGAAAATACACTATTACAAAAAACGGAAAATGCTCACGAGACACGTATCACATTGATAACATTATGAATATATACACAATAAACCAACGGCTTTCCCTCATTACACTCTATCATCAGGGCACCAACACTCAAACTGTATATTCTTTGCTGTCGGAAAATACAAACAGATTGTTAGCTCTTCAGCCTATTGCTGGCTGCATATATTAATTATAAATACTTAAATTATATTCATTTATTCAATAATAAATTAATTAATACTTAACTACATATACATAAAAATATATATCTCTCTTTATCATGACTGATGAGGGTTCTCAGAGGACCAAAAGTACATGACAGGAGAGGCTCGCAATGAGCGCCGAAGGCACTCATTGTGAGGCACGCAATGAGTGCCGAAGGGAGTCAGCACAAGGCTCGCAATGAGCGCTGAAGGTCCTCAAAGTACATTTTGTGTTAAACAGCATTTCCATGGCTTAAAATGTTATTGCCCGTCATTTTTGACGGGAAAGTCGCTAGTACAGTAATAGTTCTCTACATGACTCAGCATAGTACATCAATAACATAAAATACTAAATGTAATATTCCCCTCCGCCACCGATTCTTGGTCTCTGTCACCTTTCTCATTCTAGTTTTAATTATTACATTTACTCTGTGCAAAATTCCATCTGCTATAGCATCAACCAGCGCTGAGTGATCAAAGTCTTGTGAAGCACCCAAGCCTTTGACTGGCTCTGAGATTTTGGCAACTCTATACCCATCCCACTTGACAATACTGTTTAACAATACTGCATGGCTTTGATGTCTTTTAAAGGATCATAATACTTAGAACAACCATTAAGTACATGCCACGGGAGATTTACTCTGGCTAGACATGTTCTATATCTACCTGTTTCGCATCTTGTTTACTAATATGGGAAGCTTTATATTATACATGTTTCCAAAGATTTCAAGTACTGTTGAATGTATTTCCTAATCTCAATCTGACAATGTTTTATTAGATCTCTACATTTAAGTATGGTATGACACTACATTATTTGTATAAACACTCCACCTAAAGTGCAACTGTAGTGGTTAAACAAAAGATTTAATTTGTTTATTTAGTAACTGATTAGTAATATAGACATTACTGGGAAATAGGCAGCTAAACATTATTATCAGGACAATAGACAAAGGGCATTATTAAGTTGCAAAATCGCAGTTGCCTTCATACGTAAGTCTGCGGGCTTGAAATTTGCAACAGTTACAGAGCGTTTCAATTGAAGAAGCCCGCAGCTACCTGGCCGAAAGCCTAAACCGTAAACCATGCAATTGTAAGTAGCATTTCAGAGCATGATTATGATCAATTAAGCAAGGCTGTAACTACCAATTTAGAAACAGCCAATAGTAAATGAGACCATCATTGTGACATCATTAAAACATGGAGGTTAAACATCAATCAATTAGCATTTAGAAGTCCGATATGCGGTCAGACTCGCAATCCGGCAATAGCCGAAATAATAAAAATGAATGACGATACTGTTCTAGTCCATGTGGCTGGCCTGGTATGTATTAACCCCTTGATTTCTAAGATTCATAGATCACAGAAATGAAACGTAAATAAAATAATTTTTGATTGCAGATTTGCGAGCTTGGGATTGTTGTGCAATAAATTCTAATGTATTTCATCCCTTTCTTCATCTTTTCAAGATCAGTATTGATTTTTTACTTGCATTTACAGTGCTACGAACATGTGTTTAACCCCCTTGCAGGTCCTATCTGGTACTCTGAGGATTATCTTCTAAATTTGCCATTTACGTGTGTGAAAACATTTGCGGGCTTGAGGAATACGAGCAATTGAATAGCGATTTGCGATTGTAACATTTACTGGCATGAAAGATCAAAGGCTTAGCTGGGAGCTGGGTCGGAGTTACGATTTTGACAACCAAAGGGATTTTAAACCTGTAACCCGTAAATCATTTGTGGGTAGCTAAAAGACGCCAATTGAACAGCAAATTAGTTTACGGGCTACATTACGGGCTTCAGTAACTTAAAATTGCTTAATTGAATAGAGCCAAAGGCTCCTATCTGGACAGTCCACCTGGGTAATCCTCTCCCATTCTCTGGACATCTGATAGGCAGTGGAGAGAGACAATCCAAAGACACTATGCTGCATTGCTTTCTTTCTTTCTTTTTTTCTTCCCTTTCAGCCCTATTAAATTCCAAGCCAGTAACCCCAAAGCAAAGCCCGTAATGGCTGTGTGCCTGAAATTTAAATTTTTTAAATGGTCTGCGTGCTACGGGCTTGAGACGCAAATCGTAGCTCGTTCGTTAAATTTTGACTATCAACTAGTGTAGACCGTAGTTACTGGTTTAGATGGAGCCAATGGAAAAAGAGATTGTTAGCATTACTTCACTGAAAAACGGGAGGTTAGATTTCAAAGTCCTACGGGCTTCAATTACTAGTTGCGATTGGACCCACATTCCACAATAATGCAATATTAATAAAGCTGCAAATATGATATTCTATTAAATGCGAGTTACAGTATATGTATTAACACATTGATTGCTGGGAGTGGTATTACATGGAAATCAAACTTGAAATAACGTTTTTTTGTCGGGGCTTGAGATTGTTGTGCTATTAATTCTTAGACCTAACAATGAGGCTGTTAGCCTTGCAAGACCTATAGCCTCTAGAAGCAAAATAAATTGTAATATGTTAAAATACTACTATGTTATATACGTTTTTGACACTTTTAAATTCAAACTTCCACTGTAAAGCACCTCAGCAGTGGTATTCATAGCAAAAATGCATAGCATCCCATAACTGGATTTACTCACCCAATGTGATGCTGGCATATTATGAGCATATATGTAAATGATGTGTTATATGTAGGGTGTAATCAATATAACCATATTCACTAAAGCATTTTGTTCTTTTCTCCCAAAGATGCAGCTATCCTGCATTGCAGCGGCCTATAACTCAAGAAGAATTATAATTCAAACAGTTCCCTAAAGGTATTTCCTAACGGTTATAAATAAATGATGCCCTGGGGAGAGGAGGGGAGGTGGAGAGGAGAGAGGGAGATATGTGGAGAGAGGAGGAGAGAGAGGGAGAGGAACAGTGAGAGGACAGAGAGGGATAGGGGAGATGAGGAGTATTGCCAGCAGTGGAGGATCAGATCAGATAGAGCCAGGAGGGACATGTGAGGTGGAAGGAGGTAGTGAAGGATGCCCCAGTGATAGGAACACATAGAGCAGGGACAGTGGGTGAGGGGTCTGATTCCAGTGGTGGGTGTGAGGCCTGGGGAGGGGCAGACCTCAGCGACAGATCAGAGAGGTGAGCCACCCCAGTCAGGAGGAAAGGAGGCTGTTTCCAAACACAAGGCCCCAATTATACCCATGATGAATGTATGGTCCTCCTACATGCCATCCATGGCTGGGCTACTATCCTACACAGAGGTAGGGATGTGAGGCCAGAGGCCCAAGATGTGGAAAGATGTAGCCAGTGAAGTCTGTGTCCTGGGGCATATGAGAAGGATGTGAGGATGCCACCCGATATCTGGAGGCTGTAGCTCTTGGCCATATTACATCAGCAACAGTGACTGCTGCCTTGGTAGCCATTTTTACCAGGGTTGGGTTCCCTAGGGAAATTTTGTCAGATCAGGTTACCCAGTTTATGGCAGAGTTGACCCAGCCGTTGTGGCAAAAGATTGGAGTGACCCACTTGAGTTTGACCCCTTATCATCCCCAGACCAATGGTTTGTGTGAGAGGTTCAATGGGACCATGAAGGCTGTGATTAGAGCCTTCGTGGACCAAGAGAAGGATTGGGAAAAGTAGATTCACTACCTCTTCTATGTCTACAGAGAAATCCCTCGAAAGTCCACAGGGTTCTCCCCCTTTGGACTCTTTTATGGGCATCAAGTGAGGAGGCTATTGGACCTATTATGGGAGATTTGGGACAGGGCCACTAATGACTCTTACCCTATGCCTAGAGTAGATGAACTGCTAGATAGACTAGGACAGGCAAACTATTTGAACATTCTAGACTTGTCTAAAGGCTACTGGCAGATCCCACTTGCTGAAAATGGAAGAACTCTGCATTTACCACCCCATTTGTGCTATATGAGTTTACGGTTATGCCTTTTGGGGGGGGGGGGGATGCCCCTTCTACATTCCAACAGCTTGTTGACCACTTAATATATATATTCCAGGAGTTCACCTATGAGTACCTGGATGACATTACCATATCCAGCCATACTTGGCAGGAACATGTGGACCACCTAACTATTCAGTTTACCGTTCACCCTTACAAGTGCCAGTTTGCTGGGGAGAGGTGCAGTACCTAGGACACAGAGTAGGCAGCGGAAGGGCCAGAGCCAGTCAAGTTAGCATCACTAGAGCAGTGGCCCACCCCAGTGCGTAAGAGGTAGGTGTTGGCATTTCTGGCTACCACACGGTATTACCGCCAGTTTATTCCCCATTACAGCACCTTAGCAAAGTCATTAATTGATCTCACTAAAAAGAGGATGCCCGGCTGGTACAGTGGACCCCTGAATGTGAGAAACCCTTCTGAAGGCTGAAGGCTGCCCTACTTCCCACCCTGTCTTAATTGCCCCAGATTACTCTTGCCCTTTCTTGATCCAGATGGATGCCTCCAAATATGGTATCGGGACTGTTTTGATTCAGGTGGACGACCAGGGTGAGGAGCACGCCATTGCATGCATGAGCCACAAACTCTTGCCCAGAGAGGTCAGCTTTGTGGCTATTGAGAAGGAGTGCCTAGCAGTTGCCTAGACCCTAAAGAAGCTACAACCCTAACATTTTGGGAAAGAGTTTGTAGTTATCATGTGACCGCAAACCATTGTGCTTGCTCAATAGGGTGGCCGGGAATAATGGTCGCCTGTTGAGATGGAGCCTAGCCCTGCAGACTCAAAACTATACTATCCGATACAGGCAGGGTAGAGCTCATCAGTACGCAGATGGTCTCTCCAGGCAATTGGACATCTCAAATCTTCAGTGGCACACAACCTGTTTGGAGTCTACACCAATTTGGGGTCTTAAATCGCCAGGTGACAGGAGTGTGGGAGTGATTATGATGACAGCCACTCACTCAGGATTCTATGTCAAGGCTGTGGTGCTGCTGTGACAGTTGCAAACAGAATTTTAACTCACTGCAGGAGACTAGCGCTGTTCAGCCAGGTTGCACTAATATATGTCCCGGCTCCAGGTTTCAAGACTCTCGCACTCCCAGCCTCAGTATTATCATTGTCCAGTCCTAGAAGGCAAAAGCACCAATACCCAATCATCCTCTTTCACACCATTACGCTAAAGGAGTTTTTTAACAATCACCTGTTATGTTCATAATGCAATAATTCACAAGCACTGCAAACAATTTAACATATTTATTATATGTATTCATATTCTCGCATGCACAATAGCAATGGAAGGTGACTTAATAGGACAGTTGTACACAAGATTCTCTTTGATGGAGGTAGATTTCCTGGGCTCCTTCTGCCTCCCCATAGCTTCCTTGTGCCCTTGCTGGCCTTGCTCAACAGATACACCCAAATCATTGCAATCCACCTTGTCAGCATTTGGCCCTTTATCCACAGGCCCCTGTGCCTATAACACCCTGTCCCTTACATGTTCCCTAATATAGTCCTGTGCGTGGCCTGTGCAATATAGTTGAGGTTCACCTCAAGCATGGATTACAGGCCCACATTTAGCCACAATCAGTGTCAATCAACCTACTCTTTAAGGGCTCAGACTGGTCATCGTGACAGGTCTCACACCCCAGGTATTAAAACACCATGGTATTGGGTACATGTCATACCTTCCCATGAATGGGACATACATGATTGCTTTTAGTACTCGTATATGCTCAGGATCCACACTGTTGATGACTATTGTTTTGGGTGTGGCTAGCCATGTAATAGGCAAAGCATTAAAGCACTGGTTGTAGGCCATGTGGGTTTTCTGATTGTATCAAATCCTTGAGTACTGGACTCTGTGTTACTATTGCAGATATTATATGTTATGTTGAGGTGTATTGTTGCCAATAGTTGTTGTTCACCGATGTATATAGACTCACATATCATATATTGGCTACAGTTGCTACACCCCCCCTGCTCATTACTAATGTAGGACACTGTATAAGAGCTACAAGGAGCACCAGTAGAAATACTAAATATGTTTAACATAAACTTCCCTTTTAATACTTATTTGGGCATAATTACAAATTATTAATATTTGTAAAATTTAAAACAATATAAATCACTTGTTGAGACTTTTTTGTGAAAGTATTACTTTTTGTGAACCTCAAAATACTCTCAGAACGAATAAACCTTTTTTAATCTTTTATCATTCTCTATAGATCATGTTTACAGATGTTGATCCTCACTCAGACATTTGTATTGCGATTTTGAATATAATACATTTAAATAACCTGAAGTGTATTCAAATAATCACTTAAACGCATGCATTAACTAAAGTGCTATGCAAATACTTAACACCTATTTTGTTTGCAGTTCTCCTATTTGACTGACAAGCTTGGTGCTAGTCTTTTATTAAAGGAACAGTGTAGTCCAATATTTACAATATGCTACTTTGAAGATCTAGAATTAATAATGGGAAAATCATTTTAGAAAGTAATAAAATAAACAAAGCATGTATTAACTATATATGCAATTATGCAGCCTCCATTGTTGTTTCTGTTCATCTGTTTTTACAGGTGTGATGGTTAGGGTTATTGCTAGCTCTTGGGTCTCTGTTCAGGAGCTCAGTGCTCATGTCCACCACCCACCAGACATATATCTATCCTACCATGGTAGAACTTAAAATCTAAATGTATTCCATGCAGACCAAAGATTTTTCTTTTTTTTTTCATTTCTTTAGTTAGTGAAAGGAAAAAAGATGTTGGAATTGAATTATTACATATCATATAGAAAAGTTAGTTGCAAACCCTAAAATATTTGTTTTTATATATTAATGGCAAGAAGGCAAGGAAGGAAGCTTTAGGAAAATTACAATGTGAAACAGGCCGTTTGATATTTAGTGACCAAGAATAGGCAGATGAGCTAAATAAGTAATTTTCTTCTGAATATACAAAGGAGATACCAGTGGTTGGGACACTGCAACATAATGGCGCTACACTACCTTCACCAAATAATTTGTTAACGCTGGAAAATCCAAAAGAGGTTGGAAAAAATAAATAAAAAAACAATAAACACATCCAAGGGTACTGACAGAACTGGGCTCTCTAATAGCCAAACCATTATATGTAATTATTTAATAGAAAAGCAGAGGTGATACGTATATTTAACAAGGGAGCAAGAGCAAATCCAGGGGATTACCAGTGAACCTCACTTCTGTAGTGGGATAGCTTTCAGAAGGGTTAATAAGGGATAATATACAAGAAAATATGTCTAATTGAAAAGGATTATAAGTAGGAGTCAACATGGATTTGTAAGTGATAGGTCATGTTAAACAAACCAAATTAGTTTCTATGGGTGGTTAGTAGGAACCTGGATCAAGGCAACTCAGTCAATGTAGTCTTTTTGCATTTTTAAAAGGCTTTTGATACAGTTCCACATGGAAGACTATTGTGCAAACTAAGGGATACAGGAATTGCAGTAAATATCTACTCATGGTCGAGAGCTGGCTTAAAGACAGGAAGTAAAGCGTTGTTGTAAATGGAACATACTCAGATTGGACTAATGTGGTAAACGGGGTTCCTCAGGGTTCAGTATTAGGTCATCTCCTTTTTAACATATGTATTATCTTCATTTTTGCTGATGACACTAAGTTGTGCAAAGTAATTAAATCAGAAAATGGTGTACATTTTCTCCAAATGGATTTGCCTAAATTATAGAAATGGGCAATTAAATGGCAGAAGAGATTTAATAAGAATAAATGTAAAGTTATGCATCTGGGCAGGGAAAATAGCATGTATTAAGAAGGGTATAGAAGCCAGGGAAGCAAATACAATTCTGCCACTATACAAATCTCTAGTACGTCCTTATTTGGAATATGGAGTACAATTTTGGGCACCACTTCATAAAAAGGACATTTTAGAGCTGGAAAAAAGTACAAAGAAGGGCAACAGAAGGGTAATGGAGGTGCTAAGTTATGAAGAAAGACTAACCAGATTAAACTTATTTTCTCTAGAAAAAAAGGCATCTAAGAGAGGAAATGATTACCTTATATAAATATATCCAGGGTCAATATAAATCTTTGTCAAGTGAACTTTTTGTGACAAGAGGACATCCTTAAGGAAGCAAAATGGTTCTTCACAGTAAGGGTGTTTAATCTGTGGAATTCTCTACCAAAGGAGGTGATGACATTGGATTCTTTAGATAACATTAAAAAGGGATTGGATATATTTTTTGAATAAAAAAGGCATTAAGGGTTATCCTGGATTACTAGAGATTGTGTATTGATCCAGGGAGGAATCCGATCGCCAGTAGCTGGGTTCAGGAAGGAATTATTATTTTTTCCGTTTTGAGTCAATTGCCAATGTTTCAATGTTTTGTTTTGTTTTCTGTTTGCCTTCCTCTGGATCAATTAACAACTGATCCCTGTATTCACTAACTAAAAACATCTATAAAAAAAGATTCTGTGTGCTTATATAGAGCCCTTTTAAATTGGCCAAATCACAATTTAATATGGCTGCATATGTCTAAATAGTAAACAACAATTTGTATTGTTCAGAAATAAGTTTCTTTAAATAAATGGTTTTAGCCCCAATTCTAAATCAATAAATATGCTCTCGGCATTCCAAGTAGTAAATTAATCTGAAGAAAAATATGCTAAAAGTTTTTCCTGTCATGTAACGTATAAAAAGACGAGCAAGAAAATATGGCTAATCTTTAAAAATGTTATTACAAAAATAATTTCCTTTTATTTGGAGCTAGGGTATGCAGCACTGTTCCCAGTGAATAACAAAGGCTATTATCCATTTTATCCATTAATATCCATTTATTGCATTTTGCAGAAGTGTGCAAACTGGGGAATGAGCCTCCTTGTGGGAAAGTGAAGGATTGAGATGTGGGGTCCTATAAGGTTCCTGAAAAGGGAATAGTGTGAACCATCTATGAACATGATGAAAAGAGGTGAATATTTCAAACTCAGAAAAGGGCCTCTTTTTGACTTTCTATTACAAATATGTTTGCAGTGTATTGAGCCATTCAATGGATGTAACCTTTCTCCCTATAAATATGTTTTTAAATTTCCTCATACCTGCTAACACATCTTTCTCTGTTCTCTAGTATTACATATTTCCAATAAAAATGGAAGGATAGATGGGCGACAGCATAATTTATGGTTTATGGTGTAAATTATGACACACAGTATAGGAGAAGATTGAATCCCTCTTCAAAATATATAAACTGATTGTAGATCATAGTACAGATAAATAAGAAACATTTTTCAATGTGTTCTCACATGCAAAACCTGGCTCTGTCCCTTTGAGACTGGAACTGGACAAGCCCATAATTAAATACAAATGATGGGCCAAGTTTGAATTACACATATTCACAATTTTATATTGAAATATAACTATGCACTGTATACTAGGACTGGCATTTCAAGCACGCAATAGATATATAAATCTAACAAATAGATTAAGTCAATTGTATTTTAGCAGCCAGTGAGGAAACCATTCCCAGGCATTGCCATGTTATTAACACTGCTGACATTTCTTGCTCAGCCACAGTATTTTTCGAATTGCATTAGTCATAATGTATTACCAAACTTCTCTTTTTCCTGAGTGAACTGACAAAATCTCTCAATAAATGAGTCTGCAGTTTTTCTATCCATAATCTAGTCATGGTCCGTAACATGTTCAGTTTATTTTCTGGTTAGAGGTTTAATTACCCTATTGGTCCGAATATAAGACGCACCTTTTTTCTGATTTTTGAGTTTGCGAGTTACGGGTGCAGCTTATATTTGCAACCTTAAAAAAATGACTGGCGATTTGCGAGCTTGCGAGTTACGTGTGCGGCTTATATTCGCGAACGTAAAATTACTGCCGATTTGTGTGCTTGAGACTGCTTTGTAGCAATTGAATAGCGGTTTGCGGACCTAAAATTACTGCCGATTTGCGCGATTGCGAGTTAAGGGTGCCGATTTGCGTGCTTGAGACTGCGGTATTGTAGCAATTGAATAGCGATTAACGGTTTTAGTAATTCTAACATCCTGTAAGGCGTGTAACCTGCAAAATAAGTTACAGTACTAATTAGAAAGTCTGTTTCTTGCCATGGCTGATCACTTGGAGACTTTTTCTCTCCAATTTTAAGGGTGCGGCTTATATTTGAGTACTATCTTTTTTCTATTTTTTCCCCTTGAAGTTTATAGGTGCGGCTTATATTCGGACCAATACGGTACCTGAACTGGGATCCTCTTAATCAGGCTCTGCTTTGTCTTGGATCAATTGGTGACATGTTCAAAAGAACCCTATGTGTCCACAGAGAAGAGGATCATGGACCATGTGATGGGAGGTAGCCATCTGCATACAAAATATCACCATCACATAGGCCAAGATCTAAGACTCTGTAGCCAGGCTAGATTAAGTTAACATTGTGACCAATAGAATGTCACTGAGGAGTGCTGTTGAAAAGGCACAAACATATGTGCACCCCCTAGGTCCTCCTTTGCCTAGGCACAGGGCCCAAATCCCCTGTGGCCGGCCGACGTCTCCCTGATGGGGGGGGGGGGGGGCTTGGAATTTAATGTGGCTGCAAGCAAAGGTAAATTTATCAGGCAGGAGATTCTTGAAAACATTTAATCTTAGTGAATGTATTCCTCAGACTGATGCTTGAAATTCTGGCTGATTTCTCATTGTAGCTTCTAGATCTTGTATCGCCTGAAACTGCAAACTTAAATTAAAATGTCTTCAGATTGAGAATTGACTGTGTTTTGGAGACATCCATTGGTAAAGTGTTATACAGGGATACATATGTTATTATGTTACAAATATTATTTTTTTTTATTATATTCAGCGGAAAATTGGGTTTGGAAAAGTTGGAAATACACTTTGATGGTAATTTACAATAATTTATTAGAATTAAACTTTTTGGTACTGTAGATTGGACTTTTTAATGTATACAGTACTTTAAAATATGGGGAAGCTGGAGCCTTGTTGTTGGGGTTCCCGGCTCTTATACATGTTCTGGGCCAAGTATGAGTGTATAATAGTCAATTTCATCATAATGAAATCACTTCAGACAGAAACAGGACTAAAGTTTCCAGTACTGGTTAAAGGAACTTTAAATTCTTAATGTTCTTACAGAAATTAGAAACATGAATAAGTACAATAATAATAATACAGATCAGATAGGACAGGACTGCTGTAAAAGTAAGGGATGCTTGACTGGAATTGAACCCAGGTCATAGTGGAGAAATCACTGAATCCTAACCACTGTACCACCAGGCAGCCCTAACATTGAACTGTGATCAGTACAGGAAAATTCAGGTGCAAGAAATAAAGGTGTACTGAGAATGGAGGGCCCCGGTGCAATAACCCCGCCCCCCATGTTTTTTTTAAGAATAATTTTGTAGCAAGTAGTAAAAAAAACAATATATGTCTGGGGTTAGCTTATTCTCCTGTTTTGAGAAACATTTTCTGTTATTTCTGCGGTAGACCATTTACTTGGATAGGAATAGACTATTCTTTTGTGTATGGTTCTGTAGAGCTAAAATCAATTGCTTTTTGAATAAGCTGTGGTTCTCCATGGTGAATCTTCTAATGCAAATGCAGCATGGCAAGTAACTTCCTGTTGGTCAACGTGACCATGTGCTGCAAGTCCTAATGAATGAGTCATCAGCATATGACAGCATGGACGAATAAGAAGTTGTTGAATGCGTTGTGTGTGCATTACAAGATGCACCTGCTCCAAAGGATTCTAAGAGTGATAGAGGCCAACATGGCTGCCCCCTAGTAGTGAGCAGAAGGAATGAAAAAAATATTTTCCACATAAATATATGTAAACTAGCCACTTGCTCGTCAAAAAATGACGGCAATAAAAGGCAGGTAATGCTTTGGTGGTCTGATTTCCTTCGGCGCTTATCACGAACCTCTGGGTTGGTATTTTTATTGTTATCATAGGCGCTTTTGCGCTTATTGTTAGGTCCGCAGTGATCTGGTTTTGTCACTTATTGCAAGGCTCTCCCCTGGTGTAGCTGGTGTCCTATGAGCAACGTTGGCGCTTCTTGTGGGTGGCGCTGTGAAGGTGTTTGTGGTTGTTTGCGATAGTGTGGTGTTAATTTGTTTTTGTTTTGTGTACATTTATGAAAATTAATTTGTTAATGAAATCATAAATGAATATACTTTACCTGTTTGTAATTAATTTGTGCAGGGGGGGATGTGCTGAAGAGCTAACAATCTGTTTTGATGTTCCTGCAGCATATAATGTAGATTTGCAGTGCTGAGGTGTAAGTGTCCGCAATGTGTGAAGTGTGTAGTGTAAATAGGCTGCGTGTGCGAGGGGAAACCGTTAGTGTAGCTGGGTACCCCCGCATTCTGTAAGTTAATGTTGTAAAATGGCGGCGATTGTGTATGTGGTAGGCGGATTTGTATGATGAAGCGTCCTTGCTAATGGTGTATGTTGTAGGTTGTACGTGTTTTTTGAAAAGCTGTATTTTCTTTGTGGTATTTTGCGGCTTTAGGGGTCGTGTAGCCTCGTTTTTTTCGTCTGCCGTTTTTTCTCTTGCTTAGGGGATTTTTGAGTGGCTAAACATTGTAAATATGACTGAAATTGAGGTTTAAGCTGTGTTGCAGAGGTCCTGTGTGTCCCCCCTTGCTGTGGGTAAGTTTTTTATGTTATTTTTCTCTGTATTTTTGTGTTTTTTAATGTGTGTTGCTGTGCGCGGGTTGTCCGTTAAGGTCGTATTTTTGCGAGTCCGTAGTGGATTTTTCTAAGTCCCGCGGCTTGTATTTTTTTGTGTAAATCCGTAGTTAGTCATTGGGTGTTTATTGTCTTTTGTCAAAGTCCCACTTGTGTGGTCGTTTGTTACCGGTTGTGAGACGCCGTACAGCCTCTACCTCCGCAAATGCGGCTCATTGCAGCCGACGTGGGAGCCTCCAACTCCAATTCGCGAGGGTCCGCATTTGCGGTCTGAAAGTCGTACGGGGTCGCAGGGATGAGAGCCTATGGCGCTCATTTCCACCAGCGCAAGGAGCCCGCAGTTTCTCTGTTGCGTCACCAACGGATTTTGGCAAGCCCATCTGCTGAGAACTATATATGTGATATATATATATACAGGCGTTCCAAATATGACGAATTGTTGAACTGCGCATGCGCGACAAAGCAGGCACATTTCAACGATTCACTGAGAGAGAGTGTGTGTATGTGCATGCACAGAGAAAGGGAGGGAGGAAGAGGGAGGGAGAGATAGAACATACACACAGAGAGTCAGAGGATACAGCGAGAGGACACAGAGAGAGAAAGAGGGCAGAGAGATAGAGAGAGGGCACACACAGATAGCCCAGGCTGGGTTATGCTGTATATATATATATATATATATATATATATAATATATATATATATATATATATATATACATATGTGTGTGAATTATTTTGCACCAGGGTCCCCAGTTCACTAGCTTGCTTGGTTTTATGAAGAGCAAATCTATTAATCAGTTCCGGTAAAATTTGCAACATTTGTTGTGTTTAGTGACTAAATAAAATTTGTTAATCTGGGACATTTCAACAGAAACTGCTAAATTTTCTTATTTTTTGTGTGTGAAAAATACATAGAAAACAGCAGATCCCCTTTATTATTAGAAAAACATGGAAGTGAGAGTAAAATCATGTGTATTAAGTACATCCAAAAAACTTTCCCACAGAAAACTCGTAGTTACCAGAGCCGTTATGCTAAAGCTGACTTATGCCATTGACACAAATATGATATTCATATTTGCAGTGTGGTTGTCTACTCTGTAAATGCATTTGTGCACATCTCTGCTTCCCGATCAACTGAATATATCTGATTGTATATTGATACTATCCAATTTATACATAAGATGGCTCCCGTCACTTTATTCCTACTCTCTTCAACTCTCACATCAAACTTACAACAAATCCCATCTCTCTCACCCTTATACAATTTAGGCCCTATAAATCTTTAAAAAATTTACCCACTATTAATGTCCAGCATGTTCTTGCTTGCACGTAAACCCAATGCTGGAGCTATTAAAAGGAGGGCTCCAGGGCAAGGACAAATTGCCCTCCCCAGCACAAAAGGGTAGGAGGAGAGATAGAGGCAGAGAAGAGAGGTAGAGAGAGAAAAGTGATGGAGATGGAGAGAGAGTGTAGGGAGTGGACGGGGAAGAGAGAAGGAAAAAGAGAAAAACTGAAGAGGAAGTGAGAGCGTAAGATGACAGGAGAAAGGGGGAGAAAAGGAGCATAGAGAAAAGAGGGAGAGAGGGGAGGAGAAAGAATAGAGGAAGAAGGGACTTGGTGTCATAGGGCGAAGTTTTGGTGGGGGAGGACCAGGAGGGTGCCAATGGGATATATGGAGGGTTGTTGGGGGCCAGAGAGGGCTGCAGGGACCGTTGGGGACCAGAGAGGGTCCAGGGATCATTAGGGGCCAGAGAGGACAGTGGATTAGCCAGTTGTCAGTGTGGGCCACTGGGGACCAGTGTTTGCTACCAGGAGCTGCAGGGAGCCAGAGGGGGTCTTCAGGCCCCAGGTGGAGGAAGTGGTGCACTGGTGGTTGTTCCTTCCCTACATAAACGTAATTAGTCTCTCATTCCAAGCAAGAAACTCACACCAGACTTTTATAATTAACTGCTAGTGTCTGCCTTTTGTAAATGTACTTTTAACTCTCAATTTTATTCTGGAGTTACATTTTTGAAAAACAGGGTATATCTTAAAAACGAGTAAATTAAAAATATGTTTGTCATAAGAATGTATGTAAATGATACAGGTTAGGGGAAAAGTCATACAAGGACTGCCATTAATCATTTACCTTCTCTTTTAATACAGAAGAAAACAATTCATAAAGACAAAAAAAGAGTTAAAGATTTCTTAAGTAAACATTAAAAACTCGATTTTTAAAGTAAATGTTAACACCTATGTGGAAGAGGGAATTTTACTAGGAGTGGGTCATCAATGTCTGCTAATGACTTGGGGATGAGGGAGTAGTGTGAGGGATTTTTTTGTCAAGTTTGAAACCATGTTATGTATGTAGATTCAGTTTGGGTATTAATTTAACAAGTGTCCTATACCAAAAACGTGTACACCAAACACAAGAGTAACCTGAACTAGATTTTTTGTGTACCTATGTAGTGCTGTTAAATACCTATACATAAATTATAACAGGATATATGTGGTGTGAAATGTATGATGATATGTTGGATAATTACACTTCATCTTATATAATGCTATATGAATACATGGCATAGCCTTCTAGCATAATATAATCATGTATGAAAAACATTGGCATGACTAAAGAATAATTAGGCAGGTAGGCAGGGACATTATCATAAAATATTTTTTAGTTTAAAATGAATACCTGTTGATGACTCTATTGGTCCATGAAATTGTTGAAGCTTGCATATTGCCGGGGTAGTTGTCAAATACCTCATATTTAACAAACCCTCCACTTCCCTCTATCCTTTCTCCACCTCCATTCTTCCATTCACTGTTCAGTATATAAGAACATTCCCTCAGCATCGAAGTCAGGAAGTGTTCAAGTCAGACAAGATGGACCCTTTCTTTAAACAGAGCTGTCTTACACAACAGCTAGTGTTGTTAGTTTGTTACATGCTTTATAAACATGATATTTTTCCTAAAATACAATGGTCTTTAGGTACAATCTTTTATTAAGATAAGAGAAAAAGCACACTACATGAAAAATTAATGCCAGCAGATTCAATGGGCCTCATTCTATTATTGGCCGTAAGAGATGCGGGGCCGCAAGGACCCGCCGCAAGCTATTCGGGTATTCTATTCCCTTCCGGCCGGGGACTCCGGCAGGCCTGTGGCCGGCGCCTTGTAATCCCTTGCGGCCGCACGCGCCGGAGGAAAGCCTTTGATCTTAAACGTCCGCAAGAGTTTCGTCCGCAAGCAAATCCCGGTTGCTATTCAATTGCTCCGGGAACCCTCTCTGCAAGGCTAAAAGCGAGCCGCAGCTTACTTGCAGCAAAAAGGTCCCGCAGGCACACAATTAAGCACATAATAAAGCCATAATAAAGCCATCCTGCACTCTGAGGAGACTATAAAGTGATTGTAGGTGTTAGCATTCATAGCACAACATTCCCCTACACTCAAATCCGTAAATAATTTTTATTTTAATTTATGTCAAATATCCGTGGAAAAAGTCCAGAGGGCTTGGAGCACCTCAGACCCGCCCACGCTGCGGCCAGAAAATAAACAGTTAATGTAATCTCGGATTTGGGCTGATGTGCAAGCTTGAGAGGGGGTTGCTATAAATCCTCATGTCCCCCATAATGATCCCTAGCGTTTACAGAGCTTTACAGTGCCGTCTTGAATTTATTTTTGCATTTAAAGATTTCTGAGCTTACGGCCGATTGCAAGATATACGGCAAGGTAACGGGAGCAAGGTAACGGGAGCCCCGCAAGGAATCGCAGCTTTGCGGCCGATTTACGGCCGATAATAGAATGAGGGCCTATGTATCTATCCTCTTTTGCTGCTTTATCAAACGTATAACATTCAGTAACATAGAATTACTTAGCATTAAGTTATAAAAAGCCAGGCCTTATGAAACAAAGACATTTTAGTTTGATATAATAATATGCTTACTAGAAAAGTAGTTGTCCTATATGTGGGCAGCTTTTGATTTGAGATCAGTATATTTAGGGCTGTAGAAGGAATTATGGCAACTTTACACAAATTATATAAAAAAGGGCAAAAACTCATGAACTAGTTGACAGAGATGAGTCCTCCCAAAAGCTCAATATGGAGACCAGGGTGTTGGACATACCCACCTGAACACTTTGGAGGCACAATTTGGGGAGCAGGTGCCTTTACTAATGGAAATGTGGGGAAAGGAGAGAATAAGAAAATGGGTGTAGTAAGGTCATAGGGGATTGAAAGAGCATAGACAGAAGACTTTTGTGGGTGGAAGACACTGCGGAACCAGCTAATTTTGTGGATTGAAAGAAAGCCCCCTCTCACTACAGCTCTAGATCATCTCTACACTGAAGAAAAGTATAGTTTTGATTTTGTAATATACAGGGAGCGCTATGTGAAAAGAGTGATAAATGGTTTATTATATCGCCAATGATGTTTGGTGGTCAAAACCAGCACTATAGCAGAGTTTATTTTGAATCATGAAATTACAGGAAAAAGAGTAATATTGCAAATCAGTGCTCAAAGGGGTAGTGTTAAGCGGGGTGTACATAATATAGTATAAAATAATACATTTGTGTTCACGTTTGGGCAACTAATAATAAGTTAAAAACATATTTCCTGCTCAGAATCTCAAGAAATACAGTTATTGCACTGATCTCTGGGAAACCGAGCAGGGACATGTAAATTAGTCCACAATGCATTTTCACTGTCTAATAGCATTTCAAACATGGCTTCTTTTAGCATATGCCTGCCGTCATGGGCATAGGAACTGGGGCAGGTGGGGTGGGGAGGGATAAGAGGGGACATATTCCCTCAGATTTTTGATGTGTGTATTTATGTGTAGAGATGTGTTTTTTTTCGTGTTTTTTTGCCTGGAATTAACATTTATGGTTTGAGGATTTGCATCATTTAATTTACAGAACATGCCCTCAACTTTTTTTTTACTTTGTAGAGCCACCTTTTGTGGCAATCAATGCTCCAAGTCGCTTTGGATAAGTCTCTATGAGCTTGCCACATCTTACCACTGGGATTTTTGCCCATTCCTCCTTGTAAAACTGCTCCAGCTCCTTCAAGTTGGATGGTTTGCGCTTGTGAACAGCAATCTTTAAGTCTGACCACAGGTTTTCTATTGGATTGAGGTCTGGGCTTTGACTAGGCCATTCCAACACATTTACATGTTTCCCCTTAAACCACTAAAGTGTTGCTTTAGCAGTGTGTTTGGGGTCATTGTCCTGCTGGAAGGTGAACCTCCGTCCTAGCCTCAAATCACGCACAGAGTGGTACAATGGAGTTCTTTAGGTGATGTGATGTGTTGGGTTTGCATCAGACATAGCGTTTTCTTTGATGGCCGAAAAGTTCAATTTTAGTCTCATCAGACCAGAGCACCTTCCTCCTTACATTTTGGGAGTCCCCCACATGCCTTTTCGCAAACTCAAAACATGCCATTTTGTTTTTTGCTGAAAGTAATGGTTTTCTTCTGGCCACTCTGCCATAAAGCCCAACTCTATGGATCGTACGGCTTATTGTCGTCCTATGTACAGATTCTCCAGTCTCTGCTGTAGAAATCTGCAGCTCCTTCAGGGTTACCGTAGGTCTCTGTGCTGCCTCTCTGATTAATGCCCTCCTTGCCTGGTCCGTGAGTTTTAGTGGGCGGCAGTCTCTTGGCAGGCTTGCTGTTGTGCCATGCTCTTTCCATTTGGTTATGATAGATTTAATAGTGCTCCTGGGGATCAACAAAGATGTGGATATTTTTTTATAACCTAATGCTGACTTGTGCTTCTCAACAACATTGTCCCTGACTTGTTTAGAGAGTTCCTTGGTCTTCATGGCAGTGTTTGGTTAGTGGTGCCTCTTGCTTAGGTGTTGCAGCCTCTGGGGCCTTTCAAAAAAGGTGTGTATATGTAATGACAGGTCATGTGACACTTGGATTGCACACAGGTGGACATCATTTCACTAATTATGTGACTTCTGAAGGAAATTGTTTGCACAAGATCATTTTATGGGCTTCATAACAAAGGGGGTGAATACATACGCACATGCCAATCTGTTTTCTATACAAATAGTTTTATATATATATTTTTCTCATTTCACTTCACCAACTTAGACTTTTGTGTTCTGATCCATCACAAAGAATTCAGATTAACAAAACATTGAACTTAAGGCTGTAATGCAACAAAATAGGTAAAAAGTCAAGGGGGGTGAATATTTTGCAAGGCACTGTACATATATATGTTATCTAATCATTTAAATAAAGATGCATATACTAAAATCTGCAGAAAATTTAAAAAATTTGTATTCTCATGTATGTATATACGTATTTGCTTTAACTATTTAACTATGTGTGCAGTGGCTGCAATGTAAATATATTTCTATCTGACCCATTAAAAATAATTAACTAATGTCTTTTTGTGGCCTGGCAGCTGTCGCTGCACTTTGGGTTCGATGTCACTAGAATTGTTTCTTGTTGTTCTCATGAAGTCTCAGATATCCAGCCCTCTGCCAGACTCTCCTCAGACACCTGCCCAAACTTCCCCCTCTTCAGTAAAAGTCTGCCCAAACTTCATTGACGAGATCATCATGTTCAATAGTCATCTGCCCGGCACAGTACACAGCCTGAATGTGTGCGTCCACAATTTAATTAGAGACTTTAATTGGATGACTTTTTTCCCTCCTTTTTTTCCCTTGTAGCTGGCAGCCATAAACAGACTTTTTTCCTTTCATCCCTCACTGGTTTCATGGGGCTGCATCTGCCTCACTGGCATTGTCTCTTGTAACGGCCGTTACCGATCAGGAGGCCAAAGCTGCAAGGCAGATGAAGGGGCTGCATTGACAGCAATCACTCAGACCAACAGAGACTAGATTTGAACTTTCAAGAATTATACAGATACAGAAATTTACCGTAACACATTATTTTTCAGAACTACAAGCAATAATTCTGCCATATTAGCATCACCGTCTCTTAATTAACTGGACACTGTCTTGAATATCCAATTTTAGCAAGTATTTTTTAATTATATTAAACTTCGCTTAGTTGTTAATTTAAATCATTATCTTTGTTGCAGTTCTCCTGAAGGGTTTTAGCTTAGCTCTGGCGTCTAGGGTTTCTGTCTTGGAGTGTATACCTGTGTATCACTGACTTTAGCTTGACTGATGCTCGTGGTTTAAGCTGAATACTGAAGATGCTGAATAGTGCCAAGGTGCATTGGATACCATATAAAAACAAATGCCAGCCTATTCATTCTTTACTGATTGGATGCTTCTTCTATAGGATAAAATCTCTTAGTTGGTCTGGCCTCATCCACGCAGACTGCAGCAGAACAATAATTCACTGTTGTTCGTATTGGACAAATACTATAGTTAGAGGGACAAGCTTTTTAGAGTTGCAAAACTCAAGAAGCAATGGTATTTACTTGGAACAACTCTCAAAAGCTTGTCCATCTAATTATAATGTTTGTCCATTAAAAAAGGTATCACTATATACTACAATACCAACAAAACCAGAATATTCATCTGGACACTCACGGCTACTCACTTACTCTTTTGTATGTGTATATATATACAGTTGTGCTCAAAGGTTTGCATACCCTGGCAGAAATTTTGAAATTGTGGGGAGCAGAAAAGAACTGTCAAAAAACCTGCATACCAAGGTAATGGGACTTCATGAAGATGGAAAGGGATATAAAAAGATATACAAAGCCTTGAAAATGCCAGTCAGTACTGTTCAATCACTTATTAAGAAGTGGAAAATTTGTGGATCTCTTGATACCAATCCAAGGTCAGGTAGACCAAGAAATATTTCAGCCACAACTGCCAGAATAATTGTTTGGAATACAAAGAAAACCCCACAGGTAACCTCAGGAGATATACTGGCTGCTCTGTAAAAAGACAGTGTGGTTGTTTCAAGGAGCACAATACGACGATACTTGAACAAAAATTAGCTGCATGGTCAAGATGCCAGAAAGAAGTCTTTATTGCGCCAATGCCACAAAAAGCTCGGTTACAATATGCCCGACAACATCTTGACATGCCTCACAGCTTCTGGCACACTGTAATTTGGAGTGATGAGACCAAAATAGAGCTTTATGGTCAAAGCCATAAGCGCTGTGTTTGGGGAGGCGTCAACAAGGCCTATAGCGAAAAGAATACATCCCCACTGTGAAGCATGGTGGTGGCTCACTGATGTTTTGGGGACTGTGAGCTCTAAAGGCACGGGAATCTTGTGAAAATTGATGGCAAGATGAATGCATCATGTTATCCGAAAATACTGGCAGACAATTTGCATTCTTCTGCACGAAGGCTGCACATGGGACGCTCTTGGACTTTCCAGCATGACAATGACCCTAAGTGCAAGGCCAAGTTGACCCTCCAGTGATTATAGCAGAAAAAGGTGAAGGTTGTGGAGTGGCCATAACAGTCTCCTGACCTTAATATCATCAAGCCACTCTGGGAAGATATCAAACATGCGGTTCATGCAAGACGACCAAAGACTTAGCATGACCTGGAGGCACCTGCAAGAATTAGGGGCCTCATAGACAACTATTACAAAAGACTGCACACGGTCATTGATGCTAAAGGGAGCAATACACAGTATTAAGAACTAAGGGTATGCAAACTTTTGATCAGGGTCATTTAATTTTTTACTTTTTTGCCATGTTTTGTTTTCTGATTGTGCCAGTCTGTTATAACCTACAGTTGAATATAAATCCCATAAGAAACAAAAGAAATGTTTTTTGGCTGCTCCCTCATGTTTTCTTTAAAAATGGTTCATATATTACCAAACTTTTGAGCACAACTGTGTATATATATATATTTGTGTGCGGCACAGACAGCAGCTAGACTGAGTTCTGAGCTGGAAACAAGTTTTTTAACTTGTTTTAGACATTCAAATGTGAACACCGATGTACTATTTATTTACTACTGTTACGACCCCAGGAGTGAGGGGGACATCTTCACCCCTTAACCCTTCTGCTTACTAGTATAGGGGCACTCCTGGATGGTCTGGGTTCTTACAGTCTCAGCATTTCTGACGTGTTCAGGCCAGGACATCAGTTCAGGACCTCAGGAACACAGGAGGCAAAAAGCAGCCTTGGCAAAATAATAAATGCTTTTATCTCTATCTTTCTCTAAAATGACAGATATACCTTTTTTATGTATCAACCATCAGAGCAAACTTTAATAACTGACTCACAGCATGACAGTTACAGATGACATCATGACATTCCAAATGCAGTTAACTCCTTATGAACTGGCTACAACTAAAATGTAATATAGAGTTTAAACACATAACATCACACATTGTCTTTGTAGTAAAACTAGGTGGCTTGCCATATATATACAGTATATATATATATATATATATATATATATATATGTACACACACAACACACACATTGCAAGATGGGAGATCCCTGTTTAATATATACAGTATATACTCGAGTATAAGCTGAGTTTTTCAGCTCTTTTTCTAAGGCTGAAAAAGGCCCCCTTGGTTTATTCTCGAGTGGCCCTGTGTCTCTTCCCCCCCCCCCCTCCCTCGTGTCTCTTTCCCTCAACCCCCCTCCTCAAATCCCCTCCTCATCCTTAACCCCCTCCTCATCCTCAACCCCCTCCTCATCCTCAGCCCCCCTCCTCATCCTCAACCCCCCTCCACATCCAAAACCTCTTCCTCATCCTCAACCCCCCTCCTCAACCTCAACACTGCTCCTCAACCCCCCCTCATCCTCAACCACCCTCCTCAACCTCAACCCCCCTTCTCATCCTCCCTCCTCAACCCCCCCTCCTAACTTTACCCCTCTCTAATTACCTCCCCTTCTCCCTTTCCCCTCACTTACCTTCCATCAGCAGCTGCTCCTCACATGCCCGTCACTTCATTAGCATTGGCCGGGTCCCGACACTGCCGGAAAGACGCGCGGAGGAGCGGGGACAGCTGCTGATGGAAGGTAAGTGAGGGGAAAGGGAGAGGTAATTATAGAGGGGTAAAGTGAGGAGGGGGGTTGAGGAGAGAGGTTGAGGAGGAGGGTTGAGGATGAGTAGGGAGGATGAGGAAGGGGGTTGAGGATGAGTAGGGGTAGAGGAGGGAGGTTGAGGAGGGTGGTTGAGGAGGAGGGTTGAGGAGAGAGGTTGAGGAGGGGGTTGAGGATGGGGGTTGAGTGGGGGGTTGAGGATGAGGAGGGGGATTGAGGCTGAGAAGGGGGGTTGAGGAGGGAGATTGAGGAGGGAGGATGAGGAGGGGGGTTGATGAGGGGGGTTGAGGAGAGGGGTTGAGGACAGGGGTTGATTAGGTGGGTTGAGGATGAGGAGGGGGGTTGAGGAGAGAGGTTGAAGAGGGGGTTGAGGATGAGGAGGGGGGTTGAGCAGAGGGGTTGAGGAGGGAGGTTGAGGAGGGGGGTTAAGGAGGGGGGTTGAGGAAGGGGGTTGAGGAGGGGGTTGAGGAGAGAGGTTGAGGAGGGGGGTTGAGAATGAGGAGGGGGGTTGAGGAGGGGGGTTAAGGAGGGGGTTGAGGAGAGAGGTTGAGGAGGGAGGTTGAGGATGAGGAGGGGGGTTGAGGAGGGGGGTTGAGGATCAGGAGGGGAGTTGAAGAGGGGGGTTGAGGAGGGAGGATGAGGAGGGGGGTTGAGGAGGAGGGTTGAGGATGAGGAGGGGGTTGAGGAGGGGGTTTGAGGATGAGGAGGGGGGTTGAGGAGAGAGGTTGAGGAGGGGGGTTGAGGAGGGGGGTTGAGGATGAGGAGGGAGGATGAGGAGGGGGGTTGAGGAGGGGGGTTGAGGATGAGGAGGGAGGATGAGGAGGGGGGTTGAGGAGGGGGGTTGAGGAAGGGGGTTGAGGAGGGGGAGGCGGTTCAGGGGGGAGGGGGGTTGAGGAGGGGAGTTGAGGAGGGGGGTTGGAGATGAGAAGCGAGGATGAGGAGGGCTGTTGAGGAGGGGGGTTGAGGAGGGACACAGAGGGCACAAGAGGGACACAGGGGGCAGCACATTTCCCACCCTCGGCTTATACTCGAGTCACTAAGTTTTCCCTGTGTTTTGTGGAACAATTGGTGCCTCGGCTTATACTCGGGTCAGCTTATACTTGAGTATATACAGTATTAGTTAATATATTATCATTATTGTTACACTTTGTTTATAGAGCGCCAGCTTTTTCTATAACACTATTTGGTGTTGTTGTTTAGTCATTCAGTCGTCTCCTACTGTATGTGACCATATGGACCACAACACACCAATTTTGGGCACCACTTCATAAAAAGGACATTTTAGAGCTGGAAAAAGTACAGAGAAGGGCAACAAAACTAATAAGAGGAATGGAGGGGCTTAGTTATGGAGAAAGTCTATTCAAATTACATGTATTTTCTCTAGATAAAAGGCATCTAAGAGGAGATATGATTACCTTATATAAATACATCCAGGGTCAGTATAAAAATTTGTCAAGGGAACTTTTTGTGCCAAGAGGTTTTCAACTGACAAGAGGACATCCTTTGAGGTTAGAAGTAAAACGATTCCACCTTAAAGAAAGAAAAGGGTTCTTCACAGTATGGGTGGTTAAACTGTGGAATTCTCTAACAAAGGAGGTGGTGACAGCGGATTCGATAGATAACTTTAAAAATGGACTGGATTTATTTTTAAATAAAAAGAACATACCGGGTTATCCTGGTTAATTAGAGAGGAGGTATTGATCCAGGGAGGAATCCAATCACCAGTATCTGGGGTCATGAAGGATTTTTTTCCCTTTTGATACAACTGGCAAAGTTTCATGTGTTTTGTTTTTTTTCTGTTTGCCTTTCCTCTGGATCAATTAACAATTAATCTTCATACTGCAGATCAGAGGAGATGTAAAAAGTTTGAACTTGATGTACTATGTAACTATGTAACTATACATATTGTTAGCCCTATTAAATTCCAAGCCTGTAAGTGCAGCGTGAGACACGCAATGGCTGCGGGCTTGAAATTCGGCCGAATTACAGAGCTAATAAATTCGAGCAGGGCCCGAGTTATGGGCTTGAGATGCAAACCCATAAACCATTTTCCGCACATTGGATGTGCGGCCGTGAACATGATCAATTAGTCAAATTAGACAGAGCCAATGGCAACGGTGATCATCATCATTACGCCACTGAAAAATTGAGGTTAGATTTTAAAGCCTTACGGGTTTCAGTTACGAGTTTTGATCGGATCCGCATTCCAGATATAATGCAAAATTAATGAAGATGTAAATATGATATTCAATACGATGCGAGTGCCATTATATGTATTAACACATTGATTGCCGGGATCGATATAACACGGGAATTACACATGAAATAAAGTATTTTAGATTGCACATTTGCGAGCTTGATAATGTTGTGCTATACATTTTAATACCTTGCATCACTTTCCCTTGTATTAAAAGTACAGTAGTGTGTGTATATTTGCATTTACAGTGCTACGGATTGGACTTTAACCCACAAGCGCAGACCTGAGCATTGTATGGCCCGCGGGCGACATCCAGCCCTTTGGTTGTCCCTGTCCGGCCCGTTACAGTGGCCTACAGTGGGATACAAATTTGTGTCCAAGACAAAAAAACACTGCCAATTGTAAAAGGGGGCAATTTGTGAGCAGCAGTGTTGTGACTAACTGGGATGGATAGTATTCTGTAGATACTGCTCCTGGCACTGAGAAAATTAAATAAATAAAGCTATAAAATTATTATTGAGCAGAATTAAGTTCAGCCTATGTTTCGGCCCTCCACAGCATTCCGAGCTTCTCATGTGGCCCCTTTGTGAAATTGCTCACCCCTGCACTAGCAGGTCCTCTCTAGTACCCGTAGGCTTTTTGGCTCCATTTGCGAGTTACGAGCTTGAACGCCAGTGAATATGTTGCAATTTAATATCATGATTGTAATGTAACAGTTACGGGCTTGACAGACCAAAGGATTCGCAGGCGCGCAGTTCAAATTTCCATGTCCCATAGACTTTTCTCACCCCGACCCCACAAGTAGTTGGCAGGTTGCTTTACGGGGCCAATTTAATAGCCGTATGTCTTGCAGGCTACGTTACGAGCTATGGTTTTTAACGTTGAGGGAATTTAATAGGGCTGAATGTCTGGTTGTGCTTATCCTTAAGGTTTTCTTGGCAAAGATACTGGAGTGGGTTGCCAGTTCCATCTCCAGTGGACCACAATTTATCTGACCTCTCTGCTATGACCTGCCCATCTTGGGTGACCCTACATGGCTTAGCTCACAGCTTCATTGAGATACACAAGCCGCTTCACCAAGCAGTGTGTGCAAAATACTCAAATTGCAAAGGTAGAAAAAAATATAAAATAGGTCAAAATACAAATACAACAAATCAACAAGCAATAGAACTGTGGTCTCTACTCCAGGGAGCTTATACTCTACAACATTTGGATCAATATGGATTTGGGTGGAAAAAGTGCAAACATTTACCAAAACTAGAGCTGGAAGGCAAGATTGATCAACTGTACAGTAATTCTCCTTTGTGGTGCTGAAATGGGTGTATTTAGGTTTTATGTTGCCCTATGCCATTCATATTTGTACACCCCACACACCCAAATTGTATCTCCTCCTTTCCCCTTTTAAGTCTTACATTATAAGTTTATGTGCATTTATATATACAGTTGCAAGCAAAAGTATGTGAACCCTTTGGAATGATATGGATTTCTGCACAAATTGGTTACAAAATGTGATCTGATCTTCATCTAAGTCACAACAATAGACAATCACAGTCTGCTTAAACAAATAACACACAAAGTATTAAATGTTGCCATGTTTTTATTCAACACACCATGTAAACATTCACAGTGCAGGTGGAAAAAGTATGTGAACCCTTGGATTTAATAACTGGTTGAACCTCCTTTGGCAGCAACAACTTCAACCAAACGTTTCCTGTAGTTGCAGATCAGATGTGCACAATGGTCAGGAGTAATTCTTGACCATTTCTCTTTACAGAACTGTTTCAGTTCAGCAATATTCTTGGGATGTCTGGTGTGAATCGCTTTCTTGAGGTCATGCCACAACATCTCAGTCGGGTTGAGGTCAGGACTCTGACTGGGCCACTTCAGAAGGCGTATTTTTTTTTGTTTAACCCATTCTGTTGTTGATTTACTTCTATGCTTTGGGTCGTTGTCCTGTTGTAACACCCATCTTCTGTTAAGCTTCAGCTGGTGGACAGATGGCCTTAAGTTCTCCTGCAAAATGTCTTCATAAACTTGGGAATTCATTTTTCCTTCGATGATAGCAATCCGTCCAGGCCCTGACGCAGCAAAGCAGCCCCAAACCATGATGACCCCCCCCACCGTACTTCACAGTTGGGATGAGGTTTTGGTGTTGGTGTGCTGTGTCTCTTTTTCTGCACACATAGTGTTGTGTGTTTCTTCCAACTTTAGTTTCATCTGTCCACATAATATTTTGCCAGTACTGCTGTGGAACATCCAGGTGCTCTTGTGCAAACTGTAAACGTGCAGCAATGTTTTGCTTGGATAGCAGTGGCTTCCTCTGTGGTATCCTCCCATGAAATCCATTCTTGTTTAGTGTTTTACATATCGTAGATTCACTAACAGGGATGTTAGCATATGCCAGAGACTTTTGTAAGTCTTTAGCTGACACTCTAGGATTCTTCTTCACCTCATTGAGCAGTCTGCGCTGTGCTCTTGCAGTCATCTTTACAGGATGGCCACTCCTAGGGAGAGTAGCAGCAGTGCTGAACTTTCTCCATTTATAGACAATTTGTCTTACCGTGGACTGATGAACAGCAAGGCTTTTGGAGTTACTTTTATAACCCTTTCCAGCTTTATGCAAGTCAACAATTCTTAATCGTAGGTCTTCTGAGAGCTCTTTTGTGTGAGGCATCATTTACATCAGGCAATGCTTCTTGTGAAAAGCAAACCCAGAACTGGTGTGTGTTTTTTATAGGACAGGGCAGCTGTAACCAGCACCTCCAATCTCATCTCATTGATTGGACTCCAGTTGGCTGACACCTCACTCCAATTAGCTTTTGGAGATGTCATTAGTCTAGGGGTTCACATACTTTTTCCACCTGCACTGTGAATGTTTACATGGTGTGTTCAATAACAACATGGTAACATTTAATTCTTTGTGTGTTATTAGTTTAAGCAGAGTGTCATTGTCTATTGTTGTGACTTAGATGAAGATCAGATCACATTTTATGACCAATTTGTGCAGAAATCCATATCATTCCAAAGGGTTCACATACTTTTGCTTGCAACTGTATATATGGTATGGCAGTGTCGCATAGACTTACAGACAGAAGTATCACTGCAGACATTGCTGTGCATATACAAACATACAGCCTTATTAAATTGCCATTCGGCCAATTGAATAGGGCTCTATATAAGCACAGAGAATATTTTTTTACATAAGTGTTTAGTTAGTGAAGACCTTGCTTTTGGATAGAAGTTCACTAACTAAAAACATCTGCAAAAAAAATATGCTGTGTGCTTATATAGAGTCCTATTCAATTGTCCGAATCGCAATTTAATAAGGCTGATATTTCACTTATAAACCCTTTTCTTGGAGACGTTATGGAGAGAATATAGATGTAGAAAAATTGTGGTCTTGAGCTAGGTCACTGTAAAGTATACACACCATTGAACTTTTCATATTTTGTAGTGTTTCATCCTGAAATGAAAATCTATTGAATTGGGATTTTTACAACCTACTTTAAAGGTGCAAAAACATTTTTAATGTGACACAAGAGTTAATAAAACCAGAAAAGAGTCTGAGTTAATATTTGGTAGAACCAACTGTGTGTCCAGTTACAGATTTAAAGATTATTATCATTACATCTCAATGTATGTTTATGTTAATAATTTACAGAATAAAAACTAACATAAATTTGGTTAAGGCATTCTCCTCAATTTATACTTCATTTTGTTTTTTTAAAGAACATTTTGCCATGTATTCAGACTCATTTAAAAGCTTACTTCCAATAAGCTCTTCTCATAACTGTTTACAAGAAGCTGCTTAGTTTAATCCTTTGGTTGAGAAATAATATCCATTTTAGGAGTGCATTTCCTGTACAGTTTGGCAAGGAGCCCATAAACCATATTTTAGATGCTGCTAGTATTTTCAAGTTAAGTGTTTCCTGACACATTTAAAATATGTTATTTCATGTTTATTTGGAGTTTATAATACAAAAGAATGGTATTGATTAGTAATATACAGAACGTTGCATGGTCCAGAATGACATATTTGGTGCTGCTAGGCACAAATCGCCCCATTTGTCTCTATTCATCACTTTACCTGTGTAATTACCCATAATATGTATAATGTTGCTTTGTTTGTTAATATATTGTAATGAAATCTGTCCCCTTTTCAGCAGCTTCTGGGGCCAAAATGAAGGTATCAAAAAGATAAATGACAATGCTCTTTAGTGCTAGTTGCTTTGTTTATATAAACATATATATATGCATGTGTAATGATTTAATGGCAGCAAAAAAAAAAAGATCCATCAAGTCTGTCCATTCTACCTACACAAAAATATTTAAATTAAAAAATTATCAGGGGGCTTTATGCATTACCTAGACATAAATGTATTACTAAAATTTCCTTTATTATTTATTTATTTTATTATATATATATATATATATATATATATATATATATATATATATATATACAGTATATAATTTACAATACATAAATAATAAAGTAATTGCTTTAATTACACAATTCAGGCATCCTTTTCAGAGATGAGCATCTAGGCAGCTGCCTAGTCTGCCTAATCAGAAACCTGGTCATCGGCCTTTAGCAAACTACGTATATGTAAACAATCTTTATAACTCTAAATCATTATACATAACATAATATTCATTTTAAACTCCTTTCCTGCCGTGCATTGGTGTACCTGTGTGCGTTTAACAATTTCTTAAAATTACTTGACCCTCAAGGTAAAGAATAGGTCCGGGGACCCATAGCCCAAGAAATAAACAGAAAATATGGTGAAAAACAGGCCATGGCATTTTGTGAATTTGCACTTGAACAGAAAAGGGAGAGTGAGGAACTAAACTGGCATTCCAGAAACCCACTATGGAGGAATAGACGCGAGGGATATACCCACTCTCCTTATGTGCTGGGTAAGTTCCCCCTCCTGCACACTCTTTGTGACATAAAAATCAACAAGAATTGAAAAGTGAAATGATAAATAGGGGAGGGTACAGGTTGCATGGCTCCCAGGAATGGATCCAATCTTACAGCCTTATTAAATTGCGATTTGGCCAATTGAATAGGGCTCTATTTAAGCACATAGCGTATTTTTTTACAGAAGTTTTTAGTTAGTGAATACCTTTCTTTTGCATAGAAGTTCACTAACTAAAAACTTGTAAAATAATATACTATGTGCTTAAATAGAGCCCTATTCAATTGGCCGATCTGCAGTTTAATAAGGCTGATAATATATAAGCTTCTAAAGCTCCCACTGCTAAACTCTCATTAAGCCTCTAGCTTGGCTACAGGGTTAAAAGCCCCTCTTGCAAGCCATATATGTGGCAGCACTAAGGGCTTCCTTATTTAATGTATCAAAATTATTTTACAACAAGCCCAGGCATTTCCAACTATATACAGCTCTTTCCCTGTTGTGCCAAAATTTCTGGGAATTTTAAAGGACCTCTGTGATCACATTATGGGCAAATAGTAGGAGCATTTTGCCTGTTTTCAAGTGTACATTTTCAAAAGAGTACATTTTATGACTGCAGTGGTCCTTTAACCCAATTTAAATTAGGTCTGGAAACTTTAGGTTGTGCGTATCCAAAGTATTTTTATGCATATTTAAAATATATATAGATATAATAAGATTCACACAAGCATCTTTCTGAAATATAGCCCTCTTTTGTAACATTGCAGCAAAACAAAAGTGTCAGTGCTACTTGAGATATTAGATCATATTAGACAATAGAAAGTAACGTCTAAACATTAGGATGACAGGAAAACATTAACATCATGTAAATATTCTTTACAAGTCACCTGCAGGAAAAAGAGGATAATAGGTAAACACCTGTACAGGAAATGTTTAATGAAGTGGAGCACATAATAACAGCAATGATCACCTATACAGAGATCACAATAAGTAATTTGCCTGAAGATTAAGGTCAGTACAGTGTAGTACAGTATAAATAAACGTAGAAAAAAACAAAAGTGAGAAAAATTCAATATATATTTTCACCCATGTGTGTTTCTAGCTAGGCAGACCCCTAGTTGGTGTTAACTAGGTGACTCAAATAATTTTATCCTTAATGTAACTCATAAAATGTACATTGCACTTACTTCTTAGAGATCTCCAGAGTAACATCTGCTCACCTTCCAGAACCTCTACCTTTCTTCTTGTTTTCTCCATGTACGGTGCCATGATTCATAGCCATGACCTAGGTTAAAATCCAAAGGGAGTGTCATGCTGTGTGTTTGAGCATCATGAGACACTGACAGTGTGAAGCCTTCCCTGTCAGCATGGCTTTAGGTCACAGCTGCGAAACATGGCATCCTACATGAAAGAGAACATGAAGGCTCCAGACGTTGAGAATCTATTATGCCGAGGATTTCATAGAAATAAGTGATGTGAAATTTGATATGACAATTACATTGAGGAGCATAAAATTAAGTCACCTAGTTAAATTTAAGAGCATGTAATTTTTCTACTATTAAAAAATGTTATGTCTATGCAAATAAAAGTACTATATTTTATACTTTTATAACAATTTGTCGCTATTTTCAAAAACTTATTTGATGAAAGTACCTTGCTGCTTAGACACAGCCTGTCATTGGCTACTACATCTAGTACTATAAAGACACTGCATGCTTGAACTACAGGGGGACGGACCTATGCCGGGACTGTTTGGAAGGTTTCAGTGAAAACAAAGCTTTTAAGCACTTGTTAATAAAATGATGCTTAAATATGAAAAATGTGTGCCACAGATGACCCACCAAGGTATTTGGCTTTTAAAATGTGTATTTGTATGCGCCATATAGTCTCTAGGTAGTTTCATCCAAATACAAAAATCACATGGACACATAAGAAAATGCACTACCTATCTGGAGTAATATGTAACAAAGACCCAGATACGATAAGATTATAATGACATTTACTGCAATGTACAGTATTATCATCATGGTTTATTTGTAACGTGCCAACATATTCCATATCGCTGTGTATGGGTTAAGTTCAAGGCAAAACAATATTAGCACATTGCAAAGAATGAATGACCCTGTACACATTTAAGACAAGGAATCCATCGTGGCTTGGTAAGGGAATCTCTTATAGAGCACTTTATGCAGGAAAATCTTATGCTGACCTAGGCACATTCAGATACGTAATGAGTGCGTGCCTGAAGTATCAGTTAATGTTTCTCATTTGCTCTTGTTATGTCTCTACACTAAGATTGACACACAGATAAATATAAAATTACAAATGTGTGTTTGTGCATTGTCAAGAGGAAGGACCAACTCCTGCCCCAAAAAGTAGGGCTGTAGTTTCACCCTTAGCAAACTGGCACTTGTCAGGGCAAATGGTCAACCTTGCTTGCTGGATCTGACCCTGGTCCATGGCTAGGTGGCCCATATGTTCCTGCCAAGTATGCATGAATATGGTAAAGTCATCCAGGTAAGCATGGGTGAACTTCTTGTACCCATGTAGTAGGTGGTTAACTAGCTGTGGGAATGTTTAAAACTGCATAATAAAAGGCATAATTAAAAACTTGTATAGGCCAAATGGGGTGGTGATTCACCACTGGTGAATGCCAACTTCTCTCTAGCATTTTCAGCAAGTGAGGACAGAAAGAAGCCCTTAGAAAAATCCAGAGTGGTCATGTAGGTTGTCCATTGTAGCCTATGTTGCAGTGCATCTACTCTATACATAGGGTAACTATCAGTAGTGTTCTTGACATTTAGCTGTTTATAGTCCACACACAACTGGGTGATCACATCATTCTTAGGGACACCACAGGGTATGCCCAAGGACTATATCATGACTCAATGACCCTTAGCTCTAACATCTCATCCAGCACTCTCCTTATATTCCCCTTCACATGTTTGCTGAGATCCTATAATAGGGCTGCTTCAGTGGGGAAGTATCAGGGGTAAGGACCTTGTGAACCAGGAGGTCTGTCCTACCCGATAGGTTTGAGAATAAGTGGTGACTTAGTACTCCTTTAAGCTGCTTTGCTGGTCAGGGCAAAAGTCAGGATATGGGAAATGGGACCGGTCAGCAGGGGTAAGCATGTCTGATAGTGCCCTGTCCTCAGAATCTTTCCCTTCTGCTAGGCATGTGGCCATTACTTTGGAATTCCAACTCTGGTATGACTTCAGCCTAGTCACGTGGGTCGCCTTCTGAATATGTAGTTGCTTATCTCTGGCTACCAGATAAGAGATAAGTGGTGTTGTTCTCAGGATTAGGTAGCAACATCCATACCTGCTGGACTATATGGAATTCTCTAGCCCAGGCTTTCTGATTATACAAGTACTTCTTGCCTGGGGGTGCAAGTTGATGCTCCGTGGCTAGCCCAGACATAAGGCACTACCGGTCTGAAGATGATAGGGGTCGACCTGAGCTGGCTCAGTACACACTTCTGCCACAACTGCTGGGTCAGCACAGCTATAAACTAGGTTCACTGATCTGACAAAATTTCACTTGGAAACCCAACCCGGGTGAAAATTGCTACCAAGACATCAACCACCTTTGCTTTCGTAACGTGGCCAAGAGTTACAGCCTCTATATATTGGGTGGCATAAGTCAATGATATCTACAGCCACTTGGTGGATGACAATTTCTAAAAAAGGCATTGGCTGCAAGGGATCCTGGACACCAAAGCACTGACAAACATCACACAAGACACATAAACTAGTGACATCTCATGATGATCCACACCAATAAAAGGCCTGAGACTGATATTGGCAGGTGAGTTGATTGCCCTGGTGCCCTGCTAAGAGAATGTAATGTGCAATGCCTAGCAGAGCTGCCTCAGTGCCACTTAGGGAATATAAGTTGTCAAAGTGCCCTGCAAGGCTGCTCGTCCCTCTGTGGATCGGTCACCATGAAGAACATGTTGCCGTCCCAAACATACCTTTTTCTATCAGGCCCTGTTAACACCAGTCAGTGCCCTAGCCCTACCCCCTCTAAAGCAGGATCCTGCTTAAATTCAGTTGGGTCTGCCCATGAACCTAACCTTTCTCTAGTTGACATCTGGTTTATTGGAGGTTGGGCTGGCTCCGGCTAATCTTATGTCTCAATGGCAGTGGCCAGTTTAGCTTGGCTAAATGTCACCATGGCCACATAACAACATTCCATGTACCCAAGTCATTCCCTAACAATACATTTGCGCAGAGCCCAGTCCTGTCTCCCACCTCTTCATGCCCTTGCCTGTTTTAGACATGCTCCACTTTCCTAAAGCCCTCCACAGGCTTGACATCCACCATAATAGGCTGGACATGGCGTAAATTTACAAGGGCTACAAAATACTGCTCCTCATACCAGGCTCCGTCTTCAGAGAAATTAAAGAATGGTCCTCCATTGCTGCAGAGTCAGCCATCCAATCACCCACATACAGAAATGGGTGAGGGGAAATTCTGGGATTATAGTCCCACTTCAGATTTCTCAGCTGCTTCAGGATTTCTCAAAGCAGCACACCTCCTGCAGAACAGATCCATTCCTACGGGCTGATTGGGCAGTAGAGATGGGCCAGGAAGCCAAAGAGGACTGTGGTCAAGGTCACCTTTCTGGTCAGAGCTGTGGTCCAGGCTGGACTATTGGGCTGGGAAGCATTGGTCTAGTTGGCCTAGCTGAGTGTAGACAACTGGACAGGGAAGGCACTGTAACTTCTCGCCAGGCAAGCTGGACAGCCTCCTCAATGTACTGGGTTTGGTTCCGTGCATCCTGGGCATTTCCAGAATTGCTTTCTATAATGTTCATGGATTCACCTGATATTGGGTTAGCAGCACCTACTTAAATTTGTGGTAGTCTTTTGCAAGATGGCAGGAGTGTCCAAGTGGGTTGTGCTGGTTCGCCCACTAAGCAAGCAAACAAGGAGGTCCAGTCCTAGGGTTAGACTAGTTGGAGTTGGCACTGTAGCTCAAGTACAATCATTGGCCTCCATTCAATTGCAAGCCCGTAACTACCTTCATACAGGTCGCATGTCTTTGGGTTAAAAATTTGTCACAAGTCCGACTGTATTCAATTGACTCATGCCTGCAATTACAGGGCTAAAGCCTAAAACCATAAGCCATGAGCCCGTAAGTAGCAATTAATGACATGATCATGATCAATTAAGCAAGCCTGTAACATACAATTTAGACAGAACCAACAGTAAATGAGACTGTCATCAAGACGTTAGTAAAACGTGGAGTTTAAACTACAATCAATTAGTGTTTAGAAGTCTGATGTGCAATCGTACTCGCAATCCAGCAATGTAGAAATAAATAAAAATCAATAAATAAACTTGTCTAGTCCATGTGGGTGGCATGATATGTATTAACTCCTTGATTCCTGGGATCAATATAACACAGAAATAAAAGGTAAAAAAAAATGTTTAGTGCAGATTTGTAAGCTTGAGACTTAACTATATGCCTTTCACTGCTTCCCCCTTATTTTAAAGTACAGTAATGGGTTTATATTTGGTTTTACAGTGCTATGAACAGGTGTTTAGCCCACTTGCAAGTCCTATCTAGTACTCATAGAATTTATTTAAAGATTTGCGGGCTTGTTGAATTGTTGCAATTGAATATGGATTAGCACTGGTAACATTTGCGGGCTTGAATCATCAAGAGAGTACGTTTTTTACAACTGCAGTGATTCTGAGCCTGTAACTCGCAAATGGATTGCGAGTAGCAAAATGTTGCCAATTGAATATCTGTAACTTTTACTGGCTAGATTACGGGCTCCAGTAATCTCAATTTGGTCAGTTGAATGGGGGTCATTGTGTCTCAAGCACACAGCAATAAATAGAGATGTATACAGTGGGGGGGGGGGAGTATTTGATCCCCTGTTGATTTTGCACGTTTGTCCAATGACAAAGAAATGATCAGTCTATCACATATATAGTTGTGAGAGTACGAGTTGTTGCTAACGCTGCGGGCTCGCGTAGCGAGCCCGCGGCCCTCGCGAAGCGAGGGCCGCGACTCGCGTAGCGAGATGCGGCCCTCGCATAGCGAGGGCCGCGGCTCGCGCAGCGAGCCGAGGCCCTCGCAAAGCGAGGGCACTGCCCGAGGGTCTCAGTTGTTGGCATGGAGCGCCGTAGGCGCTCCATGCCAGCACCTGAGGACCTCGCAAAGCGAGGGCCGCAGTTGCTGGCATGGAGCGCCGAAGGCGCTCCATGCCAGCAACTGCGACCCTCGCAAACTTCACATCGCAACCCAAACAGTACGACACACACATTACGACACTCGCAAACAACATACGACACACGTTCACACACATTACGGACTCGCAACACTCGGACGCAACTCGCGAACATTACAAAATGTAAAACACAATACATACACACACCACATACATAAAAAAATTACCTACACCAAGAGGGAGCACCCAGCACCTCAAAAATACAACTTACACCTCGATTTTACTCCAAATAAAACAGTTTAGAGACTAAAAAAAAATCGAAGCGAGAGAAAAAATGGCCGCCGAACAAAACGAAAACGAGGCTACAGCACTCTAAACTCGCAAAACACCACAAGAAACTTGCAAAACACCACAAAACACCTACGGATATTCCGATACAAACGTATACCACACATTACTCGCCATTTTAGGCCAATGCGGAAGTACACGACAGAATAACAAACAAAAACCACAAGAAAAACGCATGTCAACAAAGTTATAAATTGATTTGCAGATCAGTGAGGGAAATAAATATTTTATCTACTATCAATCAGCAAGATTTCTGGCTTCCAGGTGTCTTTTATACAGGTAACAAGCTGAGATTAAAGGGAGTGCTCCTAATCTCAGCTTGTTACCTGAATAAAAGACACCTATCCACAGAAGCAATCAATCAATCAGATTCCAAACTATCCACCATGGCCAAGACCAAAGAGCTGTCAAAGGATGTCAGGGACAAGATTGTAGACCTACACAAGGCTGGAATGGGCTACAAGACCATCGCCAAGCAGCTTGGTGAGAAGGTGACAACAGTTTGTGCACATCTTCGCAAATGGAAGAAACACAATATAACTGCCAGTCTCCCTCGGTCTGATGCTCCATGCAAGATCTCACCTCGTGGAGTTTCAATGATCATGAGAACGGTGAGGAATCAGCCAAGAACTACATGGGAGGATCTTGTTAATAATCTCAAGGCAGCTGAGACCATAGTCACCAAGAAAACAATTGGTAACACACTACGCCATGAAGGACTGAAATCCTGCAGCGCCCGCAAGGTCCCCCTGCTCAAGAAGCACAGGGACAGGCCGGACTGAAGTTTGCCAATGAACTGAATGATTCAGAGGAGAACTGAGTGAAAGTGTTGTGGTCAGAGGAGACCTAAATCAAGCTCTTTGGCATCAACTCAACTCGCTGTGTTTGAAGAAGGAAGTCTATAACCCCAAAAACACCATCCACACGGTCAAACACGGAGGTGGAAACATTATGCTTTGGGGGTGTTTTTCTGCTAAGGGGACAGGATAACTGCACTGCATCAAAGGGACGATGCACGGGACCATGTACCGTCAAATCTTGGGTGAGAACCTCGTAGATGGGTATTCCAGCATGACAATGACACAAAACACACAGCCAAGGCAACAAAGAAGAGGCTCAAAAAGAAGCACATTAAGGTCCTGGAGTGGCCTAGCCAGTCTCCAGACCTTAATTCCATAGCAAATCTGTGGAGGGAGCTGAAGGTTCGAGTTGCTAAACATCCGCCTCGAAACCTGAATGACTTGGAGAGAATCTACAAAGAGGGGTGGGACAAAACCCCTCCTTAAATGTGTGCAGACCTGGTGGCCAACTACAAGAAACGTATGACCTCAGTGATTGCTAACAAGGGTTTTGCCACCAAGTACTAAGTAGAAGGGGTCAAATACTTATTTCCCTCATTTACCTGCAAATCAATTTATAACTTTTTTGACATGCGTTTTTCTTGTTTGTTTTTTTGTTATTCTGTGTCTCACTGTTACAATACACCGACCATTAAAAATATAGTCTGATAATTTCTGATCATTTCTTTGACAGTGGACAAACGTTCAAAATCAGAAGGGGATCAAATACTTTTTTCCCCCACTGTAAATCAGTTTCTTCTCTCACTCTCTCTGGATCTGGAACTACAATCAAACCCACTGTCTGAACCTGTGCTAAAGTCTCTCCACTATCTGTGGGCCTCAGTTTCTTCTCTCACTCTCTCTGGATCTGGAACTACAATCAAACCCACTGTCTGAACCTGTGCTAAAGTCTCTCCACTATCTGTGGGCCTCAGTTTCTTCTCTCACTCTCTCTGGATCTGGAACTACAATCAAACCCACTGTCTGAACCTGTGCTAAAGTCTCTCCACTATCTGTGGGCCTCAGTTTCTTCTCTCACTCTCTCTGGATCTGGAACTACAATCAAACCCACTGTCTGAACCTGTGCTAAAGTCTCTCCACTATCTGTGGGCCTCAGTTTCTTCTCTCACTCTCTCTGGATCTGGAACTACAATCAAACCCACTGTCTGAACCTGTGCTAAAGTCTCTCCACTATCTGTGGGCCTCAGTTTCTTCTCTCACTCTCTCTGGATCTGGAACTACAATCAAACCCACTGTCTGAACCTGTGCTAAAGTCTCTCCACTATCTGTGGGCCTCAGTTTCTTCTCTCACTCTCTCTGGATCTGGAACTACAATCAAACCCACTGTCTGAACCTGTGCTAAAGTCTCTCCACTATCTGTGGGCCTCAGTTTCTTCTCTCACTCTCTCTGGATCTGGAACTACAATCAAACCCACTGTCTGAACCTGTGCTAAAGTCTCTCCACTATCTGTGGGCCTCAGTTTCTTCTCTCACTCTCTCTGGATCTGGAACTACAATCAAACCCACTGTCTGAACCTGTGCTAAAGTCTCTCCACTATCTGTGGGCCTCAGTTTCTTCTCTCACTCTCTCTGGATCTGGAACTACAATCAAACCCACTGTCTGAACCTGTGCTAAAGTCTCTCCACTATCTGTGGGCCTCAGTTTCTTCTCTCACTCTCTCTGGATCTGGAACTACAATCAAACCCACTGTCTGAACCTGTGCTAAAGTCTCTCCACTATCTGTGGGCCTCAGTTTCTTCTCTCACTCTCTCTGGATCTGGAACTACAATCAAACCCACTGTCTGAACCTGTGCTAAAGTCTCTCCACTATCTGTGGGCCTCAGTTTCTTCTCTCACTCTCTCTGGATCTGGAACTACAATCAAACCCACTGTCTGAACCTGTGCTAAAGTCTCTCCACTATCTGTGGGCCTCAGTTTCTTCTCTCACTCTCTCTGGATCTGGAACTACAATCAAACCCACTGTCTGAACCTGTGCTAAAGTCTCTCCACTATCTGTGGGCCTCAGTTTCTTCTCTCACTCTCTCTGGATCTGGAACTACAATCAAACCCACTGTCTGAACCTGTGCTAAAGTCTCTCCACTATCTGTGGGCCTCAGTTTCTTCTCTCACTCTCTCTGGATCTGGAACTACAATCAAACCCACTGTCTGAACCTGTGCTAAAGTCTCTCCACTATCTGTGGGCCTCAGTTTCTTCTCTCACTCTCTCTGGATCTGGAACTACAATCAAACCCACTGTCTGAACCTGTGCTAAAGGTATCTAAAGACACTTTGGAGCCATTTCAACTTGTACTATATGTAGTATTATCAATATTTGTATGAATGTTTCTGTGATATAATATTTGATGAGATAGAAAACTTTTACTAAGCAAATCCATACTTTTGCATTTGTCTGAAACCCCCCTTACCTTGCCTGCTCCCCCACCCCCAAAGCCTGGTTTTATTGCTTCTTATCTCTGAAATAACATTTGTCCATCCTTCTCACATTCTGTTGCAGTCTCTCCACTATCTGTGGGCCTCAGTTTCTTCTCTCACTCTCTCTGGATCTGGAACTACAATCAAACCCACTGTCTGAACCTGTGCTAAAGGTATCTAAAGACACTTTGGAGCCATTTCAACTTGTACTATATGTAGTATTATCAATATTTGTATGAATGTTTCTGTGATATAATATTTGATGAGATAGAAAACTTTTACTAAGCAAATCCATACTTTTGCATTTGTCTGAAACCCCCCTTACCTTGCCTGCTCCCCCACCCCCAAAGCCTGGTTTTATTGCTTCTTATCTCTGAAATAACATTTGTCCATCCTTCTCACATTCTGTTGCAGTCTCTCCACTATCTGTGGGCCTCAGTTTCTTCTCTCACTCTCTCTGGATCTGGAACTACAATCAAACCCACTGTCTGAACCTGTGCTAAAGGTATCTAAAGACACTTTGGAGCCATTTCAACTTGTACTATATGTAGTATTATCAATATTTGTATGAATGTTTCTGTGATATAATATTTGATGAGATAGAAAACTTTTACTAAGCAAATCCATACTTTTGCATTTGTCTGAAACCCCCCTTACCTTGCCTGCTCCCCCACCCCCAAAGCCTGGTTTTATTGCTTCTTATCTCTGAAATAACATTTGTCCATCCTTCTCACATTCTGTTGCAGTCTCTCCACTATCTGTGGGCCTCAGTTTCTTCTCTCACTCTCTCTGGATCTGGAACTACAATCAAACCCACTGTCTGAACCTGTGCTAAAGGTATCTAAAGACACTTTGGAGCCATTTCAACTTGTACTATATGTAGTATTATCAATATTTGTATGAATGTTTCTGTGATATAATATTTGATGAGATAGAAAACTTTTACTAAGCAAATCCATACTTTTGCATTTGTCTGAAACCCCCCTTACCTTGCCTGCTCCCCCACCCCCAAAGCCTGGTTTTATTGCTTCTTATCTCTGAAATAACATTTGTCCATCCTTCTCACATTCTGTTGCAGTCTCTCCACTATCTGTGGGCCTCAGTTTCTTCTCTCACTCTCTCTGGATCTGGAACTACAATCAAACCCACTGTCTGAACCTGTGCTAAAGGTATCTAAAGACACTTTGGAGCCATTTCAACTTGTACTATATGTAGTATTATCAATATTTGTATGAATGTTTCTGTGATATAATATTTGATGAGATAGAAAACTTTTACTAAGCAAATCCATACTTTTGCATTTGTCTGAAACCCCCCTTACCTTGCCTGCTCCCCCACCCCCAAAGCCTGGTTTTATTGCTTCTTATCTCTGAAATAACATTTGTCCATCCTTCTCACATTCTGTTGCAGTCTCTCCACTATCTGTGGGCCTCAGTTTCTTCTCTCACTCTCTCTGGATCTGGAACTACAATCAAACCCACTGTCTGAACCTGTGCTAAAGGTATCTAAAGACACTTTGGAGCCATTTCAACTTGTACTATATGTAGTATTATCAATATTTGTATGAATGTTTCTGTGATATAATATTTGATGAGATAGAAAACTTTTACTAAGCAAATCCATACTTTTGCATTTGTCTGAAACCCCCCTTACCTTGCCTGCTCCCCCACCCCCAAAGCCTGGTTTTATTGCTTCTTATCTCTGAAATAACATTTGTCCATCCTTCTCACATTCTGTTGCAGTCTCTCCACTATCTGTGGGCCTCAGTTTCTTCTCTCACTCTCTCTGGATCTGGAACTACAATCAAACCCACTGTCTGAACCTGTGCTAAAGGTATCTAAAGACACTTTGGAGCCATTTCAACTTGTACTATATGTAGTATTATCAATATTTGTATGAATGTTTCTGTGATATAATATTTGATGAGATAGAAAACTTTTACTAAGCAAATCCATACTTTTGCATTTGTCTGAAACCCCCCTTACCTTGCCTGCTCCCCCACCCCCAAAGCCTGGTTTTATTGCTTCTTATCTCTGAAATAACATTTGTCCATCCTTCTCACATTCTGTTGCAGTCTCTCCACTATCTGTGGGCCTCAGTTTCTTCTCTCACTCTCTCTGGATCTGGAACTACAATCAAACCCACTGTCTGAACCTGTGCTAAAGGTATCTAAAGACACTTTGGAGCCATTTCAACTTGTACTATATGTAGTATTATCAATATTTGTATGAATGTTTCTGTGATATAATATTTGATGAGATAGAAAACTTTTACTAAGCAAATCCATACTTTTGCATTTGTCTGAAACCCCCCTTACCTTGCCTGCTCCCCCACCCCCAAAGCCTGGTTTTATTGCTTCTTATCTCTGAAATAACATTTGTCCATCCTTCTCACATTCTGTTGCAGTCTCTCCACTATCTGTGGGCCTCAGTTTCTTCTCTCACTCTCTCTGGATCTGGAACTACAATCAAACCCACTGTCTGAACCTGTGCTAAAGGTATCTAAAGACACTTTGGAGCCATTTCAACTTGTACTATATGTAGTATTATCAATATTTGTATGAATGTTTCTGTGATATAATATTTGATGAGATAGAAAACTTTTACTAAGCAAATCCATACTTTTGCATTTGTCTGAAACCCCCCTTACCTTGCCTGCTCCCCCACCCCCAAAGCCTGGTTTTATTGCTTCTTATCTCTGAAATAACATTTGTCCATCCTTCTCACATTCTGTTGCAGTCTCTCCACTATCTGTGGGCCTCAGTTTCTTCTCTCACTCTCTCTGGATCTGGAACTACAATCAAACCCACTGTCTGAACCTGTGCTAAAGGTATCTAAAGACACTTTGGAGCCATTTCAACTTGTACTATATGTAGTATTATCAATATTTGTATGAATGTTTCTGTGATATAATATTTGATGAGATAGAAAACTTTTACTAAGCAAATCCATACTTTTGCATTTGTCTGAAACCCCCCTTACCTTGCCTGCTCCCCCACCCCCAAAGCCTGGTTTTATTGCTTCTTATCTCTGAAATAACATTTGTCCATCCTTCTCACATTCTGTTGCAGTCTCTCCACTATCTGTGGGCCTCAGTTTCTTCTCTCACTCTCTCTGGATCTGGAACTACAATCAAACCCACTGTCTGAACCTGTGCTAAAGGTATCTAAAGACACTTTGGAGCCATTTCAACTTGTACTATATGTAGTATTATCAATATTTGTATGAATGTTTCTGTGATATAATATTTGATGAGATAGAAAACTTTTACTAAGCAAATCCATACTTTTGCATTTGTCTGAAACCCCCCTTACCGTGCCTGCTCCCCCACCCCCAAAGCCTGGTGTTATTGCTTCTTATCTCTGAAATAACATTTGTCCATCCTTCTCACATTCTGTTGCAGTCTCTCCACTATCTGTGGGCCTCAGTTTCTTCTCTCACTCTCTCTGGATCTGGAACTACTTCCCTCCCCCCCTGCCCCTCACCCACCCGCCCCTTGTTTCTCTTGATTTATTGAGTCACTCAAATTTCCTACAGCTGATCAATTAGCAACATCTGCTAACTATACCTAATTAATCTTTTACACAATGTTTCCTCATGCCTTTTCCTTCCTCATTACATCCTGTTCTTTCCTCAAGCTTCTCTTCTCAACTTTGCCACATCATGTCTCCAACGTAACCATCTCACCTTACATGCTTTCCTCTCCTCTTTTATGCTCCCATGAGCTACTCTTATTCCTCCATCCACCATCTCCTACCCCTTCTAAAGCTCATAAGCAGAAACACTCCTGCAAGTCCAAAACTGACTTCCTCTCCCTCTCTCTCTTTATTCTGCTGGCTTCTTGGGACATACCTCCTAACACAGGCCCCTCACCTCCCACTCGCAGATTATACTATCTGACCACTAGAGGCAGATAACATATTACATACTAGGATCACTTACCAAATTACTTTCTCAGTTGCTTTCCTTTTCCTTCTAACTTTGCATACCCTCCTACCTAATGAAACTTAACTTTCTTCCTGACCCTTGCTATTTGTTATCTGCCTCTTCCATCCCCTTTAGATTGTAAGTAGAGAGTTTTCAATCTTGTAGAGTGCTTTGGGAAAAAGCACTTTCTACAAAGATTCTAAGCTCAAAACAGGGCCCTCCACTTTTTGCAGTTTGTTAAAATGTATATTTTTCCTTGTTCATTTCCTCTGTATAGCGCTACGGAATATGTTGGCGCGTTACAAATAAAAGTAATAATAATAATAATCAGTGGCTGCTGGTGACTTTTCAAGTTGGAGGGGCGACAGGGCGAAACATAGCCACTCCCCCTTTTTCAAACCACACCCATTTTTAGAACTCCTCCCCCTGACGTCATAATGACCTTTATAAGCCCCGCCCAATGACCTTATGCTTGTGAAGTCCATTGAAATACATGATCTGCAATGCAGAAATGTCAAGAAGTAAAGTAACAATGTGTTAAATTCATTGGTATACAATATAGATTGAAAAAACTCATGTGACAAGACTACAGCAATATCATAATTGCACCTATACGTATTAACAGAAAAATTAAAGGAGTGACACCTACCATTAGTCGGCTCTTCTTCTCAGGGTATTCATGTTCATTAAGTTGACCAATGAGTAGAAACAAATCTGCAGCCACATAGGGTTTGCACCTGGGGTTGAAAGAAAACAAGCAAATCAATCAGACCATTCAAGAACAAAACCATACTTTCAAAACCTTAAAAGACCAAGTGGAACCATATAGGCCCCAAACATACCTTAGAAGACCAAGTGTGACTATATAGGCCCCAAACATACCTTAGAAGACCAAGTGTGACTATATAGGCCCCAACCGCACCTTAAAAACCTTAAATAACAAATTGGGACCATATAGGCCCCAACCGCACCTTAAAAACCTTAAATAACAAATTGGGACCATATAGGCCCCAACCGCACCTTAAAAACCTTAAATAACAAATTGGGACCATATAGGCCCCAACCGCACCTTAAAAACCTTAAATAACAAATTGGGACCATATAGGCCCCAACCGCACCTTAAAAACCTTAAATAACAAATTGGGACCATATAGGCCCCAACCGCACCTTAAAAACCTTAAATAACAAATTGGGACCATATAGGCCCCAACCGCACCTTAAAAACCTTAAATAACAAATTGGGACCATATAGGCCCCAACCGCACCTTAAAAACATTAAATAACAAATTGGGACCATATAGGCCCCAACCGCACCTTAAAAACCTTAAATAACATATAGGCCCAAAAAAAATAAAATAATAATATATAAATATATATATATATATATATATATATATATATATATATATATATATATAAATATATATATATATATATATATATATATATATAAAAAAAAATTGATATCAATATATCACAATAAATAAATATATATATATATATATATATATCCAATTGATATATATATATATATATATATATATATATATTTATTTATTGTGATATATTGATATTAATTTTTATATATATATATATATATCCAAATATATATATATATATATATATATATATATAAAAAATTACACATAAATATACATAAACATATACATACAACAATATATATTAATTGATATTTATTATTTGATTAATTGATGTTCTTTATTACATGGTATATTATATTGTTCATGCATTTCTATTACACTTTATTTGTTATACATATTACAGTGCTATTTTTTGGCTATACATGTTACAGGATATTATCCTGTAACATGTATATCACATAAAATAGCCCTGTAATATGTATAATACATACAGGGTCAAACAAGTTCACACTAACCTTTTTTACCCTTACAGGCTTCCATACCTGCTTGCTGATTTGCTAATTTTTTAAAGACTCTCATTGGTTGAAATCGATGTCAATCAAAAATTTCAGCCAATCAGAGTCCTTCAAAAATTAGTATATATAGCAGACCGTGGGAAAAAAACAATTAATCGCGGGAGGGGCTCCTTGTAGGAGGAGCTCTTTTAGTGTGTTGTTTTTTTTTTTTTTAGAGCGTCGGTTTTTTTTTGGGGGAGGCCTCTTTCAATGGGCCAGAATGGATGGATGGACAATGGCTTCAATCAAGATTGGATTATTTTTGATCATTGGCTTCAATCAACATGGATTATTTTATTTTTGATCATTGGCTTCAATCAACATGGATTATTTTATTTTTGATCATTGGCTTCAATCAACATGGATTATTTTATTTTTGATCATTGGCTTCAATCAACATGGATTATTTATTTTTCATGACTATATCCAGAGAGGACAGAAGGCCAACGCTGGAGGGGTCAATTTTACAGGTAAGTATGTGCTGTTGTTTATTTTATTTTATTTTTAATGTTTGTTTAAAGCTGTTTATTTTTGTTTAAAAATGTGTTACTAACTGTACTAACAATGTGTTAGCTTACTGTTTAATTGTAATAATGTTTTTACTTTTTACTGTATTTTTTTTTCCCTTCCCTTATTTTTATTTTATCTTTAGAAGTGACAGGCACATATACATGCCTGTTACTTCTAAAAATGTAATAAAAATCGGGGGGGGGGGGTAGGTAGTTTGTTCATCCAGGGTGGGGTCGGTCACGGTCAGGCGCCCATCGGTCGCCCATAGGCCACGACCAGGGGTGGCACAGGCCTCATGGGGGTGAACATCCACCCCCATGTGGCCTGGTCAACCCCGCTCACTGCCCGAATACCCGGGGTAGCATAGGCCGCATCGGGGTGGTGCCGGGGGCCCGGTGGTGATCGGGCCTCGGGGGTGGCATAGGGCGGCAACATGGAGGTCATCAGGGGTGGCACAGGCCTCATCAAGGGGGTGATCCGATCACCCCCATGTGGGCCTGTGCCACCCCGCTCACCACCCGACTACCCCGATCCCGTGATCGGTGTAATCCGGTGGTGGCATGATGGCATAGCTAGGCTAGCATAGGGCAGGCCTGATCGGGGGTGGCACAGGCCACATGGGGGTGAAGGCTGGGGTCGTCGGTGGTAGTTGGTGGGTGGCTGGGTAGGTGGCAGGCCAGGCAGGCATAGTGGGGGTAACTGGTCACCCCTAACTTTTATTAGGGGCTACTAGGGGTTTTGGTTTGGCCAGGGGCAGGGCAGGTGCCAGGCAGAGGCAGGTGTAGACTTACTGTGTTAGGCAGGCAGAGCAGATGAGTAGATTCAGCCAGGGAGGTCTCTCAGTCTCAGCGTGACCAGGGTCAGGAAACAGAAAGGGGGAAGGGACAGGGAACTGGTGGTTTTATTGACTGTATCAGTCAATCAAAATTTAAACTCGAGGCCCTATTTGCTGGCGGGCGCTCAGGGCTAACGGTCTGGGTGGGTTTAGATTGATCACTTAGTAACTGGACAGCCTTCCATCATTGATTGGTCAATGATGGAAGACTGTCATTTATTAATTGATACATTTATGACCGCCCATGCATATCGTCACTGTGATGGTGGGCGGCATGCATTAACAGTCAGGGACAGGGGGCCAGGCCAGGACTCATTGAAGAGAGAGAAGAGTCTAAAGGTTAGTGTACACAGTGTAACAGTAACTATTGTAATTTGATCACACAGGGTGCAGGCAGGGGGCTATATAGATACACAGCATTAGTTAATGTAGCGCAAGGGTTATTTTAAAGTGACAGTGTCCCTTTACTAACTTTACTTCATTTTTAATACTATTTAGACTTGAAATGATGATGTACACCTTATATTTATTTGTTTTTGGGTTATACTAATACATTGTTGTGTTTTTTTTATTGCAGGGTGAAGAAAATATTGGGGGGGGGCGTTTGCCCTGACGCCCCAATGGACGGGCCGCCCCTGCTGTAAATAATGTTAGGATAATGTTCTGCTCCCATTCATCTGAGCTCATGAGCCAAATATACTGTATGTCAGAAAATGTCAAGTTCACTTCAGAAAGAAATGTCATGGCATATAGATGTTTTTGTGTAGATGCTCACACATTTCTGTGACACTGCAATGGTAACCTGAAAATGTGCAGCCCCAAGCCTGGTTTTTGTTAATCTAGGCAGAAAACATATCACTGTCAGTTTTAATAACCGACAATAATCACAGATTTGAAAGACGATTCTGCATGATAAGATAGATGATAGTGTTAAATTCGATCAAATACTGACTTAAAGACATAAAAGTTTCCTGGTTTATGAATGCATCTGACAGAGGAGAATCAGTGTATGGAAAAAAATAAATTTTGCATGAAAAAATTCCAAAATAAACATGGATATCACTTCTAAAATTAGCATAAAACTCAGAATTTGTTTTGGCCAATCACAGGCAGCTAATACATTTTAATACAATGTAAAAATCAGTGATGGTAGTTTGTGCAGGAAGGAATCATGGAATGTTTAATCCCTCAGTAGAAGGAAGCAGTAAGATCTCTGCATTGAACTGCTACTGGCTTGAAGGTTAGTAAGGGTTAAAATCCATACCCAAATACTGTGTTTCTATTGGAATGTTCACTGTAAGCAGTTCTGGGGGTGTGGAAAACAAGTTTTTATGTTTAAATAAAATACATCTGTATGTGTATAGAATTACTCAATGTAATGTGTGTTTCTGACATAAGCAGCATGTGTTAGATTAGATAAAGGTAAGCACAAGGAAACTTAGATATGCCTTTAATTTTATTATATTTTATCTATTTCTTGTATAGCCCCTGAAGGCTTTCCTCAATCTGCTGTCTATATAAAATAAATGGAAGCTTCTCTCAATAGTTTCTCGCTTCTCTCATCAGTTTTTGGCTGTTATGCAGACACTTTTTGTTATTTATCCTGTGTCAGGTTTGCATGAGAGAAGTGATACCCTGAAAGTGGGATGAGTGACCGTGCCTGTCTAAGCACTGCAGGACCCATAGTTGTCTTATATAGTTCATGCCTGTCCTTTCTTTGTTAGAGTGCTGTAATACTGAAAGTAAAAATATTAGAATAAACGTGTAATGTAGGGAAAAAAGCTCCCGCAGCTGATTTTACATTATACCACTAACTACACTAATTAGCATGGGGCTCTATCAAGATTAAATGGCAACACATGCATGCATCAGTCCTGCATGGCAGTTTCCAGTGTGTCAGTTGGTCAGTCATTTTAAAAAAGTCAAATCTACAATTAAGTATTTTTTTTTCATAACTATTTGCAAAAGAGGATAATCTTGGGACTGAGAGGGACAGTTAAGGAGTGTAAATTAATACTTTATTTTTTTTTTTTTAAATGAAAGTTTTAGGAGGGATGGTTAGTAAGTGTTATAAGGCCCTGAGGACCCAGAAGAAGGGGGCTCAATGAAAATGTCCAAAACTGTGGAATAAAAATGCAATCTTCATTCTGAAGCCATCTGGTATCTCCCTGAAGAGAGCCCTGAATGCCTGTGCAGTAACATATTCTATGGTGTGTACATTATATTCAGAGTAAGTAAACTGGAAACAAGGGTGAGGGGAGGCATTCCTTTATATCGTGCCAAGGACATACAATTGCGAAAAGATGCCTTGCCCTCATTTACTAGCTCACTTGTTGTATTTGGTTGTTTTTATGCAAATGTTGCAATTTACTGCATCCATTTTGGTCTATAGAAAGACATATTCTAGTTTATGTTGTAAAGAAATGCAAATGAACGCTTTTTATTACAGTTATGCTAATAATATATTTAAGGAATTGTTCTTATGTCCATTGCCACAGCAGGTATGTGCAGATACCACAGACAGCTACAAAGCATGAAGTATTTTACCTTTGGCAAAGCAGGCGACTAATTGAAGCCGCTACTGACATTTTTGTGTCCAAACAATGTTGCCTGGTAACTAATTATGTGCTTCAAATGAATTCTGTTTAACACTTCTGGGTGTTTTCTCTGTAAATAGTCATAGGATCCTTTCACAGTGTTTAATACAAAATATGCAAACAAGAAGTTAATTAAAATATTTAGATTTGGTGCTGGCAGGGAGGAAAAGAGAACACCATGCTTAATAAAAAGGAAATAAAACCACAGCGCTGGCACTGATAAAAATACGTGCTTTTATTTTAAGTCAGGATGGCCATTTCTGAAAGACTCCTTATCTTCCATTTACAAATAGACAGTATTGTATTTTCTGGCACAAAGACGTGTTTTATAGGATAGCCCTGTTCCATGTTGAAAAGCTGCGCTAACAAAGAATGGCTTGTATACAGGTATATAAAATAATGGGGTGGTCTTGGGCAAGAATAGTATGTTTAAATGACCACTATACAATAAAATACAACATATATGAGTCTAAGAGCATAATTCGAATGGGAGAAGGCAATAATGCTAGTTTTTAATTAGAGAAAAATATGTTTTGAGGCTGCTGTTGTCTCTGGACACTTCGGCGTGTGAGGGTTTGTATTTCTGGATTGTATTTATTGAAGCTGCCTGTTTATGGGCATGTGAGGGGAGGATGTAGGTGTCAAATTTGAAAAGATCATATTATTTGGCAAAGCCACCGCCTTCTCACCCCCCCCCCATTGACAAAGCCACCTCCTCCCCCCAATACACATTTCTCCATCCACCACAACATACTGTACACCCATCATGCTCCAGCAAGATGCAACATTCTATATTCTGATTTCCTCTAAAAAAAATGTTCATTGCTCACACAAAAACTAATGTTGTTAGGTTTCTAAATAATTCACAAAAGTACAGCTTTCCTTGCAATTCAGTGATCCTGAAAGGTACACAAAGGATTTGAATATCGGTGTTGGCTAAACTCCTGGATACAGATGATGTGTGTGTAGAAGTTTACCTTGCATCATCTATAATTGGTGTTCAATGGCTTATTTTGTCTTGCTAAATGTTTAAACTAGTTTTAAGGTATATGCATGTGAGATGGATTGTGAATGCATCTGATAGAGGAAAATTAGTAGCATATGAAAAAAAGTGTTTGCATGAAAAAATACCAAAATAAACATTTAAACAGTTACCGTAAACATTGCTTAATTTCTTGCATTTCCAAACTGTTTTCTATCAATGTTGACACCCCCTGAAAATCCTAGTGAAAATTAGCATACATAATACATTGTATATTTTTGGTCTGTGAATTGAGCTGATTCTTTCCTTTAGATTTCTGTAATACCTAGGACAAGGTCTGTGGCCCTTCATTCAATGATTGTTTTATCTACATCCCAGGTGACATTTTCCCCAGCCCCAGGGATTTACTCCATCACCTCCCTCAGCCCCAGTGAATTGCCCCTGTGATCTCTCCCAGACCCAGTGAATTGCCCCTTTACCTCCCCTAGCCCCAGTGAATTGTCCCTGAGATCTCCCCAAGCCCCAGTGAATTGCATGGACTCGCTCACACAGAGACACATGCACTCACACAGAGACACATGCACAGAAAACTTTGCAGGTCACTGCAGGACCATAAATTAAGCATAAATGCTTGTTCGCTTAAAAGACAAATTAAAATAGGAAGAAGAAGCTGAAATGTTTGGTTTCAATACAATTGTAATTTGTCAGAATTTATCAAGGAGAAGGTGTATGTCTAAAGAACAACCGTGTAACCACTCCAGCATTTTTACTTGAATGTCGATTTATGGTCCTTTAAGGACCCAGTGTAGCAGCCTCATCTAGCTGTCTGCATACAGCATTTCTGATTGGCTGCAAAGTGGGGCATGCTCACATAGACAGGGTACATTTTTACAAAAATGAACCCTCTCAGGAGCCTAGCTCAATCCTGGGGTGTAAACATCACCTGCAACATTTTTTTTTAATGCAAAGCAAAAAAAAAACATAGTGCATGCAAATAAATGTAATTATACACTACTAATTCCCCTCTATCATTTGAATTCATAACCCAGCTCACTTGCATATGCCTTTATTGTGCTCTGATACATCATTTTAAAAAAGGAAACCACTTTATGATACACTTAGAAATACCCTGTTTCTCATGCAACAAGGAAAAAATATTTCCATGTCACCTTTTAAAGGGCAACTGTAAGCACATATGTTTTATCAACTTAAGAATTATTTATATCACTAAAATATGGCAAGCATGGCTTGAGTTTTTACTTCACTATTTAGTACATATGACCCCCTATAATGTCACTTTTTTATTTACAGTAGATATTCTATTCCTTAGTATCACATATAATAGTTGTCAAACTGCGAGACGTTGTCACGCATTGCGAGGTGCGTACGACTTAGGCAATGAGCCACAGGCGAGGCGTTAACGCATAGGACTTAGCCGATGAGCTCCAAAGGCGTTCATTGCTGCTCGCCTCGCAAAGCGAGGCGAGACGTTAAACCGTAGCACTTAGCTGATAAGCGCCAAACGCACTCATTGCTGCGTGCTTTGCGAAGCGAGTCGAGACGTTAAACCGTAGCACTTAGCCGATGCGAGCCTCGCAAAGTGAGGCAAACCGTTAAAATACAAGACGCAGGACTTAGAAGAAAAAAGATTCGAAACCCAAAAATTTACGAGATTAGCGGCCGAACGTCGAGAAGCAAAAAAAACGAAAAACACAGACAGCATGAGGCAACAGCCAGGACGTCTGGTAGTGAGGTGGAACGCGAATTTAACTCGATTTAGACGATTTTTGCCACTCGAAAATCGCCTAAGCAAGGAAAAAAATGGCCGCCAAAAAAAATTTAAGCGAGGCAACACAACCCCGGACCGAGCAAAACACTGCAAAATGCATCACACTACGACCTACAATATACACTATTACAAAAGCCGGAAAATGCTCACGAGAAGTGTACCACATTAATAACATTACGACTATGCAATGCCGCTTTACACAATAAACCAACGGCTTTACCTCGCGCACGCAGCCTATTCAAAATGCACAGTTCAAACATTCATTACACTTTATAAGCAGGGCACTAACACTCACAATGTATATTGTATGCAGACGCAAAATACAAACAGATTGTTAGCTCTTCAGCCTATTGCTCGCTGCATATATCAATTATAAATAATTTAACTATATTAATTGATTTAAGAAATCATTCATTATTACTTAATTACATACACATAGAAATATATATCTCTCTCACAGGACCAAAAGTATAATACAGGAGAGGCTCGCAATGCACGCCTTTGGCGCTCATTGCGAGGCATGCGATGAGCGCCAAAGGCGCTCAGTGCAAATCTCGCAATGAGCGCCGAAAATCCTCACAGTACAAAACGGTTTCAATTATGTGTCAAACAGCATTCCCATGGCTTCAAATTTTATTGCCCCGTCATTTTTGACGGGCAAGTCGCTAGTATTTATAATATTAGAAAACATGTTATGATTCTTTCTAATAAGCTTTAACAGTATTAGGAAATACATAATGAATTCAAACAAAAAAAGTGTTCCTCTGTGTCATGATCCCAACCCTATGGCTGGCCACCCCCTGGCACTTACCTATTCTGGCTTTGAGCTGCGTCTTTTGGGGCACAAACAGTTTCCTTAGATGTGGGTTGGGCTTGTGACTGCTCACATGAATGCACCTGCATCGGTTCCACACTTGTAATGTACAGTGCCTTGCAAAAGTATTAACCCCCTTGACATTTTACCTATTTTTTTACATTACAGCCTTAAGTTCAATGTGTTGTTAATCTGAATTTTATGTGATGGATCAGAACACAATAGTCTAAGTTGGTGAAGTGAAATGAGAAAAATATATACATAAAACTATTTTTTAGAAACAGAAAACAGAAAATTGTCATGTGCGTATGTATTCACCCCCTTTGCTATGAAGCCCATATAAAGCTCTGGTGCAACCAATTACCTTCAGAAGTCACATAATTAGTGAAATGATGTCCACCTGTGTGCAACCTAAGTGTCACATGATCTGTCATTACATATACACACCTTTTTTGAAAGGCCCCAGAGGCTGTAACACCTAAGCAAGAGGCACCACAAACCAAACACTGCCATGAAGACCAAGGAACTCCCCAAACAAGTAAGGGACAATGTTGTTGAGAAATACAAGTCAGGGTTAGGTTATGAAAAATATCCAAATCTTTGATGATCCCCAGGAGCACCATCAAATCTATCATAACCAAATGGAAATAACATGGCACAACAGCAAACCTGCCAAGAGACGGACGCCCACCAAAACTCACGGACCGGGCAAGGAGGGCATTAATCAGAGAGGCAGCACAGAGAGCTAAGGTAACCCTGGAGGAGCTGCAGAGTTACACAGCAGAGACTGCAGTATCTGTATATAGGACGACAAGCCATACGCTCCATAGAGTTGGGCTTTATGGCAGAGTGGACAGAAGAAAGCCATTACTTTCAGCAAAAACTAAATGGCATGTTTTGAGTTTGCAGAAAGGCATGTGGGAGACTCTCAAAATGTATGGAGGAAGGTGCTCTGGTCTGATGAGACTAAAATTTAACTTTTCGGCCATCAAAGAAAAAGCTATATCTGGCGCAAACCCAACACATCACATCACCCAAAGAACACCATCCCCACAGTGAAACATGGTGGTGGCAGCATCATGCTGTGGGATTTTTTTTCAGCAGCCGGGACTGGGAAACTGGGAAACTGGTCAGAGTTGAGGGAAAGGTGGATGGTGCTAAATACAGGGATATTCTTGAGCAAAACCTGTACCACTCTGTGCGTAATTTAAGTCTAAGACAGAGGTTCACCTTCCAGCAGGACACCCTGCTAAAGCAACTGGTTTAAGGGGAAACATGTAAATGTGTTGGAATGGCCTAGTCAAAGCCCAAACCTCAATCCAATAGAAAATCTGTGGTCAGACTTAAAAATACAAGTGCAAACCATCCAACGTGAAGGAGCTGAAGCAGTTTTGCAAGGAGGAATGGGCAAAAATCCCAGTGGTAAGATGTGGCAAGCTCATAGAGACTTATCCAAAGCAACTTGGAGCTGGGATTGCTGCAAAAGGTGGCTCTACAAAGTATTGACTTTAGGGGGGCAGGGGGGGGAAGAGTTATACACATTGACTTTTTAAGTTATTTTGTCCTATTTGTTTGCTTCACAATAAAAATAAAAAAAACTTTAAAGTTGTCGGCATGTTCTGTAAATTAAATGATGCAAATCCTCAAACAATCCATGTTAATTCTAGGTTGTGAGGCAACAAAACACGAAAAAAATGCCAAGGGGGGTGAATACTTTTGCAATGCACTGTATGTTGATATTATGCATCACGTGAGGACATGCCAGTTTCAGGTGGGTCTGTGGTTGACTCACAGAGCGAGACACTTCTTGCCCCTATGTAGGGCACCAGTAACTCAGTGTCATTGCACGCTTGTTTTGCTCCCATGCAGAGTCTGAGTTATCCTAGTTATGTTACTCATTGATTGATATACTATTGTGACCATTGGCTTGGTTTTACTTCTTTACCTTCTTGTTCCCTGACCTCTTTTTTTGGCTTCCAAACTGGATTTAAAACCTGTAAAAAAAATATTCTATTGTTATATTACACAGGTAGTCGTTTACCTGTCATAAATGACAGTATAATATTACATGTGTCTCTTTCCCCCTCCCCCTCCCTCCCTTGTGTCTCTTTCCTGCCCTCGCCCTCCCCTGTGTCTCTCCCCCTCCCCTGTATCTCTCTCCCCTCTCCCTCCCCTGTGTCTTTTCCCCCCTCTCCCTCATCTTTGTCTCTTTGCCCCATCTCCCTCCCCTGTGTCTCAACCCCCTTCTCCTTCTCCTGTGTCTCTTCCGCCCCTATCCCTCCCCTGTGTGTCTCCCCTCTCTCTCTCCCCTGTGTCTCTCCCCCCCCCACATCTTTGTCTCTTCGCCCCATCTCCCTCCCCTGTGTCTCATCCCCCCTCTGAGAGGTGGTACATTTTTGTATGTGTGTAAGTGTATTATTTTAAGCCTTATATTTTTAAATGCAGTACATTTTCAGAGGCAGCAGCCTGCTTCAAATTGCACAGAAATGTCTTTATATATTGACATTTATATCTTTAAGTATAGTTGACATTTTCTGATATACTGTAGATGTACAAAAGCCCACACACATGTAATAACTGTCCGCCTTATTAAATTGCGATTTGGCCAATAGAATAGGGCTCTATATAAGCACAGAGCATATTTTTTTACAGAAGTTTTTAGTTAGTGAAGCAAGGTCTTCACTAAAAACTTCTGTAAAATAAATATGCTGTGTGCTTATATAGAGCCCTATTCAATTGGCAATTTAATAAGGCTGTGCATTCCTTAAAATTCTGGTTTTCTAACTTGTTTTAGACGTTCAAAAGTGAACACAAATGTACTATTTATTTACTGTACTACTATACAGTGGAGGGCTTCTATCGCTCTTTTGCCCACCATAAATAAATTGATTGTAATATAGATATAAAGATATGTAGATGTAAAAAAGATATATATATATATATATATATATATATATATATATATATATATATATGGCAATATTAAGATAAGGGCAAATCAAGTTGAAGGGAAGAATATCAAAGGAAACATGGGTGCAGCATCAATCTAATTGGGCCTCGGGCAGCATAAAATCGAAATATGACCATTGTAAACCAGTTTTCTTTATGATGCCACAAAGTTATATATTTTCAAGCTTCACAGGGAAATGTTCCACACACTGCTATGATTACAGTGCCAGTGTCTTCTACTGTAGTTTGCAATTCCCCAACGTGTACAGCTGTACCTACACTGATTGGCTATACAACAAGATGTGAAGTTTAGCACAATAGTGAGGTTAAAATGTTTATTTAAAATAATCCCACTTCCTGTGTTTTATTGTTCCTATTTATTAAAATATATAATAATTTTCTACCTTATGAGTAAGCATGTGGCACTCGCTGTGCTTGTGTGTAGGAGTGGAATTACATTGTTATAGTTTTTTAATTACTCAGCCTTCCTTCCTACTTTGTGGCTCCTAACAAAGCATATAATGCATGTGATCCATTTTACATATCGTAACCTCATATTCACACAATGATGGAAATAATGTGAATTGAGGACTTCCTCAAAAGCTGTTATATGACTCAATGCCTACATAATGTTATTGTTACTGAACAGCACATATAAGTGTTAAAAAAAAACTATGCAGGGGAATTATGAGAAACCTAGAGGAAAAAAGAATAAAATGTCTATCCCTGTGCTATCCCAGAGCAAAATTATACATCTATGTACACTTAAATAACTATACTGAATTAGAAAGTAAATTGCCTCAATAAATAATGAATGAGCCTCACACTAAATTGCCAGAAAAATGAGTGTATTGGGCAGAAAATGCAATGTTTTTGTCCATTTAGTGGGCCATCATCAAGGTTCTTCCTCTTACCATGAGCTGTTAAATAAAACAAAATTGGAACCAGCTATGGATCATACATTGAAATTAATTTGATTAGTTGCCATTCTTTTGAATCCACAACTGGCTAAGCACAGCTTACTGATTTAGCCGTTTTTCATTTTATATGAATATTTTAACTAAATTAATTAATTAATGGTATCCTCCTCAGTATATTTGTGATATACAATTTCACTTACTTAACATACCTCTAAGAAGCCCCCAGAGTAACAGACTCTCACATTCTGGAACCTAACCTTTTTACCCTTTTCTCATGAGAGTTGCCATCTTGTTCTAGTATCTCATGCTACTCTTTGAAGTTAAATTTAATAAAGAACGAGCTGACCAGAGATGATAAACTCTTCTTGCATTTACCATGGATGTATTTATGTTTTATGCTGCCCTAGGCCATTCAGATTTGTTCACCCCCATGCCATACTTGCAGCTCCTCCTTTCCCTTTTCTATATATCAAATCATACCTTTATAGGTGTTTATGTATATATATATCTATATATGGTATGTCAGAAAGTGTCAAGTGCACTAGACCGAAATATCACTACATATAGACATTTCTGCGGATATACAAAATATTTCAATGAACTTTGCTGTATATTCAGGCAGCCTGTTGCCCCCTGAAAATGTACTGCCCTGGGCATCCCTAAAATTAATGAGACAGGGATTAAAAACCCTATGCATGATGTCACTGTAAGCTTTGTTACCACCAAAAAGGACATTCCCAACAAAAAGGGCAATTTCAACCACACACCTACTATAAAGTAACATACCACTAAGAGGAGTTCCATAGTCTCCATGTCCTTCTTCTTCCTTTGCAAGATGGTATTAGACATCTTATATAAATCACAACAGTGGTGAACATCATCCTGTTGACAACTGTGAAATATTAACCATTTAATCTTTAAGGATCATTCAAAAATCCTTTAGATGGTAAGTCTGAGAATTTTCAATTTTGCATGGGAAAGCACTTTGGACACTGGATTATAAGATCAAACACCGGGCCCTGCATTTTTTGTAATGTGTTAATATTGTTTTTGCCTTGAACACAACCCATGGATAGCACTAAAGAATATGTTGGAGCATTACAAATAAACGATAATAATAATATAATAGTAATACTCTGGTACCTTCTGAATGGGACAACCTTCAAGATTCAAAGTATAGGAGAGATTCAAACATTTTGGGTAAAAGCCCTGGGAAATTGGTCCGTACTAGTTTCGTGGTGTCTCTGGTAGAAAAACTGCTAGTGTCTTGGCAGTTTTTTTCATGTTATGTCTTGACTGTAGATCAAGAAAAAGTCGTCAATAGGATGAGCCACAAGTATCTTTTTAGTGTGTTAAGTAAATATTGCATTCCTGAAACACTTGTAGCATGGTTACAGGTTATGTATTGATAAGCTAATAGCACACCTTTAGTAAAATGGTTGGCTCAGACACTCATTTAGGATCAGATATGGAGTGTGTCAAGGAAGTCCTTTGAGTCCACTACAAATTTGCGATTGTTTCTTTATTACGAATGATATGGCATAATGTGACAATACAGTGAATGAGGGCAGTAGGGTCTGGAGTCAATATTAACTGCATTGCCTATGTAGATTATATAATTATTTCAGTATCTAATGAAAATTAATGTAATGAGGTTTTTAAACATCATGAGCAGTTTGTTTACTTTTAGAACACTGTTCTAAGTATGGATAAATGTGAAGTTCCATGAATTGGTCCATATAATACTAAATTCCAGCTGCCATTTAAACTAAAAGAGTCCAAATTTAGCCTTAAAGGGACATGGACGGTTTCTGGATTTCACTAGGAATATAATATACCTAGTATCTATTTACTTTCATGTACTTTATTTTAAGAACTGCTTCTGCCTCTGCAGCTCATGGCACAAAGAATGTGAATTGCAGTATTTCAAATTACCATATTGGTCCGAAAATAAGCCGCACCCGCATATAAGCCACAGCAGTAAAGTTCATTGGGAAAAAATAGAAAAAAGATAGTACTCAAATATATTGCCTCACCCATAAAATTGGAGAGAAAAAGACTCTCAAAGTGATCAGCCATTAGCACTGTAGCTTTTTTTGCAGGTTACAGGCTTTACAGGATGTTAGAATTACTAAAACCGTAAATCGCTATTCAATACCACAGTCTAAAGCCCGAAAAATGGCACCTATAACTCGCAATCGCGTAATTTTGCGTTCACGAATAGAAGGTGCACACGTAACAAGCAAAGTTTGCAAATCGGCAATGATTTTTTTACCGTTGCGAATATAAGCCGCACCCGTAACTCACAAGCTCAAAAATCGGAAAAAAGGTGCGGCTTATATTCGGACCAATACGGTAGTCTGTCGGTGACCTCTCTCAAGTTTTGTGTTGCAGAATATTGCCACTGATTGGTTATAGTGCTACCCCTGTACTAAACTGGCGTCAAGGGCTACAGAGAGGAGAAACCAATTAGGAACTATTTGTAAGAGTTTAGGTAGAAAAACAGAACTTTTAAGCAGTTTTTAGTTAACTAAAGTACACCAAAGCTAAGAGATACACAGGTATATTATGTTCCTAGTGAAATCTAGAAATGTCCCTTTAATATTTTAAATATGACTTTCCAGAATGATGTTTTAGCTCAAATTAACTGTGAAAAAAATTGATCAGAAAAGGTAGCAAATTGGAAGAGTGGTAAAATGTAATTTTCAGAGAGGGTCCAAATTATTAAGATTTCCCTAATGCCGGTTTTTTTTTTTTTTTGGAGCAATCATCTCAATATATAAAAAAATATATACCGTACTTATTTGCCTAGGAATAAAAAAAGATTTGGGATGGGTAATCGATAATAGTTTTTCTGTCTTATTTTTTTGTGTTTCATTTTCAGAAACTGGGCAGATTTGGGAGGAATCATTTGGAATGTGGGTCTCTCCTAGTATTAGATTGTGCAAAATAGGAACTGATCCCAAAATTATTACAAGGAAAGATGCGCTGCCTACATATGTAGACATTGACGCTAATAACAAGTGAAGATGTAATATACAGGAACATGCCCAGGAAACATTTATATAGGTTGCTGTTGGAAGTCCCAGTAAGATAATCCACTCTCTCAAGCTCAAAGCAAACAATCTACCCAATATGGAAGTGCCCGTGACACAAGCTGATTATGCAAATTGTAAGAGTAACTCTCTTCACAAATGTTGCTGAAGTTTTTCCCAAACTACAATTGTACTTTAAGATGTAAGTTTAAAGGAGGCGCAGACATGTATTTTGTTTTCTGTTCATGCTAGTTTTCTAAACTTTAAATTACTTTTGATGCTATTTTTTTAAAGAAAGCAAAACAACAATTGGATCTATCCCAATGTTTAAGAGCAAAGAAATCGCCAGCACTGACAGCTGCAGTGCCCTAATTATTCCCTGCTCCGACGTGGCGTAACTTGACGTCACTGAATCGACAACGAGGCCATCGCTATGTTCGGCACGTGCATTCAGCCCTCGAGGGCCTCGGGCACTCCTCTCATAGCTCAAGGCCTCTTCTGTCGGCGTGCCTTGTAAGCAATGTGCAGCACTAGTGGGAAAATCGTCAGCGCCATCTAGCAGATGGTGGCGGCATTGCTGCTGCCAATCTTTTACGTAGGTGAAGATGGAAAGGACCCATCAATTTCTGAATAACTTAAAATCATGATAGGAATTTGAAGAATTTAGGAGTATTCTAGGTCCGTAAAGGAGCAACATGTACGGTAATCTCCCACCCACTCACTTTAACTGAGACATTACATGTAGGAGGATTATAATTTTACCAAAGAGATGGGGATTTTTCCCAAACGTATAAAACAAAACAAGACTTAAAGTATCAATCAATAATAGTGTCAGAAGCTTCATGCTTTGGTGAGAGAGGAAATATTGCAAGTAGGCTCAATGCAGGGTTTAGAAAGTCTTAAAAGGTTAAACAGAAAGCAAAATAACAATTTCTGTATAACTTAAATCCAATACTAAATACTACTAAATACTTGCTGGCTTGTTGGGAGCCATTGTGTGGGAAGAAGGATGATGGTATCAAAGTAACAAAACTATTTTATGCAGGGGACTACCAATATATTTTTTATATATCCAATTAAAAAGTGGAAATGCAAGCAGCTGAAGTTAAACTGCATACAAAACAAAAATTACTCAAGTGCTGTTAGATACAGGGTAATTATTATTATTATCGTTTATTTGTAACACGTCAACATATTCCATAGAGTAGAGTAATGAACATGGCAGCCACATCTAAATAGGCCACATTATAGATGAATAATCCATATAATCAGTGAGCAATACAGTGTCTTCACCAACTTGTATTGAAGCAATGCCCCCATCCCCATTAATATTAGTATGAATTAATATTTGGTTCTCAACAGCCGACTCAGGAATCGTGTGGGTCCCTAAGATCAGCTGATCTTCAGGGAAACAAATGGATGAGGAGAGCCTACCACTTTAAACATACTTCTACAATTGCTCATATTTATAGACAGATATTTGAGAAACATATTTGTATGTACAATTAATATTTTCAATTCGGTTAAAAATAAAATAAAACTTTAATTTGTCACATTTATGTTTAAAGTGGTAGGTTTAAAGTATGTTTAAAGTGGTAGGCTCTCCTCATCCATTTTTTTCCCTGAAGACCATGTTCAAAATGTCCTTGTTCTGAAGGCATTAAGGGTAACCAGCCCATATAATTTCCCACATTTTACTGAGTCTTTTAACAAAAAAATAGTTTGATTATTTGGTCTACTGGCATGTTTGGTTCATGTTTAGTAGCCCATAAAAAGTATTTTCTTTATATATGTGTACAGCAGCCTCATTCCCATATAGTTACGCGGAAAAAAACATTATATAAAACCTGTTTAAACTTAATTGAAACTAACAGGAAGTGCATAGAGCAATATGTACATCTGTAGATTTCATTGGCAGACAAATTTGACTCATACATCTGTATTACTGCTTATTGGCAGACAAGGACAAGCCCTCCAATTAGTTAAAGGTTTGAATTCGTTTTTTTTTCTGCTTTCTGCTTCATTTGAAAAAAAAGAAGACACACAGTGGTACTTTCTCAAATACCCTCTTTCAGAGGCAAGAAAGAAAAAAATGCCTTTAATTGCCCCTTTAAATGCCACAGTGTAAAACTGCAGCTGTAGTTTGACTTGTCATTGATATTTTGAACCAATATCATTGCAGGCTCAGGTTTGTTATATTCATATGGCAACAACTACCCCAAAACATCATCATATGGCTGTCCTTCACCTCAGAAATAGGGCAATAAAATGCAGACTAGACTTCTTTATGGGTGCTCTTTTATACAAAAGTAAATTATGCTTACATGAAACATTGCATTTAGGTTAGTGAGCTCATAACATATATTTTGTTTCACTTCACTTAGGTTGCACCTTTGGGTTACTACCATACGTTGTAATTATTTGTGACTGAAAAGGTTGATAATTATGTATATTTTTGGTCTATTAAATTTAAATAAACAAACATAAAAGTACTTTAATGTATTTCCCTTGCTTGTGTTTTTTTAGCACCCACATAAAATTCCTCAAACGCTGTCATTGCTTCCCCTGGAAATGAATTCTTGCCTGTGCCTATCAAAATATGTCCCTTGTCATTAGCCAGAAACTTTGACAGGTTATTTTAGTCATGGATTTTTTCTGTCTTCCTAAAATCAAAGGCTAATTTTTGTTTTTTTCTTCATAGAATCCTTAACTTTAAATAGAGGAAGGCATGAAAAAATGTCCTTGTAGACCAAACCATTAGCTATCACATCTTTAAACACAATGGTGTATGTTCACAGTTGTTTTGTCTAGTTTAAAAAAATAAAGAAGTAGAACAATGGGATATTATTAGACGTCAATGCTAAAAACACAATATTCCAACTAAAAACAACCATGGAGATTCCAGTTATAACGTTTGTATTTAATATAATAATACGTTGACAGGTTTAGCATGCTACCTTCTCTAAAGAAGGATATCTGCCACAAATTATTTCAGCAGTGTGGGAAAATGGCTTCCATGAGAGGACATTATCCATCACCACAGATGGTTTGGGCCTATTGTTAGGTGACTCTTCTTTTTCTCCTGTTTTTTGATTGACAATATACTCTTTCATAGGTTGTCCTGTAGTGACAATGGATGAATTTATAAAGTGCTGGTCCCAGGACCTCAAACACCCACACGGTTTCGCTATCAAACTTGGCCCCTAAAGAAACAGGCCCATTTAGTGCCATCCAGTATACGGAGCTTGACAGGTTTGAAGGAAGACATCAGATGGCATCAAAGTGGTTATTAGAAGGGCTCCATGGGGAGTACTTAAACAAACAGTGTGTTTAGGTGCTGAAGTCAAATTATATAACTTTGTGTACTCAAAATGGACAGCTGGGAGTGGAACATAAACCCAAAATAGATATATATCTGGATTTTGGATTTCATATGAAGAGATTCAATAAGAAAATATTAAGAAGAAAACAAGAACTAGTGTTCAGAAGAAAATTGTGATCTGATTTTTTTCTTAGGTAGACTAATATTTTCTTTAACACTATTATAGAACATAGCCAAAGAAGAAAAAGGGCCTGGATCCAGATTAAATATATGTGGGTGAGAGAGGATGGATGAGTGACAATATGGGGGGATTGGGTGAGATGAGAAACAGGTAATTAGCTAACAGGGGTTATGAGTGAAAAGAGGAAAAAATATTGGATTTGGAAAAAAGACAGAAAAGAAGAGAAAAAGGTCAAAATGACTAATGGAGGAGTGAGAGAATCCACAACAAGCAAAATAAAGAAATTAGGTCAGAAGGAAAGAATACAAACTGTGAATGTTTAGTTCTATTGTATAACAGCTATTCCAAGTAGTAGTTTGTTATTAGAATTGTATAAATATATTATTGCCTTCCCATTCGTTGCAGGTCTCTAGTCCTATTAGGAAGACAGGCAAAGGTCTAGGTCCAGGTAAAGCGAAATTGAATACAATATTATTACATCAAGCTTTCCAAAGGAGCATGCATTAAGTATGGCACTTCAGTGGTGCCATTATGGCCTTATTAGTGTAATAAGTACAGACAAGGGCCAAATATGTTGACATTCTCAGACAGTGCATATTCATAGGCTATTTTCTAAAGACAGGGACACATATATTTTGAATTTTCAGAAAATATGACCCTTTTATAATGGTACAATGTACTTAATATACATTTTTTGCATGAAGAATGTAAAAATACTGTTATGAAATTATAGAATGATGAGATTTTGAATTTAGCATGCAAACTCCCTTTTTTTGTAGTGCGACACAATAACTGAAGTGAACAAATATTTTAATATACAAAAGAGTAAACTATTTCTGGAAAGTGTCAGGACATTGATTGAACTTTGTTACCTCTTGCTTAGACTTTATTTAACGTAAACTGTAAATTACATTTATTCTCTATAGCTTGCTCTCCTGTCCTAATGTGATGGTTCACATTAAAAAAATAATTAAAAATATATAAAAAATATATAAAAACATCTATTGTTTTTTTTTACAAGTTTAACTTGTGTGGTAGGCTCTTATTCTGTTAACACTAACAAATTGAGTTATTCAAGTACAGATGACTAATAAGTGACTGGCTAAGGTAAGACATAAAGATTACCTTTAATAGTGGAACAGTTCCATGGGTCACGTCATTCAGTATGACTCGAAATAGAAAAAGAAAGAACAGAAGTACATAAAACTTTTCAATAGATTAAACCTAAAATCAAAAGTAAAAGCTATGAGTCACAAATCAGGTATATGACACATGATATGGTATGTGTACAATGGGCTATACAAAATCCCACAGGATTGCCTATTGGGTGGTTATTCTCAAGAGTGAGACAAAGGACAGATACACAATTACACACACAGAAATAGAAACACACATAGGACAAGCACGCACAGGTCATGGAAACATATACAGGACAAACACATACCTAGGATATCGAAGAACACACTGGATAGACACATGCAGAGGAAGCTACACAGGACAGACACACAATGGAAAAGGAAACACACAGTACATAGAAACATACATAGGACAGACGCAGGACATGTAAACACACACAGCACATGTAAACACACGCAGAACATGGAAACACAAGCAGGACAGACACACGCAGGACAGTCATACACACAAACAGGACAGATATACACACACGCAGGACATGGAAACACACACAGGACATGGAAACACGCAGGACATGAAAACACGCACAGGTCATGTAAACATGCAGGACATGGAAACACATGCAGGACAGACACACACATAGGATATCGAAGAACACACTGGATAGACACATGCAGAGGAAACTACACAGGACAGACACACAATGGGAAAGGAAACACACAGTACATAGAAACATACATAGGACAGACGCAGGGCATGTAAACACACACAGCACATGGAAACACAAGCAGGACAGACGCAGGGCATGTAAACACACACAGCACATGGAAACACAAGCAGGACAGACAAATACAGGACAGACACAGACAGGATATGGAAACACGCAGGACATGGAAACACACACAGGTCATGGAAACACACAGTACATGGAAACACAAGCAGGACATGGAAACACACGCAGGTCATGGAAACACGCAGGACATGGAAACACACGCAGGACATGGAAACACACACAGGTCATGGAAACACGCAGGACATGGAAACACTCGCAGGACATGGAAACATACGCAGGACAGACACACACACGGAGGACATGGAAACACACACAGGACATGTAAACGCACACAGAAGAGACACACACAAGACAAACACACACAGGACAGACACACACACAGAAGACATGTAAACACACACAGGACATGGAAACACGCAGGACATGGAAACACAAGCAGGACAGACACACACATGCATGACATGTAAACACACACAGGCCAGACACACACATGCAGGACATGGAAACACACGAAGAACACGTAAACACAGGACAGACACACACAGGAAATTCAAAAATGCATAGGACGCACACTCACTCACTGGACAGAGAAACACATACAAGACAGAGATGCACACACATAGGAATGGGAAAACATAGAGCACAATCACTCACACAGAGCAGAGACACACAGGATAGACACACAAGCTAAGGAAATAAAAATACTAGAAATAGTCACACTCATACTGGAAGCTGAAATACACATAGGGCAGGCACACCCACAGGACAGGGAAATCCACATTGCACAGGCACACACATAGAACAGGGAAATATACAAAGGACAGACACACATGCACGGGACAGGGAATAAAATATTGGACAAGCACAAAGGGAATGGACATATAGGATAGAGAAATTCCAGGTATCAGAAATCATGGGGCCCAATAAACAGTAATATACAGTATACATCCCCCAGTCTTTGGCCCATCATGTATTTTGTTTATGTTGAAATTCTTCTCCTAATTATATATCTTAATCCATTACCATATATTGAATTAGTTATATATCACTCCATTGCTATTATTCCTCACCCTATCCAATGCTCCTTTCATTCCAGACAATCTCACTGACTTAATGCAGGCAGCACAAGGAGAGTGGGCTTGCACAGAGGTGGGAATGGACCAGAGTGCAATTCAAATCCCTGGACAGTGTATATTATTACACACAACACTCCCATTAAACTGACACAGCACAGGTACTAATTACTGTATACTACAAGTACTTTATCAGTTGATTATTATTATAATAAAAAATGTGTTTTGTCATAGTAAACTTATATTGGTGTTTTACCAGTCAATGAGTCTTTGAGAAGCACCCACCAAACAAAGAGTCATATCCCTTGCTAATGGCAAATCATTACCAATAATTGCTATCTACCACTTGTGGCTTTAAACCTATTTTTTTTCAGTGTAAAGCTAAGTGCTAATAAAAAGTCAAACAATGTTTAAACTCCATCAAGAAACTAATAGTTATACAGAATTTCAAATTAAACCTGTGTTTACAATCTAGAAGCTGGGCCGTCCCTTTCTTTTTGGTCCTACACACAGGTTAGGTACAAACATAGGGCAGGAGGGGATACACAAAGCAGTGACAAATATGTACATGTCAGGGTTACTCACATGCTAGGGAAGCTTATATTAAGTTTTAGCATTGGTTAATAGCACGTGAATGTGCACATGCTGGAGTTTTTGTTTTGTTTGATAGAAACCACTAGGAGATGTACAGACATCATGGCTCTATTTGCAACAGAAAGCTCTCTATGTTTGCATTTTGCATGTTATTCTACCCTGCTTGGAGTTTTTTTTTTTTTTTATATCTTTCCTACAAATTGTTCCTGAATTTCAGCAAGTGTGATTTAATGAACTACTGTTTTTCAAATGTGTTACCAACCTCACGAACATATGAAGTTGTTCCCAATCTACAATGGTGCTTTAAAGGACTACTGTACTTAAAGTAAAAAGACACTTGTTTGTGAAGTATGTACCAAATAACAATAATAGTAACTGTGTAACCCTTTAGAGAGAGAGAGAGAAAAATGAAGGGGGGGGGGAGAGCGTGGGAGGGGACAGAGGGAGGAGGACAGAGGGAGGGAGAGAGGGAGAGAGGAGGCAGAGAGGAAGAGGGAGGGGAGAGAGAGAGAGGGAGGGGGAGAGAGAGTGTGGGAGGGGACAGAGGGAGGAGGACAGAGGGAGGGAGAGAGGGAGAGAGGAGGCAGAGAGAGAGGGAGAGGGAGGAAGGGGAGAGAGACTTAGGGAGGGGGAGAGAGAGGGAGGGGGAGAGAGAGCATGGGAGGGGACAGTGGGAGGAGGACAGAGGGAGGGGACAGAGGGAGGAGGACAGAGGGAGGGAGAGAGGGAGAGAGGAGGCAGAGAGAGAGGGAGAGGGAAGGAGGGGAGAGAGATTGAGGGAGGGGGAGAGAGAGGGAGGGGGAGAGAGAGCATGGGAAGGGACAGAGGGAGAGGACAGAGGGAGGGAGAGAGGAGGCAGAGAAAGAGGGAGAGGGAGGGAGGGGAGAGAGACTGAGGGAGCGGAGAGAGAGGGAGGGGGGGAGAGAGGGAGGCAGAGAGGGAATGAGAGAGAGAAAGTGAGAGAGAGGGGGGTATGGAAAAAGAGAGGGAGAGAAAAGAAATGGAGGGGACAGAGGGAGGGGGCAGAGGGAAAGAGGAGGCAGAGAGAGACAGAGGGGAGAGAGAGTGAGGGAGGGGGAGAGAGAGGGAGAGAGGGATGGAGACAAAGAGGGATGGAGAGAGAGAGGGAGGCAGAGAGGGAATGAGAGAGAGTAAGTGAGAGAGAGGGGGTGAGAGAGAGGGAGGGAGAGAGAGAAATGGAGGGAGAGAGACAAGAGGGAGAGAGAGGGTGGTGGTAGAGAGACAGAGTGCACACAGAGGACAGAGACAGAATGCAAAGAGAGAGAGGGACGGCGCACAGAGAGAGAGACATTGCTCACAGAGAGAGAGACATCGCTCACAGTAATAATAATCATAATAATGTTATTATTATGTTGCGGTGGAATCTACCATTTTGGTTTCTACTGGTATCTTTGTACACATAGGAGCGTTAGAGTGCAAAGAAAGCTTTATATGCACAGTGAAGTGTGGCAGTTAAAACTGGAAAGCTCATTAGTTAAACAATATCTTACTGATTCAGCAGCTACCAGAATCAGTTCAGCACAGAAAATGGATTTGTATAATACAGAATAATTGCATATAAAAGTGATAATTTAAAGGGACTGTTGAGGCTTTTTTTTTTTTGATTTGCACCAGTTTTTTTGAACTAGGTAAAATAAGCAGTTTCATCCTCCTCGTAATTGTGAAATAAAATTGTCACTTCACTTACTTCTAAGAAGCCCCTCATCCTGTCTTCCTGTTCTCTCTCATGATAGCTGACATTTTGTACAGTTATGACCTAAAGCCACACCCATAGGGAGAGTCTTCACACTACATACAGACACAAAACTTGTGATTGTCCTTATTTTTGTACCCGTTATCAAGAGTATTTATTCAAAGGACCGTACAGTAAAAATGTGAGTATAGCATTTCAATGCTCTTAATAATAACTTTTTTTTCATATATTTTCTTATTTAGTCATATACATTGTTTATATTTTTTTCTTAAAGCACACTTCCTTTTACTGCATTATTTTTTAAGTCGCATTTTGTCTAATACGCTGTAAAAATATAACTGTAAAACATGTTACTCTTTATACTGTAGGAGGACATTCCTCTCCAGATATGGAAACTAGAACCATGGACAGCATCAGACCTTACTTTTTTGTACTTCCAAGAACGTGACTACAAATGTACAGGTTATTACATTTCACCATGGAAGTGCAGGGCAAAGTTTGCATCTGCAGAAAGTATTCATCATTTTCCAGTGACTACAATTATCTATTTTAATTAAAAAAAGATATATAAGGCATCATAGCCATTGTCCAATTTACCACAAAACAATTTGAAGGTTATTTTTTCTTCTATAGTTATCTTGAGAAATGCTTAAATTGACAATGAGGAAGTTCCAGATATGGTATAATGTTAAAGTATAAGAGGTAGCAAGTTATATATCAACTGAATGCTATTTTAAACAAATGTAGTTTTCTACAGTAAAATAAGATGAATGTTTCTTATTTTGATCACTCCATGAAAAAAAAGGAGTGAAGAATTTTCCTAATGAGAGATCATTGTGTTTTATTACTGTTAATCCCCTCAGGCATTGTTTTCAGCCCAGTTGGCAGGACAAAAAAGAGACTAGGCATGCTCAGGAACAGGTGATTGTGCCGAAAACAATAATTAAATGCAATGATCTCTCATTAACAAAACTTTCCAGCAAAACAGTTTGGCCAGACAGCAAAAAAAGGATGTATACAGTTTCACATATATGTATGTATAGTTACAATATACGGGGTAGAGGACAGAATAGGGAGGTCACATGAGGTAAGGTTTAGGAGAGAAGTATTGTTTAAAGCTGAAGGATAGAAGAATTAAGGGCCAGTGTAAGCGAATATCGTGTGAAACTTTTTTTAGTTCACCATTAACATTATACATGCATGTGCAAACAGCAGCAAAGCAAATCTTTAGCCAGAAAAAGTAATTTAAAAACACAGGCCCATATTCAAGTGCAAGCCTGCAGATTACGTTATACAGGCCGTATGTCTGCGGGCTTGAGATTTGCTACAATTACAGAGCGATTCAATTGAACAAGCCCACAATTTACGGGCCAAAAGCGTAAACGATGCAATCATAAGTAACATTTCAGAGCGTGATCATGATCAATTAAGCAAGGCAGTAATTACAGATTTAGAAACAGCCAATAGTAAATGAGTCATCATTACGTCAGTAAAACATGGAGGTTACACGTCAATCAATTAGTGTTTAGAAGTCCAATATGCGATCAGACTCGCAACTCGGCAATGTACAAAATAATAAAAATGAATGGTGATACTGTTTTAGTCCATGTGGGTGGCCTGATATGTATTAACTCATTGATTCCCGAGATTGATATGACACCAAAACTAAACGTAAAAAAAGCTTGATTTGCGAGCTTGAGACTGTTGTGCAATTAATTCTAATGTCTTTTATCGCTTTACCCATCTTTAAAAGTGCAGTATTGATTTTTTATTTGCATTTACAGTGCTACGAGTCCTATCTGGTACCCGTAGAATTTTCTTCTACATTTGCCATTTGCGGGTTTGAAAATATTTACGGGCTTGAGGAATTGTAGCAATTGAATAGCAATTTTCCATTTTAGCGATTGTAACTTTTGTAGGCTTGAAATATCAAAGGCTTAGATGGGTTGTAAATTACCAACAGGGATTTTCAGCCTGTAACCCGAACACGCCAATTGAATAGCAAATTATTTTATGGGCTCCATTACGGGATCCAGTAACTTACAATTGCTCAATTGAATAGGACAGTTTGCATCATTAATGACCACTGCTGTATTCCTCCCACCACTCTCATTCAGCTAAGCACTGAGGAAATGAAGTGAAAGCTTTCAACTGTGATAACATTAATCAAGTCTTACTAAGAAAGCCTAATTAACATTATCACTGTTGAAAGCTTCCACTTCCTTTCAGTGCTGCTTAGGGTAGTGAGAGAGGTAGGGAGGAGTACAGCAGTGGTTATTAATGAGGTAAACTATATTTTTAAATCAGATTTGCTTTGCTGCTGTAGTAATAAGGAATTCCCAAGTTTCTTAAGAAGTCAATTAAACACCCTTTAATGTATTAACTTTTCTATTCAATTATGCTGCAATGGAATCTTTTTATCAACTGCTGAGGTGGGAATGCCGAGGAAGTTTAGAATGTGGCATCTAAAGGTGAAAAGGACAGTCTCTGCTAAGAAAATAAACAGCTGAGAAAAGAAAATGGATAACTTCAGTAAAGAATAATCGGATAAACCTAAAAATATAATGCCTGTAATTATTTATGTATTTATTTATATTGATAAAATAAATTCCCAATTACCAAGTTTAATTAATTAAAATATAGAAAATATAGAAAAAAATGACCACCAACAATGAAAAGTGAAGGCATTTGCTGCATTGGAAAGATGGCATTTGATTCCTTTTTTGAAAGTGAAGCTCCTGGAGCAGAATATACTGCTTTGAATGTAGAACTGTATTTGGGGGGGTTGTCCTTATCAGCCAATGTGCAGAAATATATTGTATGCTTCATAAATGTCTGCCAATGAGAGTCGTGCACATTTCCTGCTCACACAGGGGTGACATTTCCTGTTAGTTTCTAATGAGATTAAACAAGTATTACTAAAAAAAAATTACGAAAAAAAAAAAATTATAATTTTTAAAACATGCTCTTTTATATGTATGAGAGAATAAAATTACATTCCATGTCCCTTTAATCTATTTGGTGGCCCATTAAAACCTATCCTATTGATTATTCTTGTGTGCTTAGAAGTGGTAACGTCTCTCTTTTACTATGGCAAACATAAAGCAAGACTTGGGCACAGATGTTAAGGGATTGGGTATTGATTGAAGGAGGGATGGTGAGGTGTTAATACAGTCTGTTCAGAGCTCATTGTGTTGGTTCGCACTTGAACGCCATGCTTTACGGTGCTAAATGAGACTCTTCGCTTGTCATTTGATGAGCATCTGGTGTTGGGTTAGTTTACCTTCTCCTCATTAGGAGAACTAGCCTGGTTTACCCATGTGTTTTTCTATCATTGACACAAAAAACTGTCAAAGCAAGCGAAACTAGCATGAAGCTGTGAAAAAACAACATTATCACCTCCCAATTTTCAACAAAATTAGGCTTATTTGCTGGAGAACTCTAAAAAATGATCTGGGGGCAATTATATTAGACAAAATGTGTTGATCAATTTTTTTCTATATGGTCATTTGAATATATGCAATATATTCATGAATATGTTCTTCCATTTTCTTTTCTCGGTTGCTTTTCTCTGTTTCTTTCTCAGAAGGCCATGTCATTGTAAATTACTGAGTTTTCCATTACTCCGCCTGAAAGCACTGACCAGTTTAGATGCCACATTCACATTGTGCAAATAGAAATATTCCTGTGCATTCTTCACATCTCAGCAGTTTAAACTGTTTTGAATGTGTGCACACAGTGAGTTTTTATTACATTCACACATTATTTGATTGGCATATATGATAAGAAAATCAAAAAGATTCTGAAAAATGGATGTTACTGATAATATTGCATAAGTGATATTTTGATATATCAAAAGCTCTGCTTTTCCATCATGGCAACCACTGTAGTTTGGTAAAAACTTCACATGCTTGTGAAGTATGCAACAAACTAACAACATTAGCAGCTATGCACAATAAAAAACATATTTTTTTTTGGAGAAAATACAACTTCCTCCCACTTTTCACTGGTTTCTAATCCTAATAGTAACAAAAGCAGTAGGCCTGCTGACATTAAATAACAATGAAATACAATGCTTAAAAAATGAACATTGTTAAGCCAAGTTCTACAAAATATGAGCAGTGGCTGAGCTAGTAAATGGAGGGCCCTAGTGCAAAATGATTTGGGGGCCCCCCTTATAACTTCTCTCTACAAGGTAGGTGCCTGTAGGGTTCAATAAAGAAGACAAAAATATATGTAGATGGTCAAATAACCCATAGAGTGATCAAATCATCTTTCAATACAAATAATTACCATAATAAATTAAGAGACCGGTTTTATTCCAGGTAACAGAGGGCCCCTACACTGTTGTGTGCTTTGCATCTGCTGCACCAGCAGTAGCTACTACACTGAATATGACATTTCAGTGGTCTTTTAAGGACTAAATGTGTGTGTTTAGTTGTTCAGTCATGTCCAATTCTCCATGACCCTATGGACTACAGCATACCAGACACATCTTGTGTCTGGTTGTGCTCATATATAAGGTTATCTTGGCAAAGATACAGGATGCCAGTTCCTTCTCCAGGGAACCATGATTTGTCTGTCCTCTCTGCTATGACTTGTCCTTCTTGGGTGACCCTACATGGTAGAACTTACAGCTTCACTGAAGTACACAAGCCCCTTCACCACAACAAGGTAGCGATGCAGAAGGGACTAAATACTTGTGTTCATATCTTATAAAACAGGTTAAAGATACAACATTTGTCATCATTAAAACTTTAATCCCAAATTAGAATAAATTTAATTACATACGTAACCACTCCTATAATTGTCCAATCCAGGATCCATGATTTGCCGGTTATTTTCTTAGTAATGTTTTGTTGATAACTAATCAAATAATGCAAATAAGAGGAAAATATCTCCCCACCCCCATAAAATATGTGATCGAGCCCCTCTGGCTGAACACTGGCCAAGACGCATCTGTTGCATATAGCCCTGAGAGCATCTGCTAGCACTTCTCACCCTCACAGTGATCTGGTGATGTTGTTTCTCCCAAAGGTAACCTTGTGATCAGCACTGTCATGTCTATCATTGTCTGCCACAGCTTGTTCCCACGACGCCATGCTGCCAGATCTATCAATTCTAGTTATCTGCAATGTAAAGCATTGTCTGACGTATATAGCTGGCTTTGTTTTACAAAACTATAAACATTTGGGTAACATACTGTGCAAAAAAACAAACAAAAATATTATATATATATATTAGTTTTTAATGTTAAAGGGACAGGTATAGTGTGGTAAACAACTACATATTATCAAAAAAAAAATTGCTTAATAAAGTCTTAGTGTCAAACTGTAAGAAGTAAAACTGATTTTAAAAACCTAATTTGATCATGTGTTCTATGTGCCTCCTTATTGTGGATTTAACTAATTTAACAATCTATCTATCTATCTATCTATCTATCTATCTATCTATCTATCTATCCATCTATCTATACATTTATCTATCTATCTATCTATCTATCTATCTATCATTCTATATCTATCTGTTAGTCTATATGCCACTATCTGTTTATCTATATCTGCATGTGTGCATAACTGTCTATTTAATATATATATATATATATATATATATATATATATATATATATATATATATATATATATATATATATATATATATTTATATATATATATATATATATATATATATATATATATATATATATATATATGTCTATCACATGTTGTTGTTGTTCAGTCCTTCAGTCATGTCTGCAACACACCATATGGTTTTCTTGGCAAAAAGACTGGGGTGGGTTGCCAGTTCCTTCTCCAGTGGGCCGTGATTTGTCTGACCTCTCTGCAATAACCTGCCCATCTTGGGTGACCCTACATGGTATAGCTCACAGCTTCACTGAGGAACGCAAGCCCCTTCACCACGACATGGTAGAGACCCAGAAGGGACTATCACATGCACTGAGGTGTTAATTTTATAGTGGCATCTGAAATGTATTCAAGCTTTACACCTTAGCCCATTTGTCTCTTAGACCATGGATGTAGATAAAAGAATTAGAATTTTAAAAAGATGCAATAAATTGTATTGAGTTATTACATTGCCTCATCATTAACTTTCACAAGCTGTTTTTCCAGATAATAGCAAGCAATTACTATAAAAAGTGAAATATATTTATATAGTGTGTATATGTATATATATATATATATATATATATATATATATATATATATACATATATATATATATATATATATATACACACACATATGTATACATATGTATATAAAATATGTTGCCAAATATAAGTGGATAATATATATATATATATATATATATATATATATATATATATATTGGATAGCTCGTTCCATCCACATGGCATGCTCTGGTACCCTCACTAGAAAGCATTATAAGGATGATCCTACATGCTATTATGTGTGTGTCTGGTGTTTAAACACCCTCTGGTTGTGGGATTGAGATCAGTATTTCCCAGAGAGCAAGCTGTCATTGTGCCTTGTCCTTCTGTCAGGCAGTTAGCATGTCGGGGTCTTCTCCTGTCCTGGGAACCTTTGGAGTGAGCTCGGCTCGAGGCAGCTAAGGTCCCTTGAGATCTACATTTAACGCAGGGGCAGCCCAGTGAAAACACAACAGATGCTGTTAGGGAAGCGTGTTTACAGTCCTGTGAAGTTATGGCCTCTGTGGACCTATTGACCACAACCAATATCAAGTGCCGTCCAGGGCCCTGGAATTTTATTTAGTAGTTAAATGGCTGGCCATGAGCATGAATATATAACACCATCTGGCCTTTATTAGGTGATCAGTTTTTTATGCAATTAATCTATTCAGTTCAACATTGATTATTTAATTCCCCATTATTTATTTCACAATAGATACAGAGTGTTTATATCATTGACAATCTGTGAATTATTTAATAGAAACAAAATTAACATTTTGTGCAAAATAATCCAGTGGTAATGTTGGTATATGGATAATTGAAGGTAAATTTGCCTTACAGTTCATAATTGTGTATTCAACTTGCATGACTTTAGTGTGCCTCTTGTGTTGCTGTTGTAATTCAGCTTTCATTACTTTTGTGTAGCAAACAAAAAGTTAGTCATTTTTAGTTAATTGTGAAAAAAATCTTACACTGAAAATAACTGAAAGGACATTTCATGTTTTCTGCCTGCCAGCAGTGGTGGCCAATGGCCACTAGATTTTCTTTAATTTCCTAGTATTAGGGGTTAGGGTTAGATTTATAGCAAAGGGTTAGATTTTGGGGGTTAGGGTTTGGGTTAGATTTAGTTTTTTTTGGGTAGATTTTGGAGGTTAGGGTTGGGGTTAGTGTTTAGGGTTAGATTTAGGGTTGGCGGTTAGGAATAGTTTTAGGGGTTAGGGTTAGAATTAGAGTAGGGTTTAGGGTTAGGGTAGTGGCAGATGATAAGCTTTACACTAACAAGAAATCCAAGAAAATCTCAGCCGCGCCACCAAGTGGCTGCTGGCCACCACCACTGGTGGGCAGAAGACACGAAAGATCCAACTGAAATACCCACCATCTTCAAGCTGGATCTGCTAAAATATTTTTAAATTGTAGTAAGAAGTGCAGTAGACTTCCTTGCTGCAGTTTGAAAAGGATAGGAGGAGCTCCAGCCAAACAATAAAGTAATTTTATGTGTTGGTTTTCTCACAAATGAACAACTTTATTTAATCATAATAAACCAAAAAGTTTTTTTGTTTTTACATTGGTCTTTATTACTTCAAAGTCATGAGAAATATGTAACAGGGTAGTCATTCCAGGAGGTGTAAAGTCATATGCATAATTATTTAACAAAACTAGACTAAACAACACTAAAAAATGCAAAACTAAGCACTTTGGCCACAAAATCCAGGGTCCATCAGAGGCATCAAAATGTGTGTTTTTTTCTAATTAACAACTAACTTCATGACTTTTTCCTGCTTAATCATGCTCTTAGTCAG
>CM050165.1:139041077-139171077 GCA_027410445.1 Discoglossus pictus | reverse complement strand
AACCAGAAACACAGATGTGCCTGGCGTGCTGCCTCCATATGGTCACCGAGAGTTGGATACAACTGCAGGACTGAACAACAAAAACATAATTTACACATCTCACTGAATAGAAGTGTTCCTCTTTGGTCATTTGAAATGTTGGGAGGTATCCATTAGGATGACATCTTTTGAATACTGACAGAGGACATGTGTAGAGGCCATGCACTGTTTTTTCAGATGTAACACTGTTCTTTGAAGCCTACCCAGAAGAAGTGTAATAAACGTTTGATAACTGTTGATCCTAAAATAATTTGTTAGAAATAAATATTCTAATTCCACAAGATTTTGCATGAAAAGTTTACCAATTTTAAAATCCAAAAAGGGTGATGATTCTCCATTCCATCATTGGGGTTTTCCACTCCTCACCTCAAGACAACAATGGTCCTTTCAACAAATTTCTGAAAATAATTTATACAAAAATAGGTCAATACCTACCATTTACTAGTATTCTTCTCCAATATAGCTTATGATGCCTGGATCTATTAGTTGATGAATAGAGATGTCGCGAATAGTTTGCCGGAGGACTGTTCCCGGCGAACATAGCATGTTCGCGTTCGCGGCGAACTGCGAACATATGTGATGTTCGATCCGCCCCCTATACTTTATCATTGAGAAAACTTTGACCCTGCACCTCACAGTCAGCAGACACATTCCAGCCAATCAGCATCATACCCTGCCTTCCAGACCCTTCTACCTCATGGACAGCAGCCATTTTGGAATCATAACTAACTTGCAGTCTTACTGAGAGGAGGGAGAGTGTAGGTGATGCTGATTGAATAGGGAAATCAATAGCTAGGCAAGTTTATTCAGTGTCCAGTGAGTGCAGTGCTGAAGGACTCATCAGATCTCTGCTGTAAACACAGCGCCCCAAAAAGCCCATTTTAGGGCTATAACATCTTTTTCTTTTGTTTGTTTTTTTCTGTCTAATCTAACTTAATTTGCCTGTCTCCCTGCTAGCCCCTGCTAGCAAGTGTGTGTGTCAGGCTCACAGCTTATACTGTGTGTGCACAGTGCAACCAATACAATCTTGTTTACTAGTTGTCTACTTTTAAAAAAACAAAACTTTTATTTTGTTAAATCTTAGTTCATTTGCCTGACCGCCAATCTAAGTTCATTTGCCTGACCGCTAGCCGGTGTGTGTTTCAGGCTTACAAGTACTTTGCCAAGTTCAACCAATCCAATCTAGTGGTGTACCAGCAGTCTTCATTTAAAAAAACAATAATTTTATTTTCTTAAATCTAAGTTCATTTGACTGACCGCTAGCCAGTGTGTGTGTCAGGCTTACAAGTATTGTGCCAAGTTCAACCAATCCAATCTAGTGGTGTACCTGCAGTCTACATTTAAAAAAACAACAATTTTATTTTCTTAAATCTAAGTTAATTTGCCTGACCGCCAATCTAAGTTAATTTGCCTGACCACTAGCCAGTGTGTGTGTCAGGCTTACAAGTACTGTGCCAAGTTCAACCAATCCAATCTAGTTGGGGTACCAGCAGTCTACATTTAAAAAAACAATAATTTTATTTTCTTAAATCTAAGTTCATTTGCCTGACCGCTAGCCAGTGTGTGTGTCAGGCTTACAAGTACTGTGCCAAGTTCAACCAATCCAATCTAGTGGTGTACCAGCACTCTACATTTAAAAAAACAAAACCCTTTTTTCTTGTGTAATCTAATTTCATTTGCCTGCCTGCCAGTGTGTGTGTCTTAGGCTCACATCGTATACTGTGCCCACTTGCCCAGTCAGTGCCACCACTCATATCTGGTGTAACAGTCAGTAGTGCACATTTAAACAAAGAATACAATTTTGACTGTAATACATTGAATAGCAGTTACTTGTCTGCAAGCGTCTGTGTCAGGCCTACAGCGTCTACTCTGCCAACTTCTGCAAGTGCACAGTGCCACTCATATCTGTTGTCACAGTAGCTTGCACGCATAGTACCAATCTGTCAAAACCTGTAATGATGAATGAGGTCTAGAGTAGCCTGGTTCCCTTATCCTCTACAGGTTGAAACCTAATGTTTGGGTGATTCCAGACCAACACATGAGTACAAGCAGCACACAAACTCAAAGCTGCCATCCTCCTCCTGGTCCAGCATCATCAGCCACATCAACCACTGCTGTCCTCCTTGCCCCCTCTCAACCATCCGCCACTCCGTCTCTCGCCTTGAGCAGTTCCTGCTCATCTGCCCATAGTCAGGTGCCTGTAAAGGACATGTTTGAGAGTAAGAAGCTAATGTCACAAAGTGCCCCAAATTTGAAGTGATACGACCAACCAAGCATCTTTTTCCATCTCCCGGTCCCAGAAATCCAGGCCTTATACACGTGCCCTGATAGGTGACGTAACAAGTATTAAACTGATAAGAGTAGTACTTACAAACACGCCACTCCTATATGGTGGCACCTTTGATTGCACGCGCCGTGCCCCAAATTTGAAGTGGTACGACCAACCAAGTATCTTTTTCCATCTCCCGGTTCCAAAAATCCAGGTCTTATACACGCCCCCTGATAGGTGCCCTGATAGGTGCTGTAACAGGTATTAAACTTATAAGAGTAGTACTTACAAACACGCCTCTCCTATATGGTGGCACCTTTGATTGCACGTGCTGTGACCCAAAATTTAAGTGATACGACCAACCAAGCATCTTTTTCCATCTCCTGGTTCTAAAAATCCAGGCCTTATACACGCCCCCTGATAGGTGCTGTAACAGGTATTAAACTGATAAGAGTAGTACTTACAAACACGCCACTCCTATATGGTACCACCTTTGTTTGCACGCGCCGTGCCCAAAAATTGAAGTGATACGACCAACCAAGCATCTTTTTCCATCTCCCGGTTCCAAAATTCCAGGCCTTATACACGCCCCCTCATAGGTGCTGTAACAGGTATTAAACTGATAAGAGTAGTACTACTTAACACACCTTATAATAATGCAGAGAGAGGCAACGCAGTGAGAGGAGTCTGAAGAAGAGGAGTCAGAGGAGGAAGTGGCTTTGAGGAGGTGGAAGACCAAACACAGCAGGCTTCCCAGGGGGCTTGTTGTCACCTTTCGGGACCCTTGGTGGCTGGGTGGAGGAAGAGACCTTCAATGACATCAGTGAGGACAAGGAACGGGACATGGCTAGCTTGGTATCCAACCTTGTGCAAATGTCACTGTGAAGCGGGCCTAACCCTTACACTACCTGATCGATACAACATCATACCTGATGTTTTAAAGCATGTTATTCCAAACAATTTAGGAATGTTAGGTAATTTATGCCCTTTATGGCTTAAAACCAGACTCTGTATCAACTATGTAATTTTCCGTGGGAGTTTTGACATGGACCCCCCTCCGGCATGCCACAGTCCAGGTGTTAGTCCCGTTGAAACAACTTTCCCATCACTATTGTGGCCAGAAAGAGTCCCTGTGGGTTTTAAAATCCGCCTGCCCATTGAAGTCTATGGCGGTTCGCCGGGTTCGCCGTTACGCGAACATTTGCGGCGGTTTGCGTTCGCGGTTCGCGAACCGAAAATTTTATGTTCGCGACATCAGTATTGATGAATTAATAGTAGAAAAAGAGAGGTACCAATGCAACTCTATAGTTCCCGGATTTAGACCTCATCTAGAATATTGTGTCTTGTTCCGAAGAATGTATTTTTAAATTAAAGAAGAGCAACTAAAATGGTGCATGATCTAAAAACAAAACTTATACATAAAGGGCCTCATTCAATTGCAATTTGGACAATTAAATAGGGCTCTATATAAGCACATAGCATATTTCTTACAGAAGTTTTTAGTTAGTGAAGACCTTTCTTTTGGATAGAAGTTCACTAACTGTAATAAGTATGCTATGTGCTTATATAGAGCCCTATTCAATTGTCCGAATAGCAATTAAATGAGGCCCATAGACTTCAAGACCTTTATATTTAACAATTAGGAATGCCTGGATTAAGCATAAGATTAAATTAAGTCAATTGTTTAGGTAGACATGATGGTCAGACCAGATGGGCCTTTTTGGTTATTCTGTGCCGTCAAATTTTTGTCTATGTTACAGAATTCCTAATTGTCCCACCACAAAATCTTATTGCAAATCTTGCAAACGTTGCTCCCTCCAATCTCTTTCTTTTTTTTTTTTTTATCCTCTTTTATTTGTTTTTTCCAAAAAGAAACATACAAAATATAAAACATTCTCACATCACATACACTATTGCAGGATACATATTAATAACCAACATAGAGATATAAAGGATATAAAAGACAGTATAGAGCTAATATATATCTATACATGGATACCTTTATAATAGCCATAAAATATAATTCAAAAACTTAAATCTACACAGAATGCCAAATTTGCCAATTGGAGATCAGACCTTTTTTCTTTACTTTCTCGATTTGTTCAGAGTTCACAACATATCTATTTCTATTAATACACCTTGCTATTTCATGTATAGAAGGAAGCTGGTCTGATTTCCAATATCTTACTACCATTTCAATAATACACGTTAGATCAAAAAATTACGATGCAAAGCTCCCTCCAATCTCCACACCATATTTATAAAAATGACTGAAATTTACAATTGTGTTAAATAATAATGAAATTGTGTTTTTATTCAAATGTAATTCATTAAAAAAATCAGCCCTTTAATCACATTTCTTCTCTTAGAAACATGTACTTTCTTTGGCTAGTGTTATCTGCATTTTAAGAATTAAAGGAACTACTCTCGCAATGCGGCTTCATATAATTTATGTGGTTACACAATGTACAGGAATTAGCTCACTCTTCAACGTTCAACTCAGATTTGACATTATTTTAAATAATTTATATATTTATGACAAATTGCACTAGAACAAGAGCAAGATTTCAGCTGTTATCATTATATCAATGTCACATCAATATACCAATCTATTTGGTATCTTTGAGTTGCTCTCAAAGTGGGTTATCATGTCCATAGAACTAACCTATTAAGGTTAGTTTGTTCTCTGATGAGCACCTCTAATTTGGTATTTTGTTTATTCAAATGACTCTTAGGGATTAGTCTCCCTAAGGGTGATAGGGGAACCCAGACGTGGACTCCTTGCTCACTGTGCCTTAGGGAGATATTAGCTACACCTCACTGACGAGGCACAATGAAGGCTGAAACGTACGTACATCTGCAGCTTCTCCTCCGGCCTCCGCTCCTTCCTGCGTCGGCACCCGGTATATGCTAATGATGTGACGTCACATGCGCACCACATCATTAGCATTGGCCGGGTCAAGACACTGGAAGGAGCGTGGAGGCCGGAGGATAAGCTGCAGATGAAGGTAAGTGAGGGGAAAGGGAGAGGGGGAGGTATTTAGGGGGTTTAAAATGAGGAGGGGAGGTTGAGGAGGGGAGGTTGAGGAGGGGGGTTGAGGAGGGGGTTGAGGATGGGGGGGTTGAGGATGAGGATGAGGATGGGGTGGAGGTTGAGGAGGGGGGTTGAGGATGAGGAGGGAGGTTGAGGATGAGGAGGGAGGTTGAGGAGGGGGGTTGAGGTTGAGGAGGGAGGTTGAGGAGGGGTTGAGGAGGGGGTTGAGGATGAGGATGGGGGTTGAGGATGAGGATGGGGGGATAAGGATGGGGGGTTTGAGGATGAGGAGGGAAGTTGAGAATGAGGAGGGAGGTTGAGGAGGAGGGTTGAGGTTGAGGAGGGAGGTTGAGGAGGGGGTTGAGGAGGTAGGTTGAGGATGAGGAGGGAGGTTGAGGATGAGGAGCGGGGTTGAGGATGAGGAGGTTGAGGATGGGGGGGTTGAGGATGGGGAGTTGAGGATGAGGATGGGGGGGTTGAGGAGGGAGGTTGGGGGGGGTTGAGGAGGGAGGTTGAGGAGGGGGGTTGAGGATGAGGAGGGGGGTCGAGGTTGAGGATGGGGGTTGAGGTTTAGGATGGGGGTTGAGGTTGAGGATGGGGGGTTGAGGATGGGGGTGTTGAGGATGAGGATGGGGGGTTGAGGAGGGGTGAGGAGGGGGTTGAGGAGTGAGGATGAGGAGAGAGGTTGAGGGAGGTTGAGGAGGGAGGTTGAGGAGTGAGGTTTAGGGGGGAGGTTGAGAATGAGGAGGGAGGTTGAGGATGAGGAGGCAGGATGAGGAGGGAGGTTGAGGATGAGGAGTGGGATTGAGGAGGGAGGTTGAGAATGAGGAGGGGGTTGAGGAGGGTGATAAGGGAGGGGGAAGAGACACAGGGAAGGGAGAGGGGGGAAGAGACACGGGAGAGAGAGGGGGGACACAGAGGTCACAAGAGGGACACTGGGGGCAGCATTTTACCCAGTATTTTGTGGTAAAATAGGTGCCTCGGCTTATACTCGGGTCGGCTTATACTCGAGTATATACGGTACATCTCTTCTGAAGCTTTAATATAATAGAAACAGACACCACAGCCTTTAGCTACCTACTGTACAGCCCCATGAAGCCTGGTGGTTCCGGGGACATGTGGTTTCCCTAGACTGGAAGTGATTTCTATAATTAGGTGCTTATATTAATTACCTATAATTACACGTGCGGGTTGCTGATTAGATAGTTGCAGTAGGTAAAGTGTAATACTGTGTTAGTCTTAGAACAACAGAAAACTATTTTAGTGGAGATGATGCCTTTTAATGGCTTCGTCAAGCTCAAATGATGCTAAGGGGTGCATTTAATAGGTTATATCTCAAAATGACCATAAGTATGATTAAAGGAACATTGTGGTCTGAAGTTTTCATTGCTCTATTTTAATGAACTAGAATGAATAATTGGCAACATGTTTTAGAACTCTACAAAAAATAAAAATAACACTTTAAGTGGCAAATTAAATTTCAAAAAGTTGCTTTGAAGTGGCACAATTAAGTTTCAACAATTTTTAATTTGCTGAAAGACAATCAAGGCAGTAAATTATTCATAAATAAGGTAATTGCTAAATATACTTTAATACTTGAGTTTTAAAACTGTAATGTTTTCAGAAAATTAAAAAAGAACTCAACTCATTAACGCTAAGAGGCATATGCAAGTAAATCTACCATTAGCCATTAGGCTTAAAGACCAATTATATCTCACGTTCAAGGCTTCTTCATGCTTGAAGGGCAGATAAACTAAAGCAGATGTCTATGTTCTAAAAGTGCAAAAAAGCAATTCACTCAGTGGTAATGACATAATCTCCATGGTTCCCTTCTTGACAAGAAACATATACTACTAGGGAGCAGGGTCGGAGATATTGGTGGTGCAAATGGTGCATTGCACCAGGGCCCCCTGACTAACAGCCTCTCCTTCCAGGCCAAGTCTTCTATCCCTAGCCCGGGGTCTTCCCCCTCCATTGTCAAAGACAGATCTCAAGGGTGGCAACGAGGAGCGAGGCTAGGCTGAGGAGGTGGGTATGGGCAGGCCACAGGGTGCTGGATAGGAATCACACTGGAGCCAGGCCCGAGAGATCTGGGGGAAAAGGATATGTGTGAGGGAGAAGGAAATGGAGGACCAGAGCTGGGATTGACACAGAACTGTCATACTTCCCTAACACTAGCTTCCTCCATTTGCCCCTCCTATCTTCTCTTTGCACCCACCTGCCTCACCCTACCTATATAAAACCCCCACTGCTACCCCCTACACCTAGCTGTCTTCTCCCCATCCTTGTTTAAAGAATAATATATGTCATCTCTTTTCTTCTGGCACTTTACTGACTACTCAGGAAGAATAATTCCCAGGTGAAATTAAAATTGGGCTTTATACAAAGACTACTTTATGGGATAAACTTGAAGAACAGAAAATAGGAAGAAGATGGAGTCGTAGAGTAGATGACAAGTCTATACAAACACTAAAGAAGAAACAACAACATGGGTTTTCATGTAATTGAAATCTTTATTACTGCCCAAATGTAATGTTCTGACATTGTATTAGAATCGCAATAGAGATCAAAAGAAATGTTATATTCATGAGAATTAAAACCTAATATGTACGTGATACAATTTTTTACTCTCAATAAAAAAAATTGAAAAAATTCAACCTTAAATTATTCTTCAAAGATTAGAGTATCTGCCTCCAGCTCAATTTTTGTCTCCATCCTGATAAGATCAATAAGTTGAAGGTTTGCTGATAGACAGGTCTGAAGGATTTTAAGAACAATCAGATTTGATAAGAGAAAAAAAAATATTCATAGGCTGTTATCACAACTTGGCTTGTTGTCAAGTGAATGTCTTCAGCTAATGGAGATCATTGTGTTGGTATACTTCTTGTCTGGAAATTTAGCACTGCCTGCTGGACAAAGCCACTCCCATTGACCATATGGTTTGAGGATACCAGCAGGAGCTGAGGCTTTGAATGTAAATTTAAATATTTTAATAGGAATTAATTGATGATTAATACCTAATTAAAATAGCTAGCTTATATTGTTAGGCAAGCAAATAGCCAGAGGTCACACATCAGTGGTGTGTACGTCATGTGAGGCTTCTAAGAAGCCAGTTGAAATGCAATAAACCTTACTTGAAAAATAGATATTTGGGTTATAGGTCATTTATGACTATTGCTTATTTGAATGGAATCACATAGTACAAGAGATTCTAAAATAGGGATAAAAGGATATCTTGCTTTTTTGTGGCTTTGTCATTTATCTATTACTACCAGCTGGAAAAATATAAGCAAAACAATAGATACACAATATATAATGGGACAAAGGGATGTAGTAATGAAAGTTATAACCCAATAAAGTAAACAATTAGCACTATACCACGTACTTGTATGCTAACAGTGCACTAAGTGTATGGAAAGAGGGAATCGTATTAAAGAGACACAGCATATTATATTAAACTAACGACTTGCCCATCAAAAATGACGGCAATAACATTTTAAGGCTGGCAATGCTGTTTGTCACACAATGCAAGGCTCTCCCACCATCTACTTTACAGTCCGCTCATTCCAGGCCTCGTCCAACCCTCCACTTTCATGCTTCGCAATGAGCACCTTCGGCACATTGCGAAGCTCTCCCCACACTCTGACCCCTGTGTCGGTTTCCACCTCTCTCCCTCACCTCTCCCACCCTTTGTATTTCTCCTCTCTGTCTCTGTTCAAGTCTTGTATGCCTCGCGTTGAGCGCCATTGCTTGTATTTTCCAAGTCTTGCGGGGCTCGCGTTGATGGCCAAAGTGTTATGGGCTTTGGCCTCATTTTGAGCATTTTTGAAAATATTTACGTCTTTACAACCGCCTTTTTTTCCCTTGCGTAGACGATTTTGAATCTCTGAAAGACCAATTAAGCCTCAAATTAGCTTGCAACCTCACTCACAGGCTCCCTGTCTCTCCCCCTGTGCTGTGTGTAAGATTGAAAGATAATTTTTTTATTAATTGGCGCCTTTTGGTGGTCTTTTGATGGCTTCCGAGATACGTGTTTGAAAAAAATTCTGCCTGTTAAAGTAGTACAGCCTTTAGTGCTGATCGCGGGCATCGCCATGACCGCGTTCAATCTGTCTCCATTCTCCACCGGTGGAGTGTCCTCGGGCAAATAACAACTATGACGGGCCAGATGACCCTTACAGGGAGCCTGAAAGGCCACAATTAAGAGGCCTGCAATGAGTGTCTTCAGCACTTATTGCAGCAAAGTCATTGCAGCAAACTCTATTAGCCAAATTATATAAAGTTATTAAAGTCCTATTAGCCAGTTATTAATTATTACTATTTTTTTATGTTTTTTTTTTAATTTTGCTTCCAGAAGGCTTCCATGTTGGTCCTCCTCTCAGATGGTGTTATTTCACATAGCTTCTCTTATGCACACAGCATGGCCAGCAGCTTTATACTGGTCCACCATTCACATTGTGCTGGTTCTAGTGTAGGAGCTAGTATCACATGACCACATAGACCAGTAGGAAAATATGTTATTTGTATATTTAATGGCCTTTATTTAAAGCATTATTCTAATTTCTTGACGTCACTCTACTTTAAATACATATTTTAACACAAAGCTATTAAATAGATGCCAGATAGATATTCCCGTATCAATGACCTGACTCCAATTCAGAACTTTTTCTCTATTATTATCGGAAAAATTTGAAAATTAACTGTGCACTTAATAGTAAAATTAATCTTTATTCAATTAAGCTAAAACTAAAAGGAGATATGTTAACATTTTTAAGGCATACCGAAATTGAGTTAAAATACACTTACATTATAGAGCACTTAACTGTAGAATACTCATATGAGTGTTGATATTCAGTTATAACATAGGCTATATTTAAAATTACTCTTTAGACAAATATTTTGTTCTAAATAAATGCTTTATCTGGGTGACAATCAATTGCATCATAATGAAATGTACACTTTACTTACTTCTAAGAAGTCAACAGTATACCACTTCTGGGCCAACTCACCTTTCTTCCTGTTCACTCTCATGTAGGATGCCATTTTGCATAGCTCATGCTCCTCAGATGCACATCTTTCTACTGTTTGCCTCCTAACAGCATGATATGCTGGTAGTGTGAGTCCCCTACCCTGTGAATGTGGGTTCAGGACACAGCTCTGAAACATGCACCCTACATAAGAGAGAACTGGAAGAAAGTTGGAGGGTGAGTTCTGTAACTCTGGCAGCTTATTAGAATTAAGTGAAGAGTAAATATTATATGAAAATTGGAAAGATAACATTAATCATGTCATCTAGTTAAAGCATTTATATAGGCTATCCCCCCTCTACTTTACAGTCCTCGCAATGAGCGCATTTGGTGCTCATCACGGGCCCCGCAATGCTCTGCTTTGACGCTCATTGCAGACCGCGGCATGCATAACTTTGTCAATCATGGCGGGCCTTGTGATGAGCGCCGAAGGTGCTCATTGCGAGCCTCTACCCACCCCTGTGTCTCTTCTCCCCCTCCCGTGTCTCTCCCCCCCTCTCCTTCCCCTGTGTCTCTTCCAGCCCTTTCCCTCCTGTGTGTCTCTCTCCCTCTCCCTCCCCTGTGTCTCCTTCCCCACATCTAAGTCCCCTGTGTCTCCTCCGTCCCCCCATCTCCCTCCACTGTGTCTCTGTGACAAAGTGCCCTTCTCTCCTCTAGTTGTAGCCATGTTTTTGACACGTATTGTGAACACAATCATACAGGAGCCTTCAGTCTATTTTCAAACTTTTTATTACTCCTTCGCCAGTGCTCATTACCGTCTGGGCGCTCAGGATTCCCAATATGTGGTCGTGGCTAAAAAGCTTCCCCACTTTAGTCTACCACTAGTTTTTCCTCTCCCTTTTCAGAACTTGCTGCCCCAGCCCAATACCAACAGCCTGTCTGGTTATCTCTGTCTCAGCTGAATTACCTCCTCCTTGGACTCTGGCTGCAACTAACTAACTCAAGAACCTACCTTGATCTTTTCACTGCTGCAGCCCCATTGTGAGTTTTGTTTAACATTTCCCCTGCTAGATAGGGCAAATACCTTTATCCAGCCTCAGGCTCACATATCTGCCCTCCAGGACTCTTCCATATCGCTGTCTAGTTTTGTTACATATCCTTCCCCTCAGCTCAATTCCAAGGGGTTCAGCCAAGAGGCAGGGGATTCTTGAGAGGGCATCTGCATTTGTGTGGTCCTTTCCTGATCTGTGTTCCATGTCAAACTTATATTGCTGCACAGAGAGAAACCACTTTGTCACCCTGGCATTTGTCTCTGTTGAGTTGCATCCATTTCAACGGAGAGTGATGATCTGAGACCAGTGTAAAATGTCTTCCCAGTAGATATGTGAGCCTGAGGCTGGATAAAGGCATTTGCCCTATCCAGCAGGGAAAGTGTTAAACAAAACTCTCTAGCATCACAATGGGGCTGCAGCAGTGAAAAGATCAAGGCAGGTTGTTGAGTTAGTAAGTAGCAGCCAGAGACCAGGGAGGAAGCAATTCAGCTCAGAAAGAGATACCCAGACAGGCTGTTGGAATTGGGCTGGAGCAGCAAGTAAGCCACGACCACAAACCAGGAATCTTGAGCGCGGTAAGGAGCACTGGCACTGGGTAAGGAGCACTGGCGAGGAAGCAATAAAAAGATTAAAAATAGACTGAGGCCTCCTGTGTGATTGTGTTAACAATACGTGTCAAAAACAGACACGTTTTGTGCGTCGGTTTGGAGAATAAAATGGCTTTTGAAATCCGGAGCCACCAATATAGGTTCTTGGCATAGCACTATCTTTAACAATTCAAAAGCCTTGTCTGCATTCGGGTTCCATTTCACAATATCTGAAGCCCTTGCTTTTGTCAAATCAGTTTGAGGAGCTGCAATTCTGGCAAAATTGGGTATGAAGCGTCGGTAATAGCCAACAATCCTCAGGAAGGCTCAAACTCGTTTTTTTTTCTAAGGGGCCTTGGCCAGGCTCGTATGGCTTCAATTTTATCCAACTGTGGCTTTACTAAGCCACGTCCAACCACATATCCTAGATACTTTTTTTCTGCTTGTCCAAGGTTACATTTAGCCGGATTAATTGTCAGACCTGCTTTCCTTAGCGTATCTAAGATTCTTTCTAATTTGTTTAAATGAGAATCGCAGTCAGTGGTGTATATTATTATGTCATCCAAATATGCAGAAGCATATTCTCTGTGGGGACGTAAGAGCTTGTCCATAAGTCTCAGAAAATTTGATGGGGCTCCATGTAGCCCAAACGGCAAGACATTATAATGGAAAAGCTCATCAGGTGTGCGGAAAGCAGTTTTCTGTTTTGCCCCTTTTGTCAGTGGAACCTGCCAATACCCCTTGGTCAGATCCAATGTGGATAGGAATCTAGCATTTCCCAATTGATCTATAAACTCATTAATTCTGGGAAGAGGATATGCGTCAAATTGAGAAACCTCATTCAACTTTCTGAAATCGCCACAGAAGCGTGTTGTCCCATACGGCTTTGGGATCAATATGATTGGACTGCACCATTTATTGTTAGATTATTCAATTATTCCTGATTGAAGCATTTTCTTAACTTCGACTCTTACGTCTTCTCTTTTTGATTCTGGTATATGGTATGGCTTGACTCTTACTGTCACTCCCGGCTTGGTAATGATGTCATGATGAATCTCATTGGTCTGTCCTGGATAGGCTGAGAAGACATCTATGTTGGGGATTAGCATTTGTAAAACTTCTTCACTTTGTTGTGGGGACAATTTGGGTGATATCAGCACTTCAGAAGGTAGTTCTTCAGACTGGGCAATCGGGGAAACAAAAGCTACTTCGCGTTTCTCTCGGGCCATGCTTTTGACAAATTAACATGATATATTTGCTCTGGTTTCCGGCGATCGGGTTGTCTGATCCTGTAATCTACTTCCCTGATGGCTTTTATGACTGCATAAGGTCCTTGCCGTCTCCACAGTAAGCACTAGTACTATTACTTTGTCCCCTGGTTGAAATTGTCTGACCTGAGCTTAATGATTATAGTAGGTTTTCTGTTGCTCCTGGGCTCGTTCCATATGTTCATTACCTATAGTGCCAATTTGTGTAATTCGATCTCTCAGATTTTGGACATATTCTATATTTTCTCCTTGCACACCTTAATCTGCCCACGTTTCGCGTAGGATAAGCCAGCAGTCCTTTTGGATGGCATCCATATAAGAGTTGGAATGGTGAGAATATAGTAGAGGCCTGAGGTACCTCATAAACTGCAAATAACAGACAAAGTAGTAGCATGTCCCAGTTTTTCCCATCAGGATCGACCACTTTCCTTATCATTCTCTTTACTGTTCGGTTAAATCTCTACAGGGTTTTGGGAATGATATACTGATGTTTTCAATACTTTGATTTGTAAGAATTTACACAGATCTGTCATCAGTTTAGACACAAATGGTGTACCTTGGTCTGGAAGTATCTCTTTTGAAATCCCCACTCTGGAGAAGAGAAGAACCAGTCCTTTAGCCACATTCTTAGAGCTTGCAGTCCTCAAAGGAAAAGCTTCAGGATATCGAGTAGCATAATCAACTACATCCAGGATGTACTGGTGCCCCCGGCCTATCTTTTCAAGTGGCCCTACAATGTCCTTAGCTATCCTGTCAAAAGGTTCCTCTATGATTGGAAGAGGTACTAGTGGAGCCCTTAATTGGGGCCGAGGACTTGTAAGCTGGCATTCTGGTCAGAAGAGACAGTTCTAATGCATACGTGCCTGGTGGTGATTTGAGCTCCTCGGTCTCCTTTAGCCTTGTTTTCATTTTTTTTTCTCCGCCATTTTTTTTCTTGCTTAGCCGATTTCCGAGTGCGGAAACTCTGCAACTTCGGCTGAAATTTGCATGCAACCTCACTACCAGGCGTCCTGGCGTTCCCCCCGTGCTGTGTGTGAGTGTGCTTTTATTTATTTATTTTTTGTTGTTTTTTGCGTATTTTGATTTCTGCTGTTCGGCCGTTAAATTAGTATTTTGCGAGGTTATTTTTTTTTGCCCCTGAGATTCCAAGGTCATTACTGGCTAACTCGTACGTGCCTGCCGGTGATTTGCGCGCTTCGATCTCCTTTAGAATCATTATAATTTTTTCTGCTGCAATTTTTTTTCTTGCTTAGCCGATTTTAGAGTACCGAAACTCTGCAAATTCGGTTTAAATTCTCTGCAACCTCACTCCCAGGCTCCTGGCGTTCCTCCCGTGCTGTGTGTGAGTGTTTTTTTATTTTATTTTATTCTTGTTTTTCATGTTTTTAGATTTCCGCGGTTTGGCTGTTAAAGTCGTAGTTTTGCAATGTCAGTTTTTTTGCCTCCGAGATTCTGAGGTCGGAATTTTTTTTTTCTAAGTCCTGCGTTCCACAACTGCTTGCAGCCTAAGTAAGTCCTACATTTCTTAACTGCTTGCAGGCTAAGTCCCGCATGGTTCAATGCCTCGCTTTGCGAGGTACGCAGGAGCACCTTTGGCGCTTATTTTGCCTAAGTCCCGCGTTTTTCAATGCCTCAACGGCTCGCTTCACAAGGCTCGCAGTAGCGCCTTCAGCGCTCATTTCAGTTTAAGTCCTGCGTGTTTCACTGCCTCAACTGCTCGACTCGCTTTGCGAGGCTCGCAGGACGATGAGCGCTCCGAGCTTGGAAGGCTTCTATGCGGCAACGGTTTGCCTCGCTTTGCAAGGCTCGCAGGCGTGACGACAGCTTGCAGTTTAACAATTATAATATGTGATTATGCTACTGTGTAATCTACCATTTTGGCTTCAACAGATCAGCTTCCTGAGGTGGGAGGAGACTTTGAATACAGAGGAAGTTCAGCACAATGGAAATGTGACAGTTGCGTCTGCCAGTGCTCTCAGCAGGAATAAACAAACACATTTTTTTACAAGGACACACCCATTTAAAAGCTGAAAAATATATAGGTTGTATTTAATTATTTATTAATTATTGCTTTAAAAAAAAAGGTGTAATCATGTTTCGTTATTTAGTCACCTAAGAGCCATAATCCTGAACTTATTAGTCACTCCATTTAAAGTTACCTATGATTAATCTACACCATAGTAATAGACAAATCAATGTGTTTGTCAAAAGGACCCCTGTACAAATATATATATATATATATATATATATATATATGCAGTGTAATAACTGTTTTTCTCTGAATTCTGAGCTGAAGGCAGGTTTTTTAACCTGTTTTAGACGTTCAAATGTGAACACAGATGTACTTTTTATTTAATATATATATATATATATATATATATATATATATATATATATATATATATATATAAACTGAGTCTGATTAAGAGCATAATTAAGCAGGAAATAAATCATACAGCTAGTTTTGTAATATGAAAAAGATATTGATGCATCTTCGGGACCCTGGAGGGATCCATGATGCAGTGGTGGAAAGTGTGTGAGAGGGGAGTTTACATCTCTGGAGAACTATGATTGCATCCTATGATGCAAGTTGTGTGCTTCTGGGCCAGTGAGGGGGAAGGGTGTAGTGTCAATTTATGTTTTATCCAGTGATCAATGTCTCTGTACTCATGCCTCTCATTTCCTCTTCCTCCATCCCTCCCTCCAGTGATAACCAAAGCACATACCCCATCATCCAGCTCTCAGGATGTGATGTAACAAACAAACAATGGATTCCTGTACTCATAAACAGAGTTTTTAAAATTTCCTAAAAAAAAAATATTTTACATCCATGCAAATATTATTAGTTTAGTTTCTATCTCCTAAAATGCAGTGGTCCTTTAAGTTTTAATAGTCTATTTGAATTTATTTTACAGCATTTATCTGCAAAAAATAGGTTGGATGTTTTAAACAGTTAACAGCTGAGAAATAAAAAATGTGAAAAGCCATGAAAGATTGGTTGGTCATTTGTGTGTCCTCTGCCCTTCTGAACAAAGACAGGTAGTCATTTACAAGGGCTGCGGTTAGACCACCAAACTTGTTCTAAGACATATTTGAACCTGGGCCTCCAGAGGTGATGAGTGCATTAACCCACTGCATCCATGGATAAAGCTTCTGGGACGCACAGGGAAGAGCCTTTCATTTACAATAATTTCCCTCATTGGCGCCCAGCGTGAGGCTGACTGCAGGGAGTTTTTGTGTGAGTGCCTGTCAGCTTACATCTCAAACACAGTGAAATTCAACTAATTGTAAGTGTGCATTGTTCACATCAAGGATGCACACTGCCATACACATGTCTGGCTGGCCAGGCAACCCCACCCACGCTTGGTTCTTCCATATTAATCTTATTCAAGTGCCAAAAAATATATGTCATGATATGTCTATATAGTATGATGAAAAATAGATATAAATCTTGATATGTCTATATAGTGTGATAAATAAATATATGTCATGATATGTCTATATAATAAGATAAAAATATATATATATCATGATATGTCTATATAGAATGATGAAAAATGTATATGTCTTGATATGTCAATATAGTATGACAAAAATATATATGTTTTGATATGTCTATATAGTATGGTAAAAATATATATGTCTTGATATGTCTATAGTATGATAAAAAAAGATGTATGTCATGATATGTCTATATAGTATGATAAATATAAATATATATGTATATATATATATATATATATATATATATATATATATATATATATATATATATATGTCCTGATATGTGTATATAGTATAATAAAACAAAATGTATGTCTTAACAACTTCAATCTAAGAGCATAATTAGATCATTATGCCATATGCCATAAATCTATTTTTAATCAGTAAATAAATGATGGTGACTCTGCTGGATATTGGAGGCATCCACACTTTGAAGTGTGAAAGAGGCAAATACATTTCTTTAAGGAACAGACATGCAGTCATAGTTGCAAGCTGAATAAAGAGGAGGGATGGTAATACTACTAGAGGGAGATAATAGTTCCAATAATCACAAAAAAGATAAGTAAGAGTCGATTAAATAAACTCTTAGTTAGGTAAATAATATATATGTCAAAATAAATAGAGTTATGGCCAGCAATGTAAATATATATTGTTACAAAAAAAGGGGGAGAAAAAAGGAAAGACACCTTTATGTCTGGTCATAGACTTTCCCATTGTATAGCATCCGTGATATAGAGAGTTAGTAGAATCAAACAGGTGACCAACTAGAGTATTAAATATAACCTTTACTAGAGACTTGCCTGTCAAAAATGACAATAGGGCAATAAAATTTGAAGCCTTCGGTTCTCATTGTGAGACTCTCCTCTTGTGTACTTTTGCTCCTTTAAGCACCTTTGGCGCTCATCGCAAACACAGGTATATATATATATATATATATATATATATATATATATATATATATATACTAGCGACTTGCCCGTCAAAAAATTACAGCAAAAGAATTGTAAGGCAGGTAATGCTGTTTGGTATACAAAGTAAGTATTTTAGTTGCGTGAGTACTGTCGGCGCTCATTGCGAGCCTCTTGGTTGGTGTATGTTTGGTTATGAGAGCTCCTATGGCGCTGATTGTAAGGATTGTGCTGATGGCCCTTTGGCTCGCATTGTGATCCTCTCCCCTGGTGTAGTTGTGGTTCTGTAAACACTGTTGGCGTTGCTTGTGAGGCTCGCTGATCGCCTTTATCGTTTATTGTGATTCTGTAATTTTTGTATTTGGTTTTCTCTGTGTATGTATTTTTATATGTAAATTAATTAATTATTAAAGTTATAAATTAATATACTTTACCTATTTGTAATTAATATATGCAGGAAGCATTGTGCTGAAGAGCTAACAATCTGTTTTGATTTTCCTGCAGCATACAATGCAGATTTGCACTGTTGGTGAGCTGAGGTGTAAGGTTCAGCAATGTGTGCAGTGTGTAGTGTAAATAGACTGCGTGCATAAGGACAAACCGTTTCTTTAGCTGTGTAGTTAAGCATTTTGTCATGGTAATGTTATTAGTTTGCAGTTAGTTTTGTAAAATGGATGCGATTGTGCATGTGTTAGGCGAGTGTGGAGCATTTAGCGTGCTTCCTAATAGAGTATTTGGTAGGTCGTACGGGTCTGTGTAAAAGTCGTATCTGCTTGGCATTGTTTTGCGTGCTTAGGGGTCGTGTAGCCTCATTTAATTTTTTTGGGGGCGGCCATTTTTTCTCTAGCTTAGGGTATTTTTAAGTGGCGAAAATCTTTAAATTCGATCGAAATTGGCGTGTAACTTCATTCCCAGACGTCCTGGCTGTCCCCCCTTGCTGTGTGTGTATTTTGTTTTTTATTTTATTTTGTATTTACAGTGTTTTTCCCATTTTTCACTGTGCGTGTTGCGGCCGTTAAGTTCGTACTTTTTGCGGCTCGTATTTTTATTTCTGGCAGTGGCAGTTTTATTTTGTAAGTGTTACGGGCTGTAATTTTTATAGGCAATTTTTTCAAAGTGCTATGGGTCTTGCACTTTGAATTGTGTTTTTGAGTTGTGTGTTGCTGTGTAGTCCCGCGGGTTGTGGGTATGATGCGCAAGGCTTGCGGGGGTCATAGGGTTGAGTGCTTACGGCGCTCATCTCCACCAGCGCAGTGAGCGACTTCGTCGCTCTCTGCCTAAGTCCTACGGGGTCGTAGGAATGAATGACTACGGTGCTCATTTTGACCTGCGCAGTGAGCGCCTAAGTGGACTATGGCGCTCATCTCCACCAGTGCAAGGAGCGCCTTTGGTGCTCCTTGCCTGGCCGCAACTGCGGCCCTCACTTCGCGAGGGCCGCAGTTTCCCCGTTGCGTTACAAACGGATTTTGGCAAGCCCGGCTGCTGAGAACTATATATATATATACTAGCGACTTGCCCGTCAAAAAATGACGGCAATAAGATTGTAAGGCAGGTAATGTTGTTTGTGTGCGAAATTAATTTTGTTGGTGTTTTAAGATCCCTCGGCGCTCATTGCGAGCCTCGCGCTGAGCGCCTCTGGCGCTCATTGCGAGGCTCTTGGTTGTTTGTGTGCTATGAAAATCCGTAGGTGTTTGGTGGTGTTTTGCGTCTTTAGAGTGCTATAGCCTCGTTTTCGTTTTTTTCGGCAGCCATTTTTTCTCTTGCTTAGGGGATTTTCGGGTGTCTAAACTCTTTTATTTGGAGTTAAATTGAGATGTAACTTCAGTTTCTGAGGTCCTGGGTGCACCCCTTGCTGTAGGTAAGCTTTTTATGTATTTGTTGTGTGTATTTATTGTGTTTTTCATGTTTTCATGTGTGCGGGTTTCGGGCGTAATGGGTCGTGACACGTCTCGTATTTTTGTTTCGTAAGTCCGTAAATTTTGCGAGGTCCTCAATAGCTGGCATGGAGCGCCATTGGCACTCGATGCCAGCAACTGCGGCCCTCGCTTTGCAAGGGCCGCAGGCTCTGCAATGCGAGCCCGCAGCGTTAGCAACAGCCCGCTTGCTCACAACTATATATTTTATATATATATATATATATATATATATATATATATATATATATATATCTATATATATATATATATATATATATATATATATATATATATATATATATATATATATAAATATACATATATTTTGTTAACTAATAATTAATTAATTAGTTACTTAATAAATTAATACACTGTACCTATTTCTAATTAATGTATTGAGCAATCAATAGCCTGAAGAGCTAACAATCTGTTTTTATTTTCCGGCAGCATACAATGTACAGTTTGAGTGTTGGTGCCCTGATGATAAAGTGTAATGAATGTGCCAACTGTGCATTAGAAGTGTGTAGTATAAATAGGCTGCGTACGTGAGGGCAAACCATTGGTTTAGTTGTGTAATGCGCCATTTTAGATTCGTAATGTTATTAGTTGCTATTTAGTGTTGTAAAGTGGCGTTGTCTGTCTATGTGTTACGTGGCTCGCGAACATTTTCCATCATTTGTAATAGTGTATTTTGTACCTTGTACGTTCCTTTGTGAAAGTACTACGCTGTTGGCGGTCCATGGTCGTGTAGCCTCGTTTTCATGTTTTTTAAAAAGAATGATTACAATTATATACTAATTAATATATATAATAATATATGTCCCGAAATTAATGGTCCACTATATAGCCCAACATACTTAAATCTTTGATACCGTTAATTGAGACAAAATACATGTCATGCAATAAGGTTAAGGACAAGATAGCACTAAAACATAGACAAGACAGTGTGTGAACTGTAAGTCTGTGAAAACGATGATAAATGCCAGTTTAATCTTCATTGATTATCAGGTATACACCATGACAAGCAAAATAAGCTAGTGAATAAGCTCATGAGAATAAATGACATATGCCAATTGGTCTATACTTATCATCAAGTATAGATCGCATAGAATACAGTACACCAGTATACAATTCATAAAAGTCACCAAAATCAACAAGTGTAGTGGAGCTTCATTAGGACCCACTACTTAACCCCTGAACCTGAGTAATAGTTAATTTATACTCTGTTCTGTCTGGGACTAATCCCACTGAAGTTCTTCTTAGCACCTCCGTGGTTGGGCATAGTTACATTCAGTAAATTCAGGACACGATCCCCTGTAACCCAGAAAAAGTATCTGGCAGTCAGTGCTCAAATGAAGGCAGGAACTGGAAGAGATTAGAAGACGTTGTTGAATAATTGGATCTGGCTGAAACTGAAACCAACCCCACCCCCCGTCTCCCTCACAGGATACTTGCATCAGGAAATGCAATCACTGCACTACAGAAATGTAAGCATCCCCTCACATACACAGCTACGACTAAAGTATCATGGAAGTCTCTAGCGTCCAACAGAGGCATCAAAATGTCTTTTCCCCTAATTAAAAGCTAGTTTTATGATACTTTCATTTGCTTTATTATGTTCTTAATTGTATATATATAGCACATTTGCATGTCCCTGTCAAGGTTCCCAGAATGCAGTGTAAAAACTGCATTTCTCAGAATTCTTTTTTTAAACTTGTTTTAGACATTCAATGCGGACACAAATGTACTATTTATTTACTATATATATGTACAGTATATATATATATATATATATATATATATATATATATATATATATATATATACATGCCTTGCAAAAGTATTCACCCCCCTTGGCATTTTTGTTGCCTCACAACCTTGAATTAACATGGATTGTTTGAGGATTTGCATCATTTAATTTACAGAACATGCTCACAACTTTGAAGATGTTTTTTTTTTTTTATTATTGTGAAGCAAACAACAAACAGGACAAAATAAAAGTCAATGTGCTTAACTATTCATTCCCATAAAGTCAATACTCTGTAGAGCCACCTTTTGCGCCAATCACAGCTCTAAGTTGCTTTGGATAAGTCTCTTTGAGCTTGCCACATCTTACCACTGGGATTTTTGCCCATTCCTCCTTGCAAAACTGCTCCAGCTCCTTCAAGTTTGATGGTTTGCGCTTGTGAGCAGCAATCTTTAAGTCTGGCCACAGATTTTCTATTGGATTTTCTATTATATGTGCTCATCGCCTAAGTGCTGCGAGTTAAAGGCTGGGCTTTGACTAGTCCATTCCAACACATTTACATGTTTCCCCTTAAACCACTCAAGTGGTTCTTTAGCAGTGTGTTTGGGGTCATTGTCCTGCTGGAAGGTGAACCTCCGTCCTACCCTCAAATCACGCACAGAGTGGTCCAGGTTTTGCTCAAGAATATCCCTGTATTTAGCACATCCATCTTTCCCTCAACTCCAGATTCCCAGTCCGGGCTGCTGAAAAATATCACCACAGCATGATGCTGCCACCACCATGTTTCACTGTGTGGATTGTGTTCTTTGGGTGATATGATGTGTTGGGTTTGCGCCAGACATCGCGTTTTCTTTGATGACAGAAAAGTTCAATTTTAGTCTTATCAGACCAGAGCACCTTCCTCCATACATTTTGGGAGTCTCCCACATGCCTTTTCGCAAACTCAAAACGTGCCATTTGTTTTTTGCTGAAAGTAATGGCTTTCTTCTGGCCACTCTGCCAAAAAAGCCCAACTCTATGGAGCATACGGCTTATTGTCCTTGCCCGGTCCGTGAACTTTGGTGGGCGGCAGTCTCTTGGCAGGTTTGCTGTTGTGCCATGTTCTTTCCATTTGGTTATGATAGATTTAATGGTACTCCTGGGGATCATCAAAGATTTGAATATTTTTTTATAACCTAACCCTGACTTGTACTTCTCAACAACATTGTCCCTTACTTGTTTGGAGAGTTCCTTGGTCTTCATGGCAGTGTTTGGTTAGTGGTGCCTCTTGCTTAGGTGTTGCAGCCTCTGGGGTCTTTCAAAAAAAGGTGTGTATATGTAATGACAGATCCTTGTGACACTTAGATTGCACACAGTAGACATAATTTCGCTAATTATGTGAATTCTGAAGGTAATTGGTGGCACCAGAGCTTTTTATGGGCATCATAACAAAGGGGGTAAATACATACGCACAAGCCAATTTTATGTTTTCGATTTCTAAAAAATAGTTTTATGTATATATTTTTCTCATTCCAACTTAGACTATTGCGTTCTGATGCATCATATAAAATTCAGATTAACAAAACATTGAACTTAAGGCTGTAATGTAACAAAATAGGTAAAAAGTCAAGGGGGTGAATACTTTTGCTAGACACTGTATATATATATATATATATATATATATATATATATATATTCATTGAACAGTGGTCCTTTAAATATATATTTGAAATTCATAAGCTATCATTTCATTCCTTCAATATTAAAGTTGCAGTTCCTAAAATACAACTCTTACGCATTTATGTATTGTTTTGACTTGAACTTACCCCTGTATAGCGCTACGGAATATGTTGGCGTGTTACAAATAAAGGAAATAATAATAATAAATAACACTACATAACATCTACTGGCCTCATGCACTTTATAAAGTAATATCTTTTGGCAGGCATTGCGCCTGCTGCCTTGTGAATGAGATTTTAACATTGGGATTAAACAAACCCTCAGGAAAAATGTCACCATTTTAATAGAAGAGATTCCACTTTTACGTAATGCGGATGATAGCTTCCACAATTAATATGTCTGTCATTAATACATCTGTTATTTCATATTTTTCATTGAAGATTAGTCACACATGTCTATGCTTAATAAGCATATTGCCAATTTGGACAAAGATTCTACTTGCAAATAATAATTAATTATAAGAGAAGCTCATGCTGATCCTCTCTCGATCTTAAAGGGATAACACATTTTAATATTAAAGGGATTCATTAGGCATTTTTTGTTTTATATAAATGTTTTAACTAGGTGATTTATTTATACCCTCCCCACTGTTCAATATGGGTTCCCTGGGGGTCCAGTGTTTAGGATTTGGTGCTTTCACCACTGCGACCCAGTCATGGAACCAAGAGGTCACACCACCCAAAAGCCAAGCAGGGTTGGGCATGGTTAGTACTTGGATAGGAGACCACCTAGGAATACCAAGGGCTGTATGCTGTGACCCACTGAAGGAGGAACTAGCAACCCACTCCAGTATTGCTGTTCCATGAATACCAAGTGGAACAGCATGGTGTGTTGAGGTCCCTGAGGTTGCAGAAAGTTAGAAACGACTGAATGACATGCAGTGTTGAATGTCTAAGAAGACACCAAAGGAGCAGATTGTGTTTCTGGCCTTACACTACTAGAAAAAAAATTCATAAAAAAAAAAAATAATAATTAAACAGCACACGTACCCCCCAAGAGCCGTGGCTCTCGTGCAGCTATCTGTCAACTCAGAGCTATTCTAACAAATCATTAGTGTAATCAAAAATAAATGTGCTATACGGGTGAACTTTAATCAACATTAAAAGCACATTGAAAAAAAAAATCTTAGTAATAAATATTTTTGATTAATTATAAAAACACCTGCTTAAAACATTATTTGAATCTGTTTTATGGATACCGATTTTTTATGTTTGTTTTAAGTTACAGCCTGGTTGGAAAAGACAATTCTCAGACTGCATGATTTTCTAAGAACACTTCATAAGTAGTGTTTATTAACAGCTTTAATTATATAGTAACAACCTTACTCATAATGTAATTATCATGCTCTTAATAAAATTCACTAAAGGAAGCTGCCATTCAAAAATGCTTTCAAATCATGGTGAAGACGCAGTGGTGTCAAACGCCTAATAGGTCACCCTACCTGTTATCCGTGTTTTTAAGCTTTTTGGAAGGTCGATTGATTTTCCAAGGTTTCTCTATGTATGGGGAGATCTCAATCAGCTCTAATCAACACTAATTACAGGTGATTGCCTGTTGCATTTTTGTACCCATAGTCTCAGAATGACAAAGTAAAGATACTCAAGGAACAGACAGAGGTGCACTTAGTATATATGATACAATACGCATTTGCATATTTGCTCCCCAATTAAATCCCCATCTTGCTATTTCTCTTCTCTAATTATACCATACTCATAGATCATACAACTGTATGAGCGCGGTGAGCTACTGCTGGTGCAGCATGTCAAAGCACCTGGGCAAACAACTGGGTAGAGCCTCTACCACCAATAGCAGCCTGGAATAAATAGGCACACTTAATCTGTTAGGGCAGACATAGCACATATAATTATATTTGGCTTTTTTTTACCTGTACAGGTATCTATCTACCTTGTATAAAGAATTTGCATGTGGGAGCCCCCACATTATTTTGTAACATTTACTAGTACACTTACAAGCAAATATGTATCCTCATATAAAAAATTGGACACACCAGTATGCCACTACAGGACAAACGGCTGCCCTAGCCCTTGTTAACCATACTAATCAAAAGATTGAAAAGTTCTGGTGCAAGCATGCATCACTGTCTGCCTACAAGTTTGTGCAACTGTTTTTTTTAATTTAAGAGATGATATTGTCTTGGTTCTTGTAGTACTGTAATCAGCTGTTGAAGGGCGTTGATGGGAACCCAAATTAACAACTAACAATAACTATCCTCTATAATGGAAGGTGGGTTCTCTGGTGGTCTAGTGGTTAGGATTCAGTGCAGAAAATCTAAAGTTAAAAATACACATATAATATTATTAAATATAATTCAGGTCTGCTCAAATGGATTAAAGTACACACACTAAAAGTAAAACACTTAAATACTAAATTAATTAATATTGTAAATAATGATGAATGGGACTAGATAAAACTATATAAAATTCCCTCTTCATTTGCCCCGAATAAAATCATAGTGAACCAGGGAGCAGATGAGAAATAACTGGATTACACTTTTTACCCCACAAGCTGATATAATTCTCAGCCGGTGAGTACTACAACAATTATGATGCACGTTTTGTCTGGTCCCCCAAGCAGGGGTGTAGGAGCCAGATTAATTCGGGGGGGGGGGGGGGGGGGTGGACAGATCATTGTATACACAGGCCATAAAATAGCTTATTTATACATACATACAAACATAGAAAAATCTGAGGGGGATTTGTCCCCCCAGTTCCTACACCTATGCCCCCAAGACTTCATCAGCCAGATGAGGTGCAAGGAGTTGTATCTCAATATAAAAATATTGACTGAATGAGCCCAATGGAATGGACTTTTCTTGTCCATGTTCTTAGATAAAATCATTCCAGAGTCAAACCCCCAAACCTTCAAGATGTTATGACGTTGAAAAGTAATGGTTTTGTGTCTTAAAATGAAGTCTAGCAGTTGTATGGTGTCAATCTTATTTTATGTATGTTGCCACTGACATTCAGGTATATCGTGAGGATAATCCATGAAAGGTATTTAAAGATGAAGTCAGAGGGTATTTCCACATTAATATAAAGAGGAAACAGGAGAGTATTAACTTACATGACAAGGTGTTAGGATTTGCTTAATTGACGTTCCCTTGGCATGACTAATCAAATAACTATACACTGGCGACATTAACTCAACCGTATTGAAATATTAGAAACGTATTATGTAGCTAATGTGTTGCAGTGTGTTGATACGAAATAATATATATTTTTTTGTATTTTGATTCATATGGATCTACACGTCTGCCTGCTGTTAAGGCAAAGTTTTAAAGGGACAGTCAGTCTTGTAAAAAGCTTCCTACAAACAACTCCTAATCACTAAGGGCCTCATTCTATTATCGGATGTAAATCGGCCGTAAGGCTGCGATTCCTTGCGAGGGTTCAGTTAACTCGCGATTCTATTATACGGCCCCGCAAGGATCTCCTCTTACGGCCGGCCGCATATCTTGAAACCGTCCGTAAGCTGTGAAATCTAAAAACGCAAAAATAAATTCAAGCCTGCACTGTACAGCTCTGTAAATACTAGGGATCATATTGGGGGACATGAAAATTAAAAGTAACCCACTCTCAAGCTTGCACATCAGCCCAAACCCGAGTTCAAATTAACTGTTTATTTTCCGGCTGCGGCGTGGGCAGGTCTGAGGTGCTCCAAGCACTCTGGACTTTTTACATGGATATTTTACGGATATTAAAAATAAAATATTTTACGGATTTGAGTATAGGATAATTATGTGCTATTTTTTCTAACACCTAAAATCCCTTTATAGTCTTCTCAAAGTGCAGGATGGCTTTATTTGAGCTATTTTATGTGCTTAATTGGTGCTAGCGGGACCTCTTTCCTGCAAGTAAGCTGCGGCTCGTTTTTAGCCTTGCAGACAGGGTTCCAGGAGCAATTGAATTGCAAATAGGAATTTCTTACGGCCGAAACTCTTGCGGCCGTTTTAGATCAAAGGCTTTCCTCCGGCGCGAGCGGCCGCAAGAGATAGCAAGGCACCGGCCGCAAGCCTGCCGGAGCCCCCGGCCGGAAGGGAATAGAATAGCCGAATAGCTTGCGGCCGGTCCTTACGGCCCCGCAACGGCTGCGGCCGCTAATAGAATGAGGCCCTAATAGTTTAAACATATTTTTTATATTCTTTAAATATATACATATCCTTTACATACAGAAACATAGGTCCCCACGATATTTGGGTGGTGTAATTTGCAGTATACCTGTAAAACGGCTGCTGGAGCTTTTTTCCCCATGTTACACATTTATGTTAATCTTTATCACGCACACATTACGGCACTCAGCCCACGTAAATCGTATATATATCATATAGTGGTATAGGGGTAGTAGGGATTACCCAAACCAAGTTTTACGGATGAGAAACCATCTAGGAACCAATTGAAAATGGCTATTATAATGAGTGAGAACAATTGCTGTAACTGTGACAATAAACCATTATATTTTTATATATAAACATATATATATATATATATATATATATATATATATAAACATACTATACTTTATACTCAAAAATTGCAACACAATGCGAGGCTCTCCCCCCTCTAACTTGCGACCCTCGCAATGATCGCCCCTCATTGCAGGCCTTGGCCAACCAACCACTTTCATGCCTCGCAATGAGCACCTTTGGCGCTCATTGTGAGCCTCTCCTCCCCTCTACTTTACGGGCCTCGCGATGAGCGCCTTTGGCGCTCATCGCGAGCCCTGCAATGAGCGCTCATTGCAGACATCGTCCAACCAGCCACTTCCGTGCCTCACGCTGAGCGCCTTCGGCATTCATCACAAGCCTCTCCCCAAGCGCCTTTGACGATCATCGAAAGCCTCTCTCCCCACTTTCTGACCCCTGTGTCTTTTTCCACCCTCTTCCTTCCATGTGTCTCTTTCCCCCTCCCCTGTTCTGTTTATTCGCTTATTTCCGTTCCAAGTGTTTCTTTCCCCCCCTCTCTTACCCCTGTATCTCTTTCCACTGTCTCCCACCTTTCTGCCCCTGATCAAGTTTTGCGTGGCTCCCGTTCAGCGCCTATCCTTTTTGAGTCTTGCGTGGCTTGCGCAGAGCGATGTTGATTTTATTTTCAAAGTCTTGCTGTTTCCGTCAGCGACGTTGGTTGTATTTTCAAAGTACTGCGTGCCTGTGGTTGTTCGGTAAAGTGTTACATGCTACGGCCTCGTTTTTATCCTTCTTGAAAGGATTTACGTTTTTACATCCGACATTTTTTTCCTTGCTTAGCCGATTTTCGATCTACGGAAAACAGAAATTAAGCCTCAAATTACCTTGCAACCTCACTCACAGGCTCCCTGGCTCTCCCCCTGAGCATTATGTGAGGTTTTAAAGTTTATTTATAAATGATTTGGCGGTTTTTGGCGGTTTTCTGACGGCTTGCGAGTTACAGGTTTGAACAAAATAGTGGCCTTTTAATTTGTAATTTTTTCAAAGTGTTGCGTGCCTCACGATCAATGCACAAGTCCTACGGCCTTCCTCACTGATCATGGGTATCGTAATGAGCGCCTTAATCTCTTTCCATCCGCCATCAGTGGAGCGTCCTCAGGCAGCGTACATCTATGACAGTACAGAGGACCCTTAGAGTGACCCTGAAAGTCCACAATTGCGAGGCCTGCAATGAGCACCTACAACAACTCGCAATACGACAACTATTATATGTGATTAAATTAAATAGATGTGACAATTATATTAAATATCACATATAATAGTTGTCAAATTACTAGACGTCGACACGCTTTGCGTGTTGCATCCAACTTGAGCAAGCCGTTAACTTGGAGCACTTAGGCGATGAGCGCCGAAAGGCTCATTGCCTGCGAGCATCGCGAGGCGAGTCGTTAACACAGAGGCGCTCATCCCCTGCGAGAGGCGAGCAAGTAAGCCATTAAAACTCCCAGCACAAAGGCGCTCATTGCCTGTGAGGCGAGCAGTGAAGGCATTGATACACGCAGGACTTAGTCACAAAGAAGCACCAATCACACATTGAAACACGCGGGTCTTAGCCACCAAACACTTAGTCAACACAGGATCACCTTGTGCTGCAAGCAGTTGACCAACGTGGGACTAAGAAAAAAAAATTAGGAGACGTGGGATACGAAAATACGAGATACGAAAAATACGAACTTAACTACAGAACCGCGCAAACCAAAAAACAAAACAAAAATACAACAAAAACATAACACACAGCACGGGGGAACAGCTAGGACATCTGGGAGTGAGGTGGAACGCGAATTTAAGTCGATTTGGACGAGTTTCGCCACTCCAAGATCACCTAAGCAAGAAAAACACCAAAAAAAAGGGAAACAATGCTACACGACCCCAGACCGTGAAAAACACTGCCAACCGCATAGCACTTTCACACAGGAACGTACAAGCTACTAAATACACTATTACAAAGAGAGAGAGAAAATACGAGATATGAAAAATACGAAGTTAACAGCCAAACCGCGCAAAACAAAAAACACGATAAACACAAAACATACAAAAAAAATACAACAAAAACATCACACACAGCACGGGGGACCAGCCAGGACGTCTGGGAGTGAGGTGGAACGCGAATTTAACTCGATTTGACTGAGATTCGCCGCTCGAAAATCACCTAAGCAAGAAAAAAAATTCCACCCCAAAAAATTTAAACAAGGCTACACGACCCCAAACCACGCGAAACACCGGCAACCGCATAGCACTTTCACACAAGAACATACGAGGTACAAAATACACTATTATAAAGGACATGCTCGTAACACAAACACAAATGACGCCACTTTACAACACTAACTTGCAACTAATAACATTACCAACCTAAAAGGGCGCTTTACACAACTAAACAAAGGTTTATCCTCGCGCACGCAGCCTATTTATACTACGCATTTGCCACATTGCGGACACTTTCTCATCAGGGCAGCAACACTCCAACTGTACATTGTATGCTGCTGGAAAATAAAAACAGATTGTTAGCTATTGATTGCTGGATATATTAATTACAAACAGGTAAAGTATATTTATTTATTAAGTAACTAATTAACTAGTTATTAGTTAACAAAATATAGATATATATATATCTGTCTTTCTGATGAGCGCCGAAGGTGCTCAGAGGAGCAAAAGTGCACGAGAGGCAAGGCTCACAATGAGCGCCGAAGGTCCTCAGAGTAGAAAAAGCTTTACATTGTGTGTCAAACAGCATTGCCATGGCTTCAAATTTTATTGCCCGATCATTTTTGACTGGCAAGTCGCTAGTATATGTTTATTTTGTGTTTATATAATATATTTGTATATAGACAATGCATTAGAGCATTTGTTCCTTGGCAACATGATTTCCTGATATTTATCAACTCCTTGAATACTGGGTTGTGTGTTACCCTGCATGTTGTATAATGAAACTGAAATAATAATACATCATACCATTTTTTTATTACACATTTGTATATATTGGGCTGTTAAGTGTCAATTAATGTTGGAATTTCATAAATTTTAATTGTTTCTTGGTGCTATACTGTCACTTTAACTGCTGCTGCAGCACTCAGCAATGCTTTTAAAACCATTTGCGAGTGGTCTTTGATATTTGTAATATTTCCTTCAGATTTTTGCAGTTAGGGTTTGCAAGTGATTCGTAAAATTGTATTAACTTAGGGTTTTGGTGTAAAGAAGTGACTTGTAATTTTTTAGTAATGCAAAAATCAACAGAGATTGTTGCCAAGCTTTCAACTTTGTCGTGCCGCTGTAACTCATATCAGTTCTCTCGCAATGTTTTCGGGATGAGGAATAGCATAGCTTTGTTACTAAACCACCAGTAATTGCTATAGAGCGGATTAACATAGGGCCCCTAGAAACTAAGCCAAAAGAACCTGCAGTGGGAGCCGTTTGCTCCACCCTTGTCATGCACTGTGTAAATTGTACAGGATGGAGTGATATCTGGGCAGCCATAAACAATAAATACACATACGGTATGTTTTATTCATTCAGCTGTTAACTCCTACTTGAAACAAAATGATGGCACAATATAAATACAGAGTGATAGCAATGATAATTATTGTACAGTATATGGCAGGTGTGGAACAAGAACCCACATATCACTTCCAATTTTTACATTAATGTTTTTAATATATATTTAATGCAGACCTGTCATGTTTGAGGTTCTGGGTGTGTTAAGAGAATTAAAACAATCAGTAAATGTACTAATCATGTTCCCTAAATGAAATAATGTTGAGATACAAAGCCTTTCCTATGTGTGGCACAGTATGCAAATTAGTGGCACAATATATTAATTAGTGACACAGTTTGCTTGTGCGGGAGGGTCTTAACTGCATGATGTGCATGAGAACACTGGTACAAATCATTTGTAGCCAAGAAAAAAACTAATTAGCTTTATGTACCACTAATTAGTATTTTATACTGCTAATCAGCATACAGTACCACTGAGAAATATATATACCACATATATAGCTGTGAGCATGTGGGTTGTTGCTAATGCTTGCGGGCTCGCAAAGCGCTGGTGGAGATGAGCGCTGACCTCAGTTGCTGGCAAGGAGCGCTAAAGGCGCTCCTTGCGCTGGTGGAGATGAGCACCGTAGGTGCTCATCCCTACTACCCCCTACAACTTTCGGGCCACAAATGCGGACCCTCGCGAAGCGAGGGGCCGCATTTGCGGAGGTGGAGGCTTTTTCGCCGCCTCAGAACCGCTTTAAAAACGCAATGTTGAACTACGAACTTACACAAAAACATACGAGCCGCGGGACTTAACATAACAACCTCGCAAAAATACGACCTTAGCGGCCGAACCGCGCCAACCTGAAAACATTAAAAACACAATAAACACCCACAAAAAATACATAAAAAGCTTACCCACAGCAAGGGGGGGGGGGGGGGGGGGCACCCAGGACCTCTACAAGTGAAGTTACACCTCAATTTAGGTCCAAATTTAGACACACAAAAATCCCCTAAGCAAGAGAAAAAATGGCCGCCGAAAAAAAACGAAAAAGAGGCTACAGGACCCTAAAGACGCAAAACACCACAAAATACAGATTTTCAAAAAAGCCGTACGAGGTACAAGATACACTCTTAACAAGGACGCATGCAGCCTATTTACACTACACACTGCACACATTGCTGACACTTACACCTCAGCTCCACAACAGTGCAAACCTACATTATATGCTGCAGGAACATCTAAACAGATTGTCAGCTCTTCAGCACAATGCTTCCTGCATATATTACTTCCAAATAGGTAAAGTATATTCATTTATTCATGTATTAATTATTTCATTAGCATACAAAAACAAATATACACAAAAACTAAAAAAAAACTCTCACAATAAACACAAAACCCATTCACCCGGCGACTCACAACGAGCGCCAACGCTGCTCATAGCACACAAAGCCTTGCAATAAGCGCAAAAAGCAGATCAACACCAACAAAACAATAACAGCAAAAGCGCCTATCAGAAGAAAAAAAATACAACAGCCTCGCAATGAGCACCGAAGGTGCTCCGCACAAGGCTCGCAATGAGCGCCAAAGGATCTTGGACCACAAACAAAATTAATGTGTCGACCAAACAGCATTACCTGCCTTACAATTTTATTGCCGTCATTTTTTGACGGGCAAGTCGCTAGTATATATATATATAAACATTGGAACTTTCCTGTTGCCCCATCAGTTTACTAGGGTTATGGTTAGATTTAGTGGTTATGGCTAGTGTTACTATGTAAAGTTTATCATCTGCCACTACCCTTACCCCTATCCCTAAACTTGAACCCCTAACCCTAACCCCTAAATCTAACACTCATACTAACAAGAAATTTTAAATAGTCTCGGCGAGCAACCTCCATGCCAGGAAAGGTTGAAAACGTTTGTTTTATTTAAAGAGGTCTGTACAAAGGTTTTTGAATGCGCTTAAAAAAACAGGACCCTAATCATATATATTAAAATAATAATAATTATGGTTGGCAGCTGCAACACATTTGACCTTTTAATGTGCCTGCCACTAATACACATTCATCCTATGGAAAATGGTCAGTCGCAAATTAACAATTATAATGGAGAATCCAGTTCACACACATATCTAGTATGTCATTTAGCACACTGGTCATTTTTTTTAAAATTAAATACAATTAAGTGTGGGGAATATTCTATGCATTTGATGTGTTAACTAAGAAATACTGTTTTCAGTGATAAAAGTACAATATTATATTTTAACACTTAAACAGAATATCCAAATAGTATCCATACATATAAACAACAAAAAAACGACTAGCCTCTTACATTGTGCAGTATGCTCTTTCTATCAGAACTGCACCTGCTGTCATGTGAATGGGATTTTTTGACTGGGATTAATCCAGCCCTTAGCAAATATCTTGCAATCTCAATTAATTGGATTCCATTCAATATACTGCGGGCAACCCTGATTATGTCTTCCACAATTAGTTAATACATTTTTTTCAATATTGTATCAGTATTTTCATATTTTTCCTTCAGGAATTATTTACAGATGAACTCTGATTTAGCACATTTCTAATTTTGAAGATGATTTTGATTGTAGATAGAGATTAATTATAAGTGGCACACATAATGATCATCTGCTAGTCTTAAGGGGATACAGAATTTCCATATCAGGTGCTTTGAATTAGTGGAATCCTGATTTTTGCCTATTTTAAACCAGTGTTAGCTAGCTTTTGTCTTCAAAAAGGCTTTCAATTGAAGCTTTCTCTGATCCATCCTGTTTTGGTGTCAGAACAGGTCCGCCGCTGCAGTGCAGCCTCCAGCTGCTATATGGCGCTGACGATATTTTGCAGCACTGCCGACGTGTGAAAGAAGTTCTAAGCTTATAATGTTAGCCAAACCCTTGAACTAACCCTCACCCTAACTCTCACCCTAACCCCAACCCTAACAGTTTACCTAAGCCTATGGCACCGGAATATCGGCAGCCCCATTTGGCGGATGCTCACCGCCACTGCTGCTGCCTTGTGCTGTGCTACCATAAGAGGATAGGTCCGCTTTCTCTCTTGCCTTGCCAAGATCAATTCTGTATAGGTTAATGATCTCATGGTGCATCCTGTTAGATGCTGCACTGATTAAAGAACCACAAAATCAGGCAGTGGTATGTGATTTGTAACTAGCAGCTGGAATAGCAACAGAGCAGGTGACACTGAGCTCATATATTGCTGCCTGTGGTTGAGAAGGTCGTGAGTTTAATTCCAAATAAAGGCCCTTTTTTTCTTTACTGTTTAAAAATCAGAAAATAGGTCCTTTAGATTATATAATAAAACATATGTGAATATGAGGTAACTGTGTGGATTTTTGTTTAACATTATAGTTGTCAGTGAAGCTTCCTAGCATGCAGAATGCACTGTTTATGTGAATGTACCACTGAAGGAAGATGCACATTCATAATTGCTGATATATGCCTAGTCAAATATATCTGTACTAGCGACTTGCCCGTCAAAAATGACTGCAATAAAATTTGAAGGCTTGCCACACAATGCAAGGCTCTCCTGCGGTCTACTTTACAGGCCTCGCGATGCACACCTCAACGTGAGCCCCGCAATGAGCGCCTTTGCCGCTCATTGCAGGTCTTGGCCAACCCAACACTTTCATGCCTCGCAATGAGCACCTTCTGCGCTCATCACGAGCCCCGCAATGAGAGCCTTCGCCTCTCCGCTCCTCTACTCTACTGGCCTCGCAATAGGAGCCAAAGGCTCATTGCAGGCGTTCTCAAACCCAGCACTTTCGTGCCTCGAGCTGAGCGCCTTCGGCGCTCAGTGCGAGCTTCTCCCCACTCTCTGACCCCTGTGTCTGTTTCCCCCCTCTCCCTTCCATGTGTCTGTTTCCCTACGGGCTTCGGGCTCATTGTGATCCTTTTTTTAAAAAATGCCGGGCTTTACAGCCGCCATTTTTTTCCTCACTTAGCTGATTTCAGACCTCACAAAAACGCCAATAAAACATCAACACCCCTATTAAACTGTGATTTGGCCAATTGAATAGGGCTCTATATAAGCACAGAGCATATTTTTTTTACAAAAGTTTTTAGTTAGTGAACTTCTATCCAAAAGCAAGGTCTTCACTAACTAAAAACTTCCGTAAAAAAAATATGCTCTGTACTTAAATAGAGCCCTATTCAATTGGCCGAATCACAATTTAATAAGGCTGCAAATTAGCTTGCAACCTCACTTAAAGGCACCCTGCCTCTCCCCCTGTGCTGAGTGTGAGGTTGTAAGTTAATGTTTTAATTAATTGGTGTATTTTGGCGGTCTTCCGACGGCTTTCCAAGTTACGGGATTGCAAAAAATGACTGCCATTAAAGCGTGCCTTCGGCACTGATCGCAGGCTTTTTCAAAGTCTTGTGGGCCTCATGATGAGCGCCTTTGGTGCTCATTGCCATTTTTTTCAAAGTCTTGCGGGCCAAGCGATGAGCGCCTTTGGCGCTCATTGCAGCCCCCGTCAAATCCATAACTTTCGGGCCTGCGCAACCCGTAACTTTTAGCATTGCGTTACCAACAAACTCGCAATTCCCGACAACTTCATATGTGATTACAAATTCTATGTGTCATCTCGTGCAGCCTCTAATAAACTGTAACAGGCATTTCCTTTAGGATTTGGGACCCTTAAAGGGCCATTGTATTGCTCATACAATAGGGATGCATTTGTTGACTTAGGAACTGACTAGCTTTAGTATTTGAAATAAAATATGTTAATGTACAGTGCCTAGCAAAAGTATTCACCACTCTTGACTTTTTACCTATTTTGTTACATTACACCCTTAAGTTCAATGTTTTGTTAATCTGAATTTCATGTGATGGATTAGAACACAATAGTCTAAGTTGGTGAAATGAAATGAGAAAAATATATACATAAAACAGTTTTTTTAAAATAGAAAACAGAAAATTGGCATGTTTATATGTATTAACCCCCTTTGTTATGAAGCCCATAAAAAGCTCTGGTGCCACCAATTACCTTCAGAAGTCACATAATTAGTGAAATGATGTGCAATCTAAGTGTCACATGATCTGTCATTACATATACACACCTTTTTTGAAAGGCCCCAGAGGCTGCAACACCTAAGCAAGAGGCACCACTAACCAAACACTGCCATGAAGACCAACGAACTCTCCAAACAAGTAAGGGACAATGTTGTTGAGAAGTACAAGTCAGGGTTAGGTTATAAAAAAATATTTAAATCTTTGATGATCCCCAGGAGCACCGTCAAATCTATCATAACCAAATGGAAAGAACATGGCACAAGAGCAAACCTGCCAAGAGACTGCCGCCCACCAAAACTCACGGACCAGGCAAAGAGGTCATTAATCAGAGAGGCAGCACAGAGACCTAAGGTAACCCTGGAGGAGCTGCAGAGTTCCACAGCAGAGACTGGAGAATCTGTACATAGGACGACAATAAGCCATACGCTCCATAGAGTTGGGCTTTATGGCAGAGTGGTCAGAAGAAAGCCATTACTTTCAGCAAAGGCATGTGTGGGACTCCCAAAATGTATGGAGGAAGGTGCTCTGGTCTGATAAGAGTAAAATTAAATTTTTCGGCTAGCAAAGAAAATACTATGTCTGGCTCAAACCCAACACATCACATCACCCAAAGAACACCATTCCCATAATGAAACATGGTGGTGGCAGCATCATGCTGTGGGGATGTTTTTTAGCAATCGGGACTGGAAAACTGGTCAGAGTTGAGGTTCACCTTCCAGGAGGACAATGACCCCAAACACCCTGCTGAAGCAACATGAGTGGTTTAAGGGGAAACATGTAAATGTGTTGGAATGGCTTAGTCAAAGCCCAGACCTCAAGCCAATAGAAAATCTGTGGTCTGGCTTAAAGATTGCTGCTCACAAGCGCAAACCATCCAACTTGAAGGAGCTGGAGCAGTTTTGCAAGGAGGAATGGCCAAAAATCCCAGTGGTAAGATGTGGCAAGCTCATTGGGACTTATCCAAAGCGACTTGGAGCTGTGATTGACGTAAAAGGTGGCTCTACTAAGTATTGACTTTAGGGGGGTGAATAGTTATGCACATTGACTTTTTCTGTTATTTTGTCCTTTTCGTTGTTGCTTTACAATAATAATAAAAAAAAACATCTTCAAAGTTGTGTGCATGTTCTGTAAATTAAATGATGCAAATCTTCAAACAATCCATGTCAATTTCAGGTTGTGAGGCAACAAAGCACGAAAAATGCCAAGGGGGTGAGTACTTTTGCAAGGCACTGTAGCTTTTAAAACTTAAATTTGAACTTAACGGTTACTGGGTCTAGTACAGCTGCTTGTCTCTGTTAGGCAACCAAGGAATGGGTAAGGATCTGACAATAAAGCTGTCTTTACCAGACCTAGTCTAGCTTGTTCTGCTGTGGCCATTATAGGGAAGGATGTAGATACAGATTCCTGCCAGGACAGCCCATTAGGCAGAGATACTTTACCTGCATATATAAAAAGGGGTGGAGAAAAGCATATCTTCTAGGCGCTGCAACATTCCAACATAAATTTTAAAAGCTTTATAAAAATGTTTTCATTTGCTAATCAGCTATGAAATAACCACATTAAACACTACAGTATGAAAGCTAAATGGTACTTTGAGCAAACAAACCTAGAGGCTCCATTTTTTTTCATTGTTTTATTATGAAATTACATACACTTACAATAAGTTTGTAACATTTACATATACATATTGCATATGAGAAGCAGAGCATCCATCTTTAATTCCCAGAAGAAAATCCAGTCCAGTTATTCTACATTTACAGCCTTATTAAATTGCGATTCGGCAAATGTAAAAGGGCTCTAATTAAGCACAGAGCATATTTGTTTTTACAAAAGTTTTTAGTTAGTGAAGACCTGCTTTTGGATAGAAGTTCACTAACTAAAAACTTTTGTAAAAAAAATATGCTATGTGCTTAAATAGAGCCCTTTTAAATTTGCTGAATCGAAATTTAATAAGGTTGTTACTCTGCACAAACCGAAATAGATCATATAATGGTTAAAAAAAAATATAGTTAAATAATACAGATAAGAGCCACCTGGCCCACCTAGTCTGCTCTTTCATAATCCGACACATAATTCTTCAACAGATTATCTAAATTAGTCTTTGCTGATTGGGAGTCTATTCCATAAACTCAGTAACCTTTCTGTAAAGTATTGTAGTTTTTAAAGAAAGTAATATTTTGGTTGGTGGCGGAGTAAGTGAATGGAGGATCCCAGTGTAAATTAACGTGAGGGCCCCTTCAATACCATATTCATTTATATGGTTTCTATTGTTGTTAGTGAGTCATTCAGTTGTGTCTGACTCTCCTTGACCCTAAGGAACTTGAGGGGGTCAATATAAAAGACAACAAATAAAACTCAATTTCTACCCCTCTACCCTCCCCTAATAAATTAACAGTTCTTCTTTAGTCCAGGCAGTGGGTGGTAGTGGCAGGCTCCTTCACTGTGCCCCAGTGCTTTGTACCTACTGCACCTGCAGTGACTCCACCTATATTTTTGATGTTAGTAATAAACAGATAGGTCCATCTTGTCTGACCAGTCAACCTACCTAAAAATCTTGGCTTAATAAATTGTTGTAATAGCCCTTGTGCCTATTTCAGGAATGCTTGATGTCCTTATCAATTCAGGTAGACATCTATTACACTTTCTATAAAATATACCATCACCAAAAAATCTTCCAAATACAGATTATGACCTCTTGACCTCCTATTGTATCTTAGCCAACCTCCACTTAGTTATGTAGTCAGAATAGCTTCTCATTCCTGCACTTTTTCCCTGCAGCAAACAATGAGCACAAGATTGTATGTTAAAATTATCTTTTTTTTAATTACACTAATAACAGCTAAAAAATATTTTTCAATTTTAGGTTTAAATCTCTGTTACATACAAGTCTATCCTGCCTACTGGCTGTTGCACGAATAATAACAGAATGCTGAGTGCAGAGTGCACTTTGTGAGGCTGTGATTGACATGCACATCCTCCCCTTGGACTCAGGTTACACTGCACTGATCAATTAACCAGTAGCTGTCCTGTTTTAGGTTAGTCCAGCAGTCCATGCCTGCACAGATAGATTTGTTAAAAGTTATTCTTTTCTTTTGTTTTATCGCTACACAGAGCTGCATGAAGCACCGGAGGACGTAGCACTAACTAATTGAAGCACACTTTGACACTGACTTTTTTTGACTTAACCGATTAACCTCTATAATTGTAAAAAAGCTGACCATACCTGAGGAAAGGAATCTGACTACCAGAAAAAGTATGTCTTAAGAACAATAATTAAAACAAAATTAACAGTTTGAAATATTCACAATCACTCACTCTGTTTCATGTCACAGACACTGACACAGCAATTATGTGACTCTTTTGATTTACAGACTTGTTGTTATGCTGAAGATATTTCAGTTTAAATCTTGAAAGCTATGTGATTGTCTAAGAACTCTTAACAAGTAGTGTTTCATAGCAGCTTTAAATTACGTAGAGATGTTTTCACTTATTAATTGTCATATCAGTGTGCTCTAAGTATAATATATCAATGGAAAGCTGCCATTCAAAAATTGGAATCGCAGTGATGCCATGTTAGTTTTGATCATAAAACTGACCTTCTTATGTATCTCTATGGAGAGTTCCTAATGAGCTCTGACAGCTAGAATGGCATTACCACTGACAGATGATTGTTGAGAACATATTTGCACCCAGTTTCTAAGAACAGCAACATATTTTATTCCTTGTGACCCCATTTGCAGCTCTGATCAAGTAGTGCATTCCTCCTTTGCTGCTCAATCACTCTATGAAGCTTCTGTGTATATTATAGGGATGAGTGCATGGCTGGACTCACTCAATTAGCCTTGAGGAACAGTGTGCACTAACAATTCTCAGCAGTTAAGGAAGACCAGTAGTAAAATAAATAAGTTTGTTCTTTTTTTAATAATATGTTCAGTTCTCATTATTTGACATACTAACTGCACAGGCGGTATGCCTTTAAATCAACATATAATGGTCCATTAGAAGAACATGTTGTATATATTACCAAAATGTTTTGCATGTAAAATAAATTGTATTCATTTACGAAAATTACCAGTAAAGCATCATAGAAACATAAAAATTAGCATGATCACCTTACAAGTGAGTTAAGAGAAACTGTAAACAAAAGACCCAATTAAATTGTCAAAATCGCAATTACTGGGGCCGTAATGTAGCCTGCAAAAGTTACTGATATTCAATTGGCCTCCTCTAGCTACCCGCAATCTATTTGCGAGCTACAGGCTGAAAATTCCTGTGATTGTCAAAATCATAAGTCCGACCCATCTAAGCCTTTGATCTTTCAAGTCAGCAAATGTCACATTTGCTAAAATCACAAATCGCGATTTCATTGCAACAATTCCAATGCCTTCAAACTCGTAAATGGCAACTGTAGCAAAAACTTCTACAAGTTCTAGATAGGACTTGCAAGGGCGTTAAACGTCTGTTCGTAACACTATAATAGCCAATAAAAACACAATACTGGACTTTAAAATACAGGGAAAGCGATGAAAGACGTTATAATTATTGCACAACAGTCTCAAGCTCCCAAAAAACAGTTTCTTCATTCATTTTTATTGATTTTTACATTGCTGGAATGCGAGTACGATTGCATATCAGACATCTAAACACTAATTGATTGACATTTAAATGCCATGTTTTACTGATGTCATGATGACAGTCACATTTACTATTGCCAGTTTTGAAATCGTTACTTACGGGCTTGCTTAATTGATCATGCTCATGCCCTGAAATGCTACATACAGTTACATGGTTTACAGATTTGGCATTTGGCCATGTAATTGCAGGCTTGTTCAATTAAATCGATCCGTAGCTGTTGCAATTTGGAATTTATTAGGGCCCAAAGTCTGATGAAGAGCCTGTTAATTGTGTTTGCTTATCTGCTCAATGCAATTCAATAGGAATACAGCTAGAATGAATTGCAGTTCAGACATCCATAATGTACTCTCTCCCTTTGTTTCCTGTAATATGTCAGGATGAGAAAACAATTGTGTACCAATTCAATGTAATTTGGCAGCACTATAGACCACTTATTTTTCATTCAAAAAAACTTTTTTGTAATGTTTAAAATATGATCTTTTAAATGCAAGACTGCATTTGTCCTTTCCTCATGACATTATTGTGTAATGCATATGTGTGCTCGCCTTTTCCCCAGTAATGTGCTATACAGAATATCTATCACTCTCTTGTTTTGCTTACAGTATACATGTCCAGACTGTACCCACTTACTTACTGTTCTCTCCTGTTTCCATAGACTTCCCAAGAACAGTGCCATTCTTGTATTCTCCTTTCGTTGTTAGTGATCAGATAGTATAGTATATCATGTGTGATTTTAAAATTGTACCAATGCAGGTAAAGTGTTGCAATAATAATATGACTGCTATTTAAATGTGTTACAGTATTGAGCACATGGATGGTGTCTATACAGCCTTCCTATAAAGAAACATGTGTGTGATCTATGGACCCCATCAAGGTGTATTTTTGTTTCTGTCTATACCTGCTTTGGAGTGGGATATGATTTCATTCCCAAAACGCTTTGCTGTCAATTGAGAAAAAGTGCTCTTGAGGTTTTAATTTATAAATGGCAACCAAGCTGCCAATTCTAATCTCCTATATCGCAGATTACACCATGTTAAAGAGCAAAGTAAATCTTCCTAGCTATGTTGATAGCCCTCTACGGAAACATTGCGAGAGAACTGCTACGAGTGACTGCGGAAAGCTAGAGCCGAAGTTTACGGCAAACTTTTGCATCGATTTTTTCACTGACTATAGATACTCCGTTAGACTTTTACACCAAAACTCTATCCTAATAAGATTTTTACGGATCACTTGCAAAATAGAGTAGTGCCATAACTACAACAAACTGAAGAAAAGATTATGTGTACCAAAGACCACTAGCAAATGGTTTTAAAACAGCAACAGGTAAAGACACAGTAAAGCACCAAAATCATTTGACACTTAACAGTCCAATATAAACATATGTGTAATTATAAAATATAATATTGTATTATTATGTCAGTTTCATTATACAACATCAAGGGTAACACACAACCCAGTACTCAAGGGGTTAATAAATATCAGGAAACCACGTGGACTAGGAACAAATGCTCTAATGCATTGTCTATATTTTTATATATAATATATAAACACAAAATAAACACATTTATATATATTGAATATATAAATACAATAGATCTACCATTATATATTTAAATATATATATATATATATATATATATATATATATATATAAAATGGTTCCTTGCTGCAGTTATGGGGCTTATTCTTACTCATTTTAATTATCATGACAATCTCATTTCCTATTGGTTACTAGAGCCCTTTCTCATCCGTAAAGCTTAGTTTCGGTACACCTACACTAAAATGTCTTGCAAGGCAGGATTTACGGATGTGGGCTGAGTACCGTATTTTGGGGGTGATAAAGATTAACATAAACCTGTTTCTAATACTTTAAAAACAATAAAAACACAAAACTGGACTTTCAAATACGGGGAAAGTGATGAAAGACATTTGAATTAATTGAACAACAGTCTCAAGCTCCCAAATCTGCAATAAACATTTTTTTTATGTTTAATTTCCGTGTTATATCAATCTTGGGAATCAAGGAGTTCATACATATCAGGCCACCCACATGGACTACAACAGTTTCTTCATTCATTTTTACTGATTTTTACATCGCTGGATTGAGAGTGTGATAGCATATCGGACGTCTAAACACTAATTGATTGACATTTAAACGCCATGTTTTACTGATGTCATGATGACTGTATCATTTACTGTTGGCTGTTTTGAAATAGTTACTATCGGGCTTGCTTAATTGATCATGATCATGCTCTGAAATGCTACATACAGTTACATGGTTTATGGATTTAGCTTTTGGCCATGTAACTGCAGGCTTGTAGCCACATTAAAGGCATATTCAAGTGTGCTGGGTTATTAATACATCTGATTGAGGAGAATTAGTAGTTTGATGAAAAAAAATAGTTTGCATGAAAAAATATCAAAATAAACATTTAAACAGTTACCCTAAAGTTTGATTTACGGCTATACCCCAAATTACACCACTCGATTATCATGGTCACCTATGTTAGCAAAGCATTAGCTGCTCAAATCTGCACTCTCCACAAATGTTGAAATGTTGATTTATTTTATGTAAATACCTACTACTTGGGGGGAGGTCTCGATTTTTTTTTTTGGCAAACTATACAGCTGCCTAGGGCCCTCATTCAATTGCGATTTGGCCAATTGAAAAGGGCTCTAAATAAGCACATAGCATATTTTTTTAAAGAAGTTTTTATTTAGTGAAAACCTTGCTTTTGGATAGAAATTCATTAACTAAAAAACTTCTGTAAAAAAAATGTATGTGCTTATTTAGAGCCCTATTCAATTAGCCAAATTGCAATTGAATGAGGGCCTAGGTGTGCATGGTTACAGGGGTGCCAGTATGGCTGTTTCCCTGATAATCTTGGGAAGAGCAAGTTGCAAGGGTAAAAAGGAAAACTAATTGGGGATGGGGCCACATATCCGTGCGTAGACATGGACATATTTAGGTTTTATGCTGCCCTTGGGCCATTCAGATATGTGCTCACGTCATAACACATTTATTACTAATCCTTTATGTTAGCTATGTTTCCATCATATATATGTATATACCATATGCCAGAAAATGTTAGGTATACTATTATAAATGTCACAGCATATATATATATATATATATATATATATATATATATATATATATATATATATATATATATATATATATATATATATATATGTATATATGTACACACAATTCCAGGATGATGTTATTTAAAGGACCACTGCACAATGGAAAAAAAAGCATAATTAAGCATGAAAAATCCATACAGCTCGTTTTTAATTACAAAAATTATTGGTGCCATTCCTGGGCCCTTTGGGCCATCCATGATACCTAGAGGTTGTGGGTAAGATAGTATTTACAATACCATCAACAGAGGTGCTCAGACAGAGAAAGAACTATCCTTAACAGGTTAGTTCTATGGATATAGTCATCCACTCTGAGAGCAACCTCTTTTATCTCACTTGTGCCCTTCACAGGAAGAACCCTAGGCGTATTTACATTTACGGAGATATATGGTTGCATTTTATGAAGCAAGGAGTCTGCTTCTGGGTCTGTGATCGGGAAAGGGTGTGGCGTCAATTCTCTTAACAAAAAATTCTCTCACATTTTTCTCCACACATCATCATGACTCCGTTCTGAGGAAACAAGTGCAATTTTTTTTGCAGTGATCCTTTAATTAAATGTTGGAGAATTTTTGAACTTTGCAAATATATAAACCATCTTTAACCTCTCTCATCTTATCATTAATTGTATTAGCCAGCCAGCCCTTGTATTAGCCCCTGGTGTTATTTTGTGCTTGGCCATGAAAGGTCCACCACAGAGCTTCCAAATATGGCATAATTATGGTGTCAGCACACAATCATCCTTTTCAATTCCATATTATTTTACATGGAAAACAATTCAGGCAAGCATCAGGGAGTAATTATAATCAATAATTGCAGTGATAAGAGCCAATGCTTTGGGGGGACAATCAGGTAAAATTGCAAACCTCTATAAAAAAAAATACAATTTTGTAATTACATTCAATTAATAAGGTACTTGTTATTATATAGCTTTAAATAATTTCATATTTGGGACCTCTAAACCAGAGTGTGGAACAATTACTTGTGTATGGCTCCTTCTTCCACCCCGATTAGCTGAAGATCCCACTTCATACAGACTATTGAACAATGCAGCTAATCTGAAAAATCCTGTTCTGAGATGTCAGTGTCCAGTGGCGTGAATGGGAAAGCTCTGTGTGGTGTCAGCTGGACACAGAGTAAGTGATGTCATCTAGAAGTTCTAAATAGTATAAAAAGAGGATCAGGAACTGCTGAGGAAACAGGCAGACAACACTAAAGCATGGGGATTATACACAGACATAGCTGAATGGACAAAAAATGAGTGTAATGTACATGTCCAGAACATAACCCAGTCAGTACTCAGAAAACTGAAAATGGAACTGACGGGTCAGTAGTGCCATGCCAAGAAAATGACCAGAGATCAGCAGAGGATATTATGCTATATGTATATATCTTACTTGAATGACCAGTGTAGCTTGAGAAAAACTTCACCTGTTTTTGAAGTATGTACCCAACAACATAAGCAGCAGTGTAAGCCATAAATGCAAAAACAATTTAGAAAAAATCTGAACTTTTGAGACATTATGTATAGATATTTTGTATCATCGATTCCTAAGAGCTGGGGGATGAGCATTGAGTCCCTCTCACATATAATGTTCACCAACGCATGGGCATATTTAGGTTTTATGATGACTTAGGGTATTGAGATTTGTGCCCACTTGTAGCTCCTTCTTTCCCGTTTCTATATCTCAAATCATAAATGTATGTGTGTTTATGCATATATATGCAATGTCAGTGTCAAGACGTGGGTCTTGTAGAACTCTTCTTTCGAAAATGGTATGTTGCCATCCCCTGGAACTAAATCTTGTTCACAATGCATACATGGAGGTGTTGTGACAGAAAAACAGTGGGGCGAATTAGCAAATTACTGTAACCCAAAGAGGTATTTAATATTTTGCTCTGCTAATAGCATTTTGGTAAGGGATTCTAAAACAGGGAAGGGACAATCACAAAGCTGTTGATAAAATGTCCATTGAGCTTAGGATTCTATGATTCTATACCAATCTCATAAAATAGTTTCCATAGTGTGTAACGCTCCAGTGGGAATTCTGTACACGCCTCACCCTGGCAGTGCATGTCGTGAGTTATGCATGCGCAGTGAGCGGCACGGCGCCAGCCACGCATGTGCACAGCACGGCCCCAGCCGCACATGCGCACAGCACGGTGTCAGCGGCGCATTAGCACAACACAGCTGTTAAGTTAATGGGGGAGGGAGGAAGGGGGAAGAGGCACAGGGGAGGGAGGGGGAGACACAGGGGAGTGGGAAAGAGACACAGGGGAGGTGGAGACACAGGGCAGGGAGGAGGGGGGAGAGACACAGCATAGGGGAGAAAGAGACACAGGGGAGGGGGAAGAGACATGGGGAGAGAGACACAGAGGAGTTGGGAGATACACAGGGCATTAAGGAGGGACAAAGAGACACAGGGGAGGGGGAAGAGACAAGGGGGAAAGAGACACGGGGGAGACACAGGGCAGGGAGGGGGAGAGACACCGGGGGAGACACACATGAGGGGTGGGAGAGATATGGGGGAAAGAGACCTGGGGAAAGAGACACAGGGGAGGGGTGAAGAGATACAGGGGAGAAAGTGGGTGAAGAGACACAGGGGAGGGAGAGGTGGAAGAGACACATGGGAGGTAGAGGGGGAAGAAACACATGGGAGGGAGAGGGGGGAGACATAGGGGAGGGCGGAGGAGGAGAGACATGGGAGAGGGGGAGGAAAGAGACAGAGGGGGAAATGGGGGAAGAGACACAGGGGAGAGAGAGGGAGACTAGACACAGGGGAAGGGGGGAGACACACATTGAATATTATCCTGTCAATTTTGATGGGCAAGTTACTAATGATAATAATGACTGGCTGATACATAGTAGTCACAAATATATTGGGGTGGAATAAAAGTCTTGACAAGAAGTAAAAAAAAAAAGTTCTAACTAGAATCCCAATAAAAAATGTGTGGTAATAATTAGTAACATTAGTAAAGCTGTAACAACATCTGCATTGATTTTTATTTTCAATTGTTGATGTGATTGAATTGCAGAAACTAATAAAACTGGCAATGCAAATATTTGTATTTATTGTTTTATTCAAGTATATGTAACAATATCAAAAAAAAATCCAACCTTGGCTTTGCATGAAAGCTGTGTAATACAGCAGGCAGCCATGTTTGATAATTGCTATGGATTGAAGTGCAAGGCATTTGTGGGCACATTTGCATGTCCCAGTTCAGATTCCCAGAATGAGGTAATAACTGTTTTTCTCGGAATTCTAAACAGGAAGTCGTTTTTTTTTACTTGTTTTGGACATTCAAATGTGAACACAGATGTACTACAATTCAATTACTATATATATATATATATATATATATATATATATATATAGAGAGAGAGAGAGAGAGAGAGAGAGAGAGAGAGAGAGAGAGAGAAAGAAATGAGGGTGGACAAATTCTACATTATATCTCACAATAGGATACTGGGGCATTTTAACTTAATTTGTACTAGAGTTTTGTTCTCCCGGAATATTGTTTATTTAAGTAATTGTCAACCCTTTTCCTGTCCTTCTGTGACCTCAGGAAGCAACTTGATTTAAATAAGTTTCCATTCTGGGACGCCTCTTATCTGCTGAGTCTCGCTGCATGTACTTCCTTGGAAAGACCCAAAAGGGAGTATACACAAAGGTCGTGTGTGCTCATGAACTAAAGCCAAACTTGCCTGTAAGTCGCACTTGGTCACTTTGTGTACTCCCACACAGTACGTTTTTTAATGTGCTATGTTTCCTAGACAATTATTTTAAGGAATACCTTGTGGAAAAAAATATGTATAATTGCATCTTTTGAGCTGAGAGCATAATTAGGCAGGGGAAATGCTATACAGCTGATTTTGTAATAAGACAAATTATAATTGTGGTGCCGCTGTTGGTTTATATTTCATTTGGAGCAGAACTTCTTTACTTTGGAACTGCCTGCTCTGATCATGTGCGTGGGAAGGTAGGCGTCAAATACTAAAACCTCCACTGATATATCAAATTCCTTCAATGATATATTAAATCTCCTTTCTTTCTCCCTTGTCATACCCAAAGATAGACAAGATAGCACAGAGCGCTGAATCCAGATAACATGTGTCTTTCTATACACAGACAAAAATAAAAAATAGCTAAGGCTGGTAGTGTGTTATATACTTCACAAATATGTGATGTCTTCCGAAATTACACCTGTCCTTTAAATGAATGATGTAACTGATGAAAGGAAATAGATTTATAGATAGTAGAAATTTATAAATAAACTATATAAATGCTCTTTTTTCTGCTCTATATATGGGAAAGACATGTGTGACTGGTAGTAACAGTGTGTGAGTCCTCATACAATATGTCCAACCATTCTTGACCAAATATTCTTCATCCAATGCACCATTGAGACACAGGCCAGGGGGAGGAGCTCTTTGTCTCCACCACATTTTTTTCTAAATTTGCACTAACATTTCTAGATTATTCATAGATTCTTTTCAACACAATGCTAATTGAAAATGTGCATGTTATCAATTCCTTTAAAGGGACTCGACATTTGTTTTTGTTTGTTTTATATACATCTTTTAACTAAGTTAATTAATTAATTTTATCCTCATCAATGTAACTGTGATATACAAAGCCACTGGTAGTGTGAAGGCCTATTTCTGTGGGCATGGCCTTAGGTTGCAGCTATGCAAATGGCAGCTTCCATGAGATAGAACAGGAAGACAAGGGGTAGGCTTCAGAAGGTGAAAATCTGTTACTCTGGGGGGTTGTTAGAAGAGAAGTGTAAATGTTATATGTCAATTTTATTGAAGAGGATACAATTAATAAGTTAACCTAAGTAAAACATTTATATAAAAACTATAAAATTGACTGTACACACGGCAGAATGTAATGATCTGAGCACACACACTGGACACATACATGGGGACACAAAGCAAACTGGATTTATTGCAAACACTGCACACAAAGGAGGCTGAGCACAAATACTGGATGCATACAGTTGGAATGAGCATATGAAATGCACTTGCTATGTGTATGTGCTTTAAAAAAGCTTGCATGGAATAGCAGGGGTGTGTTTAGGTTTTATGCTGCCCTAGCCAAAACAACGTCATAGGCGCTCATCTGAGAACGAACAACACGTAGGTTTGTCCTATAGGTCTGGTTACCAACTCAGACATCTGCCCTGTTTTAGCTCACTTGTGCCCTTCACAGGGAGAAATATCCTGTAGTATATCAGTCTGGTCTGACTCAAAAGAGCAAACTAGTCCCGAAATACCAGGCAATTCTACCCTCAACAGGAGAAACAACAAACCCCAGACGTATGTTTCAGCCTTAGTTGGGCCTCGTCAGTGAGGTGCAGCTGCACTCCCTAAGGCACGGTGAGGAAGGAGTCCATGTCTGGCTCCCCCTATCACCCTTAGGGTGATAAAAACTCTAAGGGTTAGTAGCAAAAACCAAAACAGAGTCAGAGACTTTTGGTTTGTGAAAAAAACCAACACCTAAGTAGGTTTGTTTTATAGGCTTTTCAGTGAGACCAGACTGATATACTACAGGATATTTCTCCTTGTGAGCTAAAAGAGGTAGCTCCCAGAGTAGGTGACCAGACCTATAGAACAAACCTACTTTAGGTGTTTGTTCTCAGATTGAGCCCCTCTGACTTTGTTTCTATTTATTGTGCCCTAGGCCCATTCAGACGTGTGTGCCCCAACGACCCAGTAACTGCTCCTCATTTTATTTTGCAATATCCCAATCATTACCATACACCTATATAAAATTATGTGAATGAAATTACATCAGCAACTTCAGGAAACCTGCTGCCATGAAAATGTGGTGATTTTTTGATGAGAAGCAACAGTTACACCTACACCAAAACCAACAATTTGTCTGATTGACCCTTCAAGGAACTACTACTATGTTGCACAGAGCACACACAATAAAACCTAACAGTTGGCTTGAATGAGCATGTGCATTGGACATGCACAATTTTAAAATAATTAGCATATATAGAGAACATATAATAAAGCTATTTGGAGTGCTCAGTGTGAACTGGATATAACTACCCAAAGGCTGGGGGGCAGCAGTCGGTGTAGCTCTGTATAAAGGGAAGAGAGGGAAGGCCAGCTATGGTGTACTCATGGGTGTAGGAACCAAAGACAATCTGGAAGGGATACTGCAGATAGTATACAAATACCACAAAACTGTGTCTCTACACTTAGACACACATTAGAAAATATGTGTGTGGGGGGGGGGGGCTAATACCGACCTTATCCCCCCCCCTCCCAGTTCCTACACCCATGGGTGTACTGTAAATTAAAAACTCATCTAAAGCATCATCAACCATTTCCCTCAAGACATTTGTCTGCCTATCCTACTGAAGGAAACACTTCCAGGAGCAGTGGACTAATCATCACAGTGACTCATTGGGATCAACACTCATTCTTATTCTTCTTAACAACACAAGAAACTGAAAAAAGATACAGCCAGATCCCCAGGGGCTATTTAGCAATTATTGTTGAAAATTACCTTTAAGAATGATATAACTGACTATGCTTGTTCGGTAGATCAGATTGACAGGTATAAATTGCTATCTTCAATGTATGTTTACTGAACAATTAAAAAAAAAACATTCAACTAATAAAATATTTGTTATTATCCATAGTTTTAAAGTATACCATATTTGGAACTTGCACTGTCTTACTTGGGGAAATCTGATCACCCTGTTCCCCACACTACCCTTTTCAGACAAACACTGTGTATATAAATCCATACATTTATTGCATTTCATGGCAACAAACAAATACAAACTGGAGATGTAGCAAGACAAAAAACGGTCCTTTCCTTTTATAGTTGCGCATGCGTGACAATGCTGCACCACAGTAGTGAAGTGGTGAACAGGAGGTATTGCAGGCAAAAAAAACGTATTTCCCCCTCCAACATGCCGCATAAGATGCGCCGACAGAAGAGGCCTTGAGCTATGAGAGGAGCGCCCGAGGCCATTAGGGGCCGAGTGCCCACGCCGAACATAGCGATGGCCTCCCTGTCGACTCAGCGCCGTCAAGATGCGACACGTCTGAGGATGGAATAGTTCTTTGCCTGCACTACAACTTTTTTACTACTTCAACACTGTGGCACAGGGCACGGACATGAATGCGCGACTGTAACAGGATAGGTCCCAAAAACCACCTAGCATGACTGGAGCACATTCAGGATGGTATCAGTGCTAGGTTGTATCATTACAAATATAAATATTTGCCATTGGATTTATTTTAAAAATGTAATTTAGTAATAGACAGTTTTGAATTTAGTACATATTCGATCAAGGCACCCTCCACCAGACTGGCAGCAGAGTACTAGCAGCTGTAGATGCAGACATAAACTTCCTGTGTATTCAAAGTCTCCTCCTACCTCAAGAAGTTGTTCTATTGAAATTAAAATAGTGTATTTCACAGCGGAATAATTGCAGGACCTATCCTGTTACAGTCTCGCGTGCGTGTCCGTGCCCAGCGCCACAGTGGTGAAAAAGTGTAGTGCAGGCAAAGAACTATTCCATCCTCCGACGTGTCGCACCTTGATGGTGCTGAGTCGAGGCCATCAATATGTTCAGCACGGGCACTCGGCCCCCCAGGGCCTCAGGTGAGCCTCTCATAGCTTAAGGACTATTCTGTCGGCGAGTCTTATTCAGGAAAGTCGGAGGGGGAAATACTTTTTTTTGGCTGCACTACCTCCTGTTCACCACTTCAGCACTGTGGTGCAGGTCACGGACATGTGTGTGTGACTATAAAAGGAAAGGACCTAATTGCATATAAAGGGTAATAAACTAGAGGCTGTAGTATTTTTCTTTACATTTAAAGACATGTTCCATATTTGCAAGTGTAGAAAACTATAAGAAACACAACCACAGTGGTCCTTTAATGGCTTTTGTATGTGACTTCTGAGTTTCAATTTGTGAAGTGGACCACTGTCGGTCACTGATGTCAGTCCCTGGTGTCCCAGTGGTTAGGATTCGGTGCTTTCACCACTTCAACCTGGGTTTGATTCCTGTCTGGGAACCAAGAGGTCACACCACCCTGAAGCCATGCAAGGTTGGGCGTGCGCTTTCCTTAGATGGGAGACCAACTCAGAGCTGTATGCTGTGGCCCACTGGAGAAGGAACTGGCAACCCACTCCAGTATTTCTACCGTGAGTACAAAGTGGATCAGCATGGTGTGGTCACGGAGAGGCGGATACAACTGACTGACACACACACACACAACTCCATTCAGGCTTTACCATGACAGCCTAATCAATCTTATCTAAGTGGAAATATTTCATTCAAGCCTTGAAATGACAGCCTAACCAATCTTTTCTCAGTGGAAATCTTTCAGTTCCTTTCAGTAGTGCTCAGGTGTACAGCAACGGCCATTAATGAGCTAAACTGTTTTATTAAATTATATTTTATGCCTAGAGATTTGTTTTGCTCTGTTTGCACCTGTATTCTGAATGTTAATTAATGGTGAACTAAAAAAAAAGGTTTAGCATGAAAAGTGTGTACACTGGCCCTTTAAGTCACGGATTTAATCCATCAGTATTTCACAGAGTTCAACAACAGGGTTTGGGGAGAGCAGTCGGGATAAAAAAGGCTAATATACATCAAAAAAGAGGAAAAGCAAATCGTGATGATTAGGTACTGATTGGTGAAACACTGCTGCGCAGGATGAAGGGACAAAAGAATTGGTATTGGGACTGTCTCCTGATATTATTCAGCTCAGCAAAAAAGCCATTGTCTGACCTAAAAAAAAGTTAAGTTTAACTTGACAGCTTAGTGTTTGAAAGCAACCACTCAACCATTGTTTAATACGGCCTCCCGTGTAATGTCACAATTACCACTTTTTAGTACATTAGACAATTTGAATTTGCTTCTTTTTTTTTTTCCTGCCTTTTTCCCCTGCCTGTCATGTTTTTAATGTCTTTTAAGTGTCTAAAATGCAATTTTTTACAAGTTTTACAGTTTCAGTCACTTATTTACTGTGGTCAGTTGTTTTCTTTGCTTTTGCATAACTAAATATGCTAATGGACATAATGTTTTTATAACGCCAATAAGACACACATCCGCTATATTTTGCTAATTTTATATGCAGTTATTCTTTAACATGTGGTTCCATTTTGTTATCTTGCCTTTTACTGCCTGTCATGAGTGTAACACTGTAAACTAATTAACTAATGTAGTCCTGGTAGATGTACCTGCCACATTCCCATTGCAGACACTTCCTAATTGGATAAGGATATTTGCAGGATAATCTAAAAGAGTATCATGTTGCTATTTTTAGGCATTTTACTATTCAATGTCTTCCTACCTGACTTGTTGCTTTATCTAGGCTGATGAAATAAACATAAAGGGTTCTCTGTTTTTAGTATTAAAATAAACTACCTGAATGATTAACAAGTGATTAAAATCTCTGTTTTTACTCATTGCAACTTTCCAAACAGTCCCTGCAAAGCTCTGTCCCCTGTAGCTCATGCATACAGTGTTTCTACAGTACTAGATGTATCACAGACTGTGAGTAACATTTTAGTAACATACTGCTGAGACACAGCCTGTCATTGGCTGGTACATCTAAAACTATAGAAACAGTATAAGCATGAGCTGCAGGGGACGAACCTTTGCAGGGACTGTTCGGATGGTGCCAGTGAGCATTTATGCTTTTTTGGTTAGTAAAATGATTTTTAAATATGCAAATAAAAACTTAGGTCATTTATTTTAATATTACAAACAAGGAAATGAAAAGAAGAGCATGCCCAGTTGATAAGGTTGTAACACTAATAAGGCGAGATATTAAATTGGTTCCCAAGTCCATCCATGGGCCCTATCCTCTTATGGTAGAGCAGCACTGAGCATCCGATAGATGGCCCAGCCGATATTCCGGTGCCATATCATAGAGTCAAGGCTTAGGTAAACTGTTGGGGTTGGGGTTAGGGTGAGGGTTAGGGTAAGGGTTCAAGGGTTAGGCTAACATAAGCTAAGAACTTCTCTCACATATGGGCAGCGCTGCAAAATATCATCATCGCCATCTAGTGGTTGGAGACCGCTCTGTAGCGTCCCAACACCATAACAGGATAGATTCCATTATAAAAACAATTTAAAAACACTAGAAAATAATTTCTTCTGGCAAAGTACAATTTAAGTCACTTTGCTTCTAATATAATGCTGTTGTGTCCTATAGGTATATAAATGGTGTACCACTCTATTTCTCTATTACCATATATATTTACAGATCATGAATGCAAATTGCTGTACATTTTCATGTGGCATTTAACATTAAATTCTTAAGCTATTGTTATAGTTTACCAATTATTATACTCACATTTTCTTTGTCATCTTTTGTTGCTGTTCATTATTAGAAATGTGCAATTGTTCAGTCCTTCAGTTGTGTCTGACTCTTGATGACCATATGTACTGCAGCACCCATTTTTGGGTTGTGCTTATCCGTATGGGTTTCTTGGCAAATATACAGGAGCGGATTGCCAGTTTCTTCTCCAGTGGACCTTGATTTGTCTGGCCTCTCTGCTATGACCTGCCCATCTTGGGTGGCCCTACATAGTGTAGCTCACAGCTTCATTGAGGTACACAAGCACCTTGACCACAACAAGGTAGCAGTCCAGAAGGTGATTATGCAGAGCATTACTATAATTCTACCAATGTTTATTTTATTCAGTCCTTGTTCATCAGGGAATGATATCTCTTATAGGCCAGTTCTAGAATTTATAGCTCTTCCTGCATTATGATGTCACCACTGACATCATATATCAGTTAGATGGTGTGGTCAGTTGGTAACATAGCAACAACCAGCCTGAGCAACAACTGCAGGTGCATAGACATGTGAGGATTGCCGGGCTCTGCAATAGACACTAGTTAGTTATCCATTCCACTAATTGCATGTAACCTCCAAACTGCTCTGGCCCTTTGCATTCCTTGCCACAACAGGTGCCTTATTGACCATGAAATCATATCTCCTTATGTCTTGAGCAGTTCAAAGTTTTCAGTAATTACATCAGGCTCTTGTTGATGCTGTGAAAGGAAACTGATAAATATATGTAATTGATCATGTGATTTCCAACCTAAGACAAAAAAATATTGTTTTTATATTTTAAATCATTATTATTTAGCAGTACAGAAGATTATTGACTCTGATTTAATAACTGGATGTAAAAAAAAAATAACACTTTATCCTAAAGACGCTCCTGTGTCTTACAAATGCAGTACCTTCTCCACTTCCTATACACTGTTGTCTTGTATAGTCACTGTATCCCCTGTACTTAATCCTAGGGAATATGCCTATTACCTTAAATGAATAATACACAGTAGACTTGGGAATTGTTTAGTCATTCATTCGTGAATGACTCTCTGTGACTCTATGGGCTGCAGCACGTCTGCTTGTGCTCATCTATAAGGCTTTCTTGGCAAAGATACTGGAGTGGGTTGCCAGTTCCTTCTCCAGTAGACTGTGGTTCTTCTGACCCATCTGCTATGACCTGCCCATCCTGGGTGACCCTACATGGTATAGCTCACAGCTTTATTGAAGTACACAAGTCCCTTCACCACAAAAAGGTAGCTATCCAAAATATGTGGGAGTTGTTAGGTTTGATTAAATGGGCTGGAGCCTCAATTGTTCTTGAGAGCAGTTTTATGTTGGCTGATTACACTGTACAGCTCCTGTTCCTTTAAAGAATAGGACTGATGCAACAACCTTGTTCCAACCTGATAAAGTACCAAAGATATATATATATATATATATATATATATATATATATATTTTTTTTTTTTTTTTTTTTACACTCAATGAGCTGTTTTAACACTTTTCTCTAATAACGACCATGCCAGACTGACTCATATAATATGTAAGTAGGTACCTGTGAAAGGATGAAAAAAACTAAACCAGGGTAGGTAGGAGAATCAATTGGGTTTCCTGTCATTTAAGTGAGCAGACAGAAGCACTAAATGAGAAGGAGAACACAGTTTTGAAGTAATACTGTACAATGAAAAAATATATATGTTTGAAAACTTTGAGTGCATAATTGAGGAAGAAAAAAGGTGATAAAGCAGGCTGAGCTGATGTCATTGTCCCTGCCCATGGCATCATTAGCTCTGCCCACTGCCTACACAGAGGTAACAGCTCTATTGTAACATTGCAGCTCCCCACAGGTCCCAGCCAGTGACACTGCATGAGCCATCACAGACCCTCCCCCTTTACTGAGCATGCTCAGTCTGAAGCAGAATCTACTCTGGTCATTCGTTTATGTCCAGTGTAGCAAACAGGAAGAACTGGCCACGCCCCTGATAGACACAGGTAGGAGGAGATACGCAGCTCTACTTGAGGAGAAAACACACCGTTTAAAATTTAAGACAACATTTTCACTTTATTTATTTTACACTGCATTCTGTTTAATAGCCTATGCACAGCAAGCAAACATATGAGCCTTGTTTGTAAATACACTACAGGGGTTATTTAATTGCCTGTCATTTATTTAATAATTGTGGGTGCATTATTATGTAAAATATCAGCTTCTTTAACATTCATCAGTGGCTCCGCCTTGCATTATATGCAACACCTGGAACCAGTATACTTTTATAATTTGCTGAATGCCCACTCCCATTAGGTTTTCTTATCCTTTTTACTAATAAAGTGGATGGCACCCTCTATATTTTTGGTGATTTTGATGAGTCTTAAGAAAAATGTAGTATTTCAGAAGATGGTGTATCCATACCTTAAAAAAAGTACTTCCTTAAAAAAATAGATAACATAATTAATTAAAGCATGTAATAATTGGATTTATAGGGACAGATTGGACCTTTCCTGCACAGCAAAGCCAAGTTAAAATGGCTTCCAAATAAATAAATAAAAAAGTTTCAATACCACACATTCTTTTTAAGTTAGGATTTGGGTTTAGGTTTAGGTTAAACTCTAACTCCTAATGGAAAGCTCATTAGTTTAAAATTGCATTCTCTCCTGAGACTGAAACTGCAAGAATTGGCCCAGCTAAGAACATGAAAACCTGCAGTAAATAATAATTATATTTAAAAAAAAAAATCTAAAATGTTGATTTTTTTTTTAATTCATGAAAAAGTTTGTTGCATATAGAACTATATAGAAAAAGAAGTGTGATCACAGTGGTTATTTTAGCAAGATTTTGTTAAATGAACATTTTCTTTTGTATTGTTTATAGCATCTTACTTTTTTATCCAGGTATTTAGACCACAATTGACACAAGAAGATTCGTATCAGATCTCCAGGGACATTGGACAGCAGCCTGAGAGGAAATAACCTGCCCCTGAGAGAATTTCATGTTACTGGAAATACCACAAATACAAGAGACTGGCACAAACAAATATAGCAGATTGTGTGTAGTCTGTACCATTAATATAGGAACACCCACACTAATGGTGCTGAGACCATATGCAAGCAGCCGTGCCTGAAGAGGCCAAATTACAATGAACATATGTCTGCACAGAAATTTTACATTGGATAGTTTTGGTTTAATTTCCCGCATAATTAGTAGTTAGTGCGCAAAGATGTTGAACAGCAGCTGACTTATCATTAAAGACATACACAATATGGCTTCCATGGTCTGTTGGAAAGCAATCAGTAGTGCAAGAAACACAGTGTCCTTGTGGAAGCAGCCATTTTGACTGAGATTTCAGTAATGAAACAGTATATGTGGTGGAAGGAGACATTTTTTCAAGCACTTTCTAGACTTTATGGATACCAGATAGATTTTTGTGTAATAGCTGCTATATGCTATGTTTATACAACCTCTATCTTAAGTTGCCGAGACAGTTCCTTTATAGGGAAAACAGATAGAAACCAAAGGCCACTGTAGTCTGCCCATTCTGTCTACCTTAAATGATTGGCTTTAAAGACCACTGGTCAATGAAAAATAAAATTGTTTGAAAATTCTGAATCTAACTAGGAGCATAACTAAGCAGAAAGAAATGTCCCTGGGGGAATCCATGATACATAGGTGGAAGTTGCGTGTGTGAGAGGGCTGTTTATATTTCTAGAGATATATAGTTGCATTTCCTGAAGCAAGAAGTCTTCTTTTTGGCCAATGAGGGGGAGGGGTGTGGTATTGATTATCTTTTTTTATTGAAGGTTTTCTGTTCCTCCTTCCCCACCACTCTCTCCACTGCGAAAACACACCCCTCATAATTCAACTCTGAGGAAGTGATGTAACAAACGCAAAATGGATTCATGTACTCATAAACAGTCCTCAAAAATTCATTTTTTCACCAAAAGTGTTTTATATCCAGGGCTTACACAGCTGCTAATATTGTTAGTGTGGTATATATTTGACAAACAAGTTTTTTTTTCTTGAACTACAGTGGTCGTTTACATAAACTATAGAATAGCCTAATGTTTGACATGTTTTTCTTTACAGCCAGCCCTATGACTATTAAATACATGTACTATTACAGTAATCCCTGCCAGCAAGCACAACTACATCAAGTCTGAGATCCCTTCATAACTGCAGCCAGGAATCACCTCTTCGTGTTACTAATTTTGCTTAGGGGTATTATCTACATTTTTACCAGAGCACAAAATGTATTAGAACCAATGAAACCTTTTTCTTTGACAGATCTGGATCGATTGTTTTCCTCCATTTTGCTCCAGTTTAAAAGCAGGGCAAGTGTCACACGTAACCCCATAGTTATGTTCAAAAGTATATTACCGCTATTCCACTATCACTATAAATGGGTATTATTCATGTTCTAGTCTATTCACTGTGTACGTCATGTTAGTTTCAGTTTCATTTTCACTTAATGGTTGCAAAAAAACACAGCCTTCCTTGAACCTAAGATGCACCATTGTCTCTGAAGAAAGGACCTGGGTTAATATAAGGCCGAGGTGAAGTATAGGATGTGCAGTAAATCAGAATAATAATACAAACACCACACCAAAGTATCACATATAATAGTTGTCAAACTGCAAGACGTTGTTACGCTTTGCGAGGTGGGTAGGACTTAGGCGATGAGTGGCGCAGGTGCTCATCGCTTGCGAGCCTCGCAAATCGAGGCGAGCCGTTAATGCGTAGGACTTAGCCGATGAGCGCCAAAGGCGTTAAACCGTAGCACTTAGCAGATGCGAGGCGAGACGTTAAAATACGAGGCGCGGGACTTAGAAAAAAAAATATGAGACGCAGGACTTAGAAAAAAAAAGATACGAGACGCAAAAATTTGCAAGATTATCGGCAGAACAAAAAGCCTGAAAAACACAATAAATACACACCAAAAAGTTACAAAAACATCACAGACTGCATGGGGCAACAGCCAGAACATCTGTGAGTGAGGTGGAACACAAATTTAACTTGATTTAGACGATTTTCACCACTCGAAAATCGTCTAAGCGAAGAAAAAAATGACCACCGGAAAAAACTGAAAACGAGGCTACACGACCCGGACTGCGCAAAACACTGCAAAACGCATAGCACTTTACACATCACACTACAACCTACAAGATACACTAATCCAAAAGCCGGAAAATGCTTACGAGACGCGTACCACATTAATAACATTACGACTATACAATGCCGCTTTATACAATAAACCAACAGCTTTACCTCTCGCACGCAGCCTATTTAGAATGCACAGTTGGAACATTCATTACACTTTATAAGCAGGGCACCAACAATCACAATGTATATTCTATGCAGACGCAAAATACAAACAGATTGTTAGCTCTTCAGCCTATTGCTCGCTGCATATATCAATTATAAATAATTAAAGTATATTAATTTATTGAATAAATCATTAATTATTACTTAACTACATATACATAGAAATATATATCTCTCTCAGAGCACCAAAAGTACACGACAGGAGAGGTTTGCAATGAGCGCCAAAGGTTCTCACAGTACAAAATGGTTTCAATTATGTCTCAAACAGCATTCCCATGGCTTCAAATTTTTGGGGGGACGGGCAAGTCGCTGGTATATAAATATAACCAAAAATCAAACCACATACAATATGCTCTAACAATGTACAAAAAGCAGGAGATTTGGCCATATCAATGTAAGAACCAGTGGAAAGTGCAGGGGTTATCTCATACACAAAATGTATCCTTCTCTTCTTACAGTAGCTGCCTCTCAGAGACCCTGAGATAGTATAGCCCATCACTCTCATACCTGTGTGCTAACTGTCAGTGCCTACTGAAATCAAAGAGTTTCTCACCTGAGTTGTGAACATCACAGCAGGAGGCCATTGTCCAAGTCACCTCAGAAAGCTAAATCAAAGGAGGATGTTTTGTGACATCAATGGGAAGGAAGTCTATTCTATTAACCCCTGAATAACTATAAGAAATATACCTGCCATAGGTGCCACTGTGTCTAGGTTTGAAAGGGCTAGGTGTGAATCCCCACAGCTTGAGTTCCTGTTCTCCTTGGCAAAGCACTGACCACTTGTTTACAGTCCACTAACAGCAGATTTCCTGCTCCGAGGATGACACATGCAGTGTGAAAGCATAATATACCCTCAAAGTTAGGGGAACATACATAAAATATATACAATTTGGGTAGAGGCCAATGTCAGTTGTGATGTAAAGTCTCATAGGCCATGAATATTTGAATTGGGTAACAACCAAATTAAGTCTAACACCAATGAGTTCAAAACTGTCTGTGAGTAGATTTTATGAAATGGTATTTGTGGACAAAACTTATGACCCATGGGCATATTTAGGTTTTGTTCTGCCCTAGGCCTATTACGTTGTGTACACCCTCCCTCCGCCCCTCCATAACCCAATTAATACTCATCATTTTCTCTTGCTGTAGCCAATCAGACAACATGCCTATATACAAAATCATAAAAGTTTATATGTGTTTATGTATGTATACAATGTATTAGAAAGTGGTGGGTACACTTACAAATTGAATCTACATTGACAAGTTAGGTTTTCTGTATGTTTAATCATAAATATGTATTATTAATAATGTTATACCATGTTATATATTGCAGATTTCTTATTTACTATGCTAATTGAATTTCTTTGAAAATGATGACCTGCTTCCAGAATAATTTAAAAATTAGTTTGCAATATTATTACAAATTTAAAGTTTTGTCTTTCAAAAAACCTAAAATAATGCAAATTCTGATCATTTTTAACAAGGATATTACCGTATAATTTCAAATGTATTCAAGACTAATGTGAATTGCATAATACTTAACAACTCAACATAAGATGGGAATTTTTGACGTAAAAATCTGTTCATATTTAAACCATATTATGAAAAGAGGAGTTGCACTTGAAACCTGCTTTATTTGTTCTAGAAAAAAAAAGAGAAATGGCCAATTATATTTTTAATTCATAGAAGGAGGGCAAATCTGCGTCCTAAACTGAACTGTGCTTGTTAAATCAACAGACCATCCTAATGTTTCTTTATGGGGAGGCTGAATCACTTCAGGGTAGTGCTGGCTCTAGCCATTGGGTGAAATACATGGCTGCCCAGAATGCCAGATTATGATGGGGGTAGGAACTGGGGGGGGACGAGTATAACATTTTGCATAGACCCATCGTCATTCAGGTCAAAACTGAGAGCACTGTCTTGCAGCAAAGATATATATGTACTTGCAATGATGTGGCCCAATATATAAGGCCTTGACCTTGACTTAAAGGCTCTGGTTAACGGTGGATTTTACCCAAAACTGAAAGTTAATATCCAAAGTAAAGTAATTTTTTTTAGATGACATCTCACAATGAAAAACGTTCTGGTAGGTTCAAGCATATACAGAAGAGGTGATACACTGCAATGATTATTTGCATGGCATCACCCAGAACCCTTAGCTGCATAGAGTGAATGATGCCAAAATGTTTTTTTATCAAAGGTAAAATTGAAAGTTACATATTCAAAGAACAGAACATCTTAATACATGTGTTCTAGCTAAGCCTAGTTCACAAAATGAATATTCTCCCTCAAAGCATTTCACATTCCCTTATTTTGTGGAAACAAATCAATAAAATAATGCATTTATTAGAGAGGGGATCTTGACTCACTCCACTATGGCGACCCCTTAAGGAACGCATGAGTGATGAAAAACTCTCAGTTATCTTGGTGGATCAGACACAATATAACCATAGCAGCAGATATCCTAACATGCCACTTACCACAAAGAGAATGGCTTAATTTACCCTCATTAAATATAAACATGGCTTATATTCTATGAGACAACAAACCAGCCAGGAAAACAAGTACGTTTAAGTTTTTTTTAATAAAATGCTAAATTCTAATTATTTGCCATACTGTCTACAGTACGCCTTAAAAAAAATCATACAGTGGCACTTTAATTTGCCTTAAGTTATACACAATTAACTCTGTAAACAGCTGTGTACCTGTAAGGCTATATACTAATATAGGTGCATACAGTTATAGATAGAATAAAACACTATGGCCCTCGTTCAATTGCAATTTGGCCAATTGAATAGGGCTCTAAATAAGCACATAACATATATATTTTAAAGAAGGTTTTAGTTAGTAAACATCTATCCAAAAGCAAGGTTTTCACTAACTAAAAATGTATTTAAAAAAATATGTTATGTGCTTATTTAGAGCCCTATTCAATTGGCCAAATTGCAATTGAATGAGGCCCTAAGATATGTTATTTATCACCCTTTAAGAGGAACATTAAATATACCCCATTTTTCACATCTCTATGCAGAAAAGTTTGGCAGGTGAAAAATAAAAAAAAATTAAATATTCCCTTCTCTCACAAGAAAGTGCATTAAATATAATTAATTAAATATAAGTAGAACATTTTTGGGGAAAAAAAAGTTTTCGTCTTCAAGTATTATGATTCAGAAACAGCTGTCCCAGGCACCTGTTCTGTAGCCCATTCGTTAACAGCCAGTTTCCAGTGAAACTCCAGGAGAGCTTTGATTCCTGCACTAATTGTCCCAGTCTATCCCAATAGCATGAACAAGAATCGAAATTGGAAAATGTAGGTTTAATGTGAGAAAGTACTCCTGTACAGAAACGGTAGTTGATAAGGGCAACCGTCTTCTAATAGATGTGGTAGGGCCAAACACAGTTAAACGATTTAAGCATGGCTGGGATAGGCATAAGGGCATCCTGATGAATAATTACAATAAGCAAAAACAGTCAGAGGTGCTCAGTCTGAAAATGAATAGCAAGTAAATGGGCATAATAACCTACTAATAGAGCAGCCTCTATCAGCTCACTTGTGCCCATCACAGGGAGAAATATCCTGTACTATACCCCTCTGGTCTCAGAATGATCCAGCTCCAAAATGCCAGGCAATTCTACCCTGAAAATATATACCTGAACTAACATCTAAAGTTGTGTTTTTGCACTAGTGAAGAACCACTGTACAATAAAAAAAAAATCTCACATATATAGTTGTGAGCATACGAGTTGTTGCTAACACTTGCGGGCTTGCATAGCGAGCCGCGGCCCTCGCAAAGCTGAAGGTGCTCCTTGCCAGCAACTGCGACCCTCGCAAACTTTACGTCGTAACGCAAACAACATACGAGACACGTTACCACTCATTACGACCTTGCAAAAATCGTCCGCAACCCGCGGACATGAAAAAATTTAAAACACAATAAATACACACAACACATACATAAAAAGCTTACCTACAGCAAGAGGGGGCATCCAGGACCTCAAAAAATGAAGTTACACCTTAATTTAACTCAAAGTAAAAGAGTTTAGACACTAAAAAATTCTCAAAGCGAGAGAAAAAATGGCCGCGGAACAAAACGAAGACAAGGCTACAGCACTCTAAACACGCAAAACACCACCAGAAACACGCAAAACACCACAAAAGACCTATGAATATTCTGCTACAGACGCATACCACACATTAGCCGCCATTTTAGAACAATAACCTATACAATGCGGAAGTACACAGCTACGCTAACGGTTTGGTCTCGCGCACGCACACTATTACACTGCACACATTCATCACGCTTACACAGCAGCTCCACACAACTAATGCTGCAGCAACATCAACACAGATTGACAGCTCTTCAACAGAATGCTTCCTGCATATACAGTATTACTTCAAAATAGGTAAAGTATATTACTTTATTAATCTATTAGTTATTTTATTATTATACACCAAATAGCATTTGCTCACTTACAATTTCATTGCCGTCATTTTTTGACGGGCAATTCGCTAGAATATATATATGTTTGAAAATTGTGAGCCTGGCTAAAACCATATTAAAGAAGATAGAAAGTCTCTGTTGAACCCTGGAGGCGTACGTGATACTTTAATGGAGGTGGTATGTATGAGTGAGAGGGGCATTTGCATCTCATGATTCGGATAGCCTGTAAGATTGAAAGGGTTTGGCGCTATTTTCAATCAGATGCAATTATCTAATGAAGTCACTACCACAACTGATAAGTAGAAAAATACACACACATAAGCCAGATCTCGGGAAGTGATGTAACAAAGACAGAATAGATTCCTCTACTTCTAAATTTCAAAATTTCCCGAAAAAGGTAATATATTTTTTGTGGCCATGGCTAAAACAGCTGCTAATGTTGTTAATTTCTTACATACTTCACAAACAAGTGTATTTTTCTTGAATTATACTCATGATGATGGTGGCACATACTCAGTTACAATAACGATCAATGCAATGTAGAATAATGTGTGGAGATTTAGGGCCTTATTCTATTAGCTACTTGCAAATGCCTTGAACTCATAGATTTAGCTTTGTTTTGTTTTTTAATAAATGTTTATATGCATTCTATTGACTTAAGAATTCATTAGGGCCAATAAGTAATATTTTCTGAATATGTAGCAAGGAGGTCCTTCTTACGGCCGATCGCAAACCATGCAATTGGACGTAGGCACTTCTGTTCTTGGCCGCATGACAGTCGTGTTTTAAAGGCCGCAAACTCGGAGGAATGTAAATGCAAATATAAATTCAACACAGCACTGTAAAGCACTGTAAATGATGGGGTACACAATGGGTGACATTAGGATTAAAGGGACAACATTCTCAAATTGGTACATCGCCACAATACAATACTTGATTTCACGTTTAAGTTATTTCCAAAGTGCGACAGACTTGAATAACGAGTTATGGGCTTGGAGGTTATTCAAGCCCGTCGAACTTTGGAATCCAACCTCCATATTTAATTCAAGTCCTACGGGCTTGAATAACGGGTTATGGGCTTGGAGGTCATTCAAGCCCGTAGGACTTTGGACAGAAATTAAACATGAAATGAAGTATTTTATTTTGGCGAGAATGTTGTGCTTTTAATGTGACCCATTGTGTTCCCCATCATTTACAGTGCTGGATTGATTTTATATCTGCTTGTTAAAGATCTCAGATTTTTCGGGCTTGAACCACGAGTTACGGGCTTGCGTCCGCAATCATATTCAAGCCCGTAAATGCTACTGCTGAGAGCATGGGCCCAGCCAATTGAATAGCAGAGTAAAAGTAGACCTACTGGAGCCCGCAACTCTATCGCGGGAAATCGGCTATCTTACGGCCCTGAATTGAATGAGGCTGTTAGTGTAGAAACTCCCTGCCCGAACAGAGCTTAGATATAGTGTGATATAAATTAATGGTTCTCAACAGCCAGTCCACAAGTACGTGCTGGTCCCTGGGACCTTATGTGCTGGTTCCCAGGAACCAAATAGGATGAGGAGGGTGTAACACATTTAATACACCACTACCATTAATAAGTTAATAGGTTGTTAAGGAACTGTTAAAATGTACTCTGGTTCTCAAAGCCTGTCCCCATGAGTACTGGAATATAATCAGCCTGTCCCCAGATATAAACAATGAGAGCCACTAATATATATTATAGGAATATTATGGCCACATCCCTTAATGAAGAGATATTTCTATGTAGTTATTTGATTTTTGTTACTGAAACTGTTCATAATACGCTATATAACACTGGAGGGGACATTTACTAAGTTTCTCAATAGATAGGGATGTGCATCCTTGTGTTTACGATGGAGAGACATTAATGGGCCAATGTAGGCACTTTTCAAGTTAACGCTATTTTTTAGCTCACTATTAACTAATCTTTCCTTATAGTAGTGCTGAGGATAATGAAAGAGGTAGGGAGGGGTACAGAGGTAAACTGTGTTTTTAAATTATATTTTCTGGCAAAAGATGTGCTTTGCTACTGTTTGCACATGCATTTTTAATGTTAATTAATGGTGAACTAAAAGAATGGTTTAACATGAAAATCTCTTACACTGGCTGTTTAAGATCACAGCCGTTCCCACCTCATCTCAGCCAATTGAGATGCTTAGTAAATTCCTTTCAATGTTTGTTCCTAAAACAAAATATATATAAAAAAATATACGTAAAAGCTCTCGAAATCCAGCACCGGGGTACGACCATCAAACCTTATACACATAAAGAATCATAATATGAAAAAGAGATAAATATAGATATGTGCCCTGATATGTATAATTCATCAGGAACATATCGGTTGTATTATATATGTAATATTAAATATAAAAACTCTCCCATTTGTGTGGGTATTTTTTTCTTATGTTCTGTAAACTTATGACGCGTGGCCAGTGTCACAAAGAAAGAAAGTGAAACGCTACCCAGCTTGTTTTTTCTGAAGGAAGCGTCTCCAGTGAGGGGGACACACCTGTTTACTTAGGCCATCTGTTTAAAGAAATATCCCTTCATACTTTTTGTTGTCAGCACGCTTTCACCTTAATTTGTTTTAAATCAAAATGCTTGAGTGGCCTAAAGTCTTTCAGGGTGAAGGCTTTGAGCAGCTGTTGCCTAAATTTTGGGCAAAGCAAAAATATAGGTATCTAGTGTTTTTCTGTTAAAAAAAGGGTTTATTGGACAAAAATGTAGCTATCTACTATACTTTGAAAATATTTAAACTGAATTTTCTCCTTGTGGATATACTTCCAAACACAGCTAAATGGCATCAGAAACTTGATCTCCATTAATTCTTAATTGGCTCAGAAATAATAATTTAATAACGTTGTAGGTTAACATTGTCTTTGTGTCTGTTTAAATTTGCTGAATTGAAAAAGTCTGATTGTATTTTATGTTTAACTATGCAGTTTTAAACATATATTTAGATGATTAACTCTATAATATCCTATAGGGAAAGAAAAGCCATTTGGAGTACATTTATTTGTCCAAATCAAGCCAGGATTCCTATTTTTCACACAGAATTTCTCACTATAAACATAGGATATCTACTACACGTTAGGATTCTGGGGAAATATTTGTTTTCCTCTATTAGATTATAAATAGCGAGTTTCCATTTTTGTACAATGCTTTGGAAAAAGGCACTTTTTACAAGATTCAAAGCTCAAAACAGGGCCCTGTATTTTCTGCATTTGTTAATATTGTATAATATTGTATATTTCCTTGTTCTTATCCCCTGTACAGCGTTACGGCATATGCTCAAGGAAGGTGCTCATTGCCTGCTCGCCTCGCTTTGCAAAGGCAATGAAACACGCGGGAATTAGCTACCAAACACTTAGGCCCTCATTCAATTGCAATTTGGCCAATTGAATAAGGCTCTAAAAAGGCACATAACATATTCTTTTTAAAGAAGTTTTTAGTTAGTAAGCATCTATCCAAAAGCAAGGTTTTCACTTACTAAAAACATATTTAAACAATATATGCTATGTGCTTATTTAGAGCCCTATTCAATTGTCCAAATCGTAATTGAATGAGGGCCTTAGTAAACGCGGGATCGCCTTAGGCTGCAAGCAGTTGACAAACGCGGGACTTAGTAAAAAAAAATTACAAGACGCAGGACTTTAAAAAAAAAAAATACGAGATAGGAAAAATACGAGGTCAACGGCCGAACTGAAAAAAGCAAAAAACAATAAAAACACACAACATACAAAAGTAATACAACAAAAACATCACACACAGCATGGTGGGACAGCCAGGACATCTGGGAGTGAGGTTCCAAGCGAATTTAAAAAAAAAAATGTTTTTAATCTTTAAAACATTTATTTCAAAATTTCAAAACATTACATATAAATGTAGAATACATGGTTTATCTTTTTAATCACAACACAGTAGTATATAAGATCACCTGATAAATTGTAATTTTAAGTAGACAGTTCATTCTTTCTTAAATAACGGTAGCCTAGTCTATTTTCTAAGAATGTTTCACATATGTAGAAACAAGAAAAACATGAAAAAAGGAACAAAAAAAAAAAAAGAAAAAGAAGAAATATCATAAACATTAGTATCAGTGATAGATACCAAATAACTAATAATTTAGTTTTCCACGCATATCTTGTTGGTACGTTTACTTTATGCATGTTTTAAGAAATATTGAAGTAGAAGAAACAAAAGCAAAAGAAAACAAAAAAAATAATAATAATTTAAGCCAAATTTAAGCGTAACAAAAATGGCGGCTGAACAAAATGAAAACGAAGCTACACAACACCAAACCACGCAAAATACCACCAGCCTCGTTCGACTTTTAGCCAGGAACGTAAGACTTACAAAATACACTATTACAAAGGACGGAAAATGCTTGCTAGCAATCCTAACACAGAGACAATCGCCGCCATTTTACAACACTAACTTGCAACTAGTAACATTACGAATCTAAAATGGCGCTTTACATGACTAAACAAACGGTTTGGCCTCGCACACGAAGCCTATTTACACTGCACACTTGCCACATTGCAGACACTTTCTCCTCAGGTCAGCAACAGTCCAAATGTACATTGTATGCTGCAGGAAAATAAAAAGAGATTGTTAGCTCTTCAGGATATTGATTGCTGGATATATTAATTAGAAATAGGTAACGTATATTAATTTATTAAGTAATTAATTAATTATTATTAAAACAAAATATATAACCCCCCCCCTGCTAAATAGCATATTTTACACTGCCGTTACTTTATGAATACATTAATGCTTCGCAATTCCTAATATATTTGTTTATTACAAATTAATTATTAACGTTCATTAATTTAATAATTAGTAATTAGTAATGGAAAATAAAAAAATATACTTTCCACTGCACTAAAAAAAATTACATTTTACACTGCACTTACATATCTGGATTACTGATCATTGGCTGCCAGCGATAGCACTCTCAAAGCAGTTACATACTTAAATCACTTTATTATGCTCTGAGACCTAAAAACAACATTCTAATTTACACTGCACACAAAAAATTGTAGATTTAACACTGTACTTATATATCTGTCTTTGCGATGAACGCCGAAGATGATGAAAGGACACAAAGGGAGAGGCTCACAATGAGCCCCGAAGTGCTCAGAAGAGCAAAAGTACACAAGGGAAGAGGCTCGCAATCAGCGCCGAAGGTGCTCAGAGGATCAAAAGTACACGAGAGGAGAGGCTCGCAATGAGCGCCGAAGGTCCTCAGAGGAACATTTGTGGCAAACAGCATTGCCATGGAACCATTGTGTGGCAAACAGCATTGCCATGGCTTCAAATGTTATTGCAGTCATTTTTTATATAATTTGCTTTTCTTTGGCTAACAAGTTGTAAAGGACATGTTTATAATTCTTTCACTGGATGCTCTAGTGCTCAGTGTCTGTCTAATCACTTACAGCCGTGATTAAAGTACTAGCCACATAGAGATCTTGGGACAAACACATGCACCTATTCCTATCTATCTATCTATCACATATATAGTTGTCATAATGCGAGCTTGTGTGTAACGCTCACAAAATTGCAGCCTTGATAATTGCAACAGTTGCAGAGTGATTAAAAGCAAGTACACGTCAGAAAGCCCAAATCGTAACTCATGCTTAGTTACAATGCCTGAGGCTGTAAGTGTGCCGGCTTCAAAACCGCAACAGTTACAGAAAGATTACATTGTATCAAGCTCGGAAGTACATGGTAGAAAGCCAAAATCGTAAATCATGTTTTTATCAGCCCTATTAAATTTGAGACCCGTAAGTCCAACGTGAAGCACATAACGGCTGCGAGCTTGAAATTTGCCCGAGTTACGTTGCTATTAAATTAGGATGGGCTTCGAGCTACGGGCTTGAGACGCAGAACGTAGAACGTTGGATTAGTGTAGACCGTAGTTACGGGTTTAGACGGAGCCAATGGAAAAAGAGATCATCAGTCACTGAAAAAGGGGAGGGTAGATTTCAAAGTCCTACGGGCTACATTTTGAGATCGGACCCACTTTCCAGAATAATGCAATATTAATAAAGCAGTAAATATGATATTCTATTACATACGGGCTCGATATGGATTAACACATTGATTGCCAGGATCGATATAACACGGAAATTAAACATGAAATAAAGTATTTTTGGGGGTCAATTTGCGAGCTTGAGAATGTTGTGTTATTAATGCTAAGACCTAACATCACATTCCCTTTTATATAAAGTACAGTAGTATGCTTTTATTTGCATTTATGGGGCTACGTATTGATCTTTACCCCCCTTGCAGGCCTCTCCAGCACACATTGGGCTTTGGGCTCAATTTGCGTGTTATGGGCTAACTCGCGGGTTACTTTGTTGCAATTTAATAGCATGATTCGATTTGTAGCCATTACGGGCTTGACAGATCAAAGGATTTGCAGGCTGGAAAGTTCCACGTTCACGTCGTAGGCATTTTTCGTCCGTCCTGCATCTTAACCTGAAAGTCGTCAGCGGCCTGCTTTACGAGGCTAATTTAATAGCCATAATTCCTAATATCAACGTTACGGCCTACGTTTTAACTCATAGCGCAAATTGAATTAGGCTGTATAGAGAAGAGAGAGACAAGAAGAGAGAGAGAAGAAGTGAAATAGAGAAGAAGAGAGAGAAGTCGAGAGAGTGGGAGGGAGAGAGAGAGAGAGAAGGAGGGAGAGAGTGAGAGAGAGAGAAGGAGTGAGAGAGAGAAAGAGAGAAGGAGGGAGAGAGAGAGAGAGAGAGAGAGAGAGAGAGAGAGAGAGAGAGAGAGAGAGAGAGAGAAAGAAAAGGGGGAGGGAGAGAGAAAAGGGGAGGGAGGAAGAGAAAGGGACAGAGGGAGAGAGAAGGAGCGTGAGAGAAGGAGGGAGAGAGAAAAGGGGGGAGAAAGAAGGAGAGAGAGAGAGAAGAAGAGAAAGAGAGAAGAAGAGAGAGAGAGAAGGAGAGAGAGAGGGAGGGAGAGAGAGAAGGAGAGAGAGAGAGAGAGAGAGAGAGAGAGAGAGAGGGAGGGAGGGATTTAATAGCCATAATTCCTAATATCAACGTTACTGCCTACGTTTTAACTCATAGCGCAAATTGAATTAGGCTGTATAGAGAAGAGAGAGACAAGAAGAGAGAGAGAAGAAGTGAAATAGAGAAGAAGAGAGAGAAGTCGAGAGAGCGGGAGGGAGAGAGAGAGAGAGAAGGAGGGAGAGAGAGAGAGAGAGAGAGAAGGAGGGAGAGAGAGAAAGAGAGAAGGAGGGAGAGAGAGAGAGAGAGAGAGAAAGAGAAGGGGGAGGGAGAGAGAAAAGGGGAGGGAGGAAGAGAAAGGGACAGAGGGAGAGAGAAGGAGCGTGAGAGAAGGAGGGAGAGAGAAAAGGGGGGAGAAAGAAGGAGAGAGAGAGAGAAGAAGAGAAAGAGAGAAGAAGAGAGAGAGAGAAGGAGAGAGAGAGGGAGGGAGAGAGAGAAGGAGAGAGAGAGAGAGAGAGAGGGAGGGAGGGAGGGAGGGAGAGGGAGAGAAGGGGAGGGAGGGAGAAAGAAAAGGGGAGGGAGAGAGAGGGACAGAGGGAGAGAGAAGGAGCGTAAGAGAAGGAGGGACAGAGAAAAGGGGGGAGAGAATGAGGAAGAGAGAGAGAAGAAGAGAAAGAGAGAAAGTGAGAAGGAGAGGGAGAAAGAGATAAGGGGAGGGAGAGAGAAAGGGGGAGGGAGGAAGAGAGAGGGGCAGAGGGAGAGAGAATGAGCGTTAGAGAAGGAGGGGGAGAAGAAGGGAGAGAGAAGGAGGGAGAGAGAGAAGAAGAGAGAGAGAAGAAGAGAGATAGAAGAAGAAGAGAGAAGAAGAGAGAGAGAAGGCGAGAGAGAGGGAGGGAGAGGGAGAGAAGGGGAGGGAGGGAGAGAGAAAAGTGGAGGAAGGGAGAGAGATGGACAGAGGGAGAGAGAAGGAGCGTAAGAGAAGGAGAGAATGGAGAAGAAGAGAGAGGGAGAAGGAGGGAGAGAGAGAAGGAGGGAGGGAGAGAGAAAAGTGGAGGAAGGGAGAGAGATGGACAGAGGGAGAGAGAAGGAGCGTAAGGGAAGGAGAGAATGGAGAAGAAGAGAGAGGGAGAAGGAGGGAGAGTGAGAAGAAAAGGGAGGGGGAGAGTGAGAAGGAGAGGATAAGAGAGAGAGAGGGAGAGAGAGAGAGAAGGAGAGGGAGAGAGAAAATGGGAGGGAGGAAGAGAGAGGGACAGAGGGAGAGAGAAGGAGCGTTAGAGGAGGCAGGGGGAGAAGAAGGGAGAGAGAGAAAGGAAGAGAGAAAGATGAAGAGAGAGAGAGAGAAGAAGAGAGAGCAGGAGAGGGAGGGAGAGAGAGAGAAGGAGGGAGAGAGAGAGAGAGAGAAGGAGAGGGAGAGAGGGAGGGAGAAGGAGAGAGAGTGAGCACAGAGAGCGAGACAGAGTATACATAGTGAGGGCACACAAAGACACACCTTATTATCCCTTCAATTTTGACGGGCAATTGACTAATCTACATATAAACATAGTTAAACAGAAATAATGTCATAAAGCTAGTGTTTAATTGGAAAATATAAAGCTTGATGTGTCTATTAAACCCTGGAGGCATCCAAAATACATTGTGAGAGGTGCGGCAGTTCTTGCATGTTTTGCCTTCCTGCTTCTGGTCCTATTAGGGGGTAGAGATGTAGTGTCAATTTCAGTTGTTTCCAATTATCTAACAAAGGCTATTGATATTTGCCTGTTCCTTCCCACCATCCTTCTCCATCTGATAGATAAAAATCCATACCATCATGATCCAGCTCTCAGGTAATGATGTAACAAACACAAAATGGATTTGAAAATTCAAATTTTCTCTAAAAAAAAATGTTTATGCTGATAAAAACACAGCCACAAATGTTGTTCGTTAAGTTTTAAGTGGTTTTAACTATTGACCAAAATGTTAATTGAGCCGATCCACCATTTCTTCATTATAAGCCTGTCAGTGCTGTCAGGCGCATGAGGTGTAGCAGGTAGATAGATTGGTAATGTGAAAAATCTGATTGATATTTGAGTCATCCAGTTGATTGACAGTATGTTTTACTTTGTGTGGAGCGCTGTGATTGGTCAAGTGTTTGCTGAATGTTGTAGTTTAATTGGTTCAGTGTGCTCTTTTCTTACATGAAACTGGGTGCTCACATATAATAACATAGCACATGAAGTTGAAAAAAGACCTTTAGTTCAACCAGTTCAATCGTTTTCGATCTCCACTGATCCTTGTAATTAGTAAATTGTTAATTGATCCAGATGAAGGCAAACAAAAAGCCTATCGGAACATGGCCAATTGTCTCATAAAGGGAAAATAAATCCTTCCTGACTCCAAAATTCTGTTGGATCAATACCCCTCCTCCTCTGTATGTCCTTTTATTAAAACATATATATAACCCCTTTTTAAAGTTTTTTTTTTTTGCTGTCACAATATAATTTGGTAAAGAGTTCCACAGTCTTACTGCCCTAACTGTGAAAAAGCTTTTTCTTTCTTTAAGGTGGGTTTTTTGTTTTCTTCTAACCTCAATGCATATATTTAAAAGGTATTAACATTTCCTTTTATTGCTACAAGAAGGGTACAGAATACATGAATCAACCAACCACCATTTTGGTTCTGTATTCCAATATATTTCAAACAACGCAGAAACAAACAAATGCAATCTCCTAATATCCTCAAACAAGAACAAATAAAATACGTAAATAGACGTATTCTAAAATCTTTTAAATGTAGGCTTAAACTCTATGGACCTCATTCAATTGCGAGTTGGCCAATGGAATAGGGCTCTATATAAGTACAAAACATATTTTTTTATAGAAGTTTTTAGTTAGTGAACTTCTATCCAAAAGCAAGGTCTTTGCTAACTAAAAAAATCTGTAAAAAAAACATTCTCTGTGCTTATATAGAGCCTTATTCAATTGGTCAAATCACAATTGAATGAGGCCCTATCTTTTTAAATAGCATTCATTTAATAAAGAATATACTCTGTGCTTAGAGAGAGAGCTATTCAATTGGCCAGATCGCATTTGAATGAGGCCCTATGTAATTACCAGTTTTAAGTTATTCCTTATCCAGAACCTCTGTGACTTTATAATATATCTAGACACATTTAATCATACAGATAAATTATTTGCGAGACAAATCCTAACAAGTAAACCTTTAAGAAGAGCAGAGAAAATCATTACAAGACGCATAAGGAGGTACGCATATCCGAGAAGGAGAAAAAATGTTGACTAATTAATTAAAATTGAATCCCAAAGAACAAAAGAAGACTTTCTAATGTTTATCCAGACCCCATATAACAAAACTAAAGAACAATCAACTACATTACACGTCAATTACAAATACCTGCTCACACTATTAAACACTAACCTAATACAAAGCCCCAGGGGTTAATATCTACCCGCCCTGCGACCCACCTGCACACCTGTGTACCCCTGCCATTTAATACCATGTATAATATTAGAAATTAACATATAGTATGGTGTGTTTCAACTGCACTGTTCATGTGCAGGATTAATAAACCACATGAATAAGTCAATGTCTGAATGGGAAACATGTAGCTATATAGACATAATGTTGTAATATTAATGTTCTTTAAAGATATATTTAAATTTCATGGATTATGAATACATAATCAGCAGTGTATGAAAACATTTTATGCATGAAAAATCCTAAAATAAACATTAATAAACTTACCCTGGAGTTTGCAGATTTCTTTAGCTTTTATGGACGTTGATTTTGACAATGAATGCCCCTTAAAAATCCTAGCTAAATTAGCATAAAATTCATAATAGGTTTTGGTCAATCACAGACAGCTGAACATTGTTGCAATCTTCTGCAAAGCATCATGGGGTACGTAAGGCCCACTACAAGGAAGCAAGCAAGAGCTCAGTCATTGCTATGTGGATTTCTGTACTGTTCTGCTGTTGGCTTGAAGGTTAGTATAAGGTTAAGTACTGTACTTGAATGCAGTGTTTATATTGGCTAGTACCAGGTGCCTATGTAGGCAGCTCTGGGGGTGGGGAAACCAATTTTTAAATAAAATAAATTTGTATGTGTATAGAATGGCTCAATGTAATTTGTGCTTCTGATACATGTAGCCTGTGTTCTAATTTTCAATACTTGCATCCATGGTTTGGCCACTAGTGTTTCACATCCTTATTATTTGAGATGACCATTTATTACTATATTTCCACAATAAATGTGAATCAATTATTTAATACACGCCCAGTTGTTGGATATGTTTGCTGGTTCCCTTACTTGTGCCATCTTTAGTTAAAGGACCACTTAGATCATAATTTTAAAATCAACTATTTTAAAGAACTACACTTCCATTATGTTTTATATGCAATTATACTGCTGTGGAATCTACCATTTTGGCTTGATGTGACCAATTTCTTTAGGTCGGAGAAACTTTGAATACACAGGAATCATTTCATTTTTCATTTTTTTAAAACATAGTATATAGAAAAAAAAATGTTCACAGTGGTTCTTTAATGTATCTTGTTATGTGGTTGTGCTTGTTACTGAACCCATTGAGTCAGTGGCAGAGCTAGAGAACAAAGGGCTCTGGTGCAAAAAAAACAAATTTGGCCCCTTTGATACCTGCATGAAGCTTCTCTGCCTACACCACAGCTCTGAGAGGCCTTCTTCACAAAGCACCCAGTTCCTCTCAACATCCACCCTACTCAGCACCCACCCCACTTAGCATCCATGCCTACAAAGCACCCAGTCCTTGTCAGCAACCATCCCATCTCAGCACCCACCTCACATAGCACCCATCCCTATCTCCTTTGCTCCCCCTCACAGAACCAATCATCCTGTACTTTGCTGTCATCCAGCCCTTGCTCTCTCTCACCTCTTCCTTGATACATATCCCCAGTGTGCTGAACTGCTCCACACTACAAAAAAAATGCAAAATAGAAAAAAAAACGCAGAAAGAAATTACACAGAGAAGGGCCTTGGTGCATTGCACCCCCTGCACCATTGGTAGCTCCCTCCTGTATTGAGTGATGCATTTACATAATTATTATAATCTACAACTCCTTGTCTCATGCCACTAGTCTATCCTCCTGCCTCAAATCCTTATTAAACCTTATTAAAAATGAATCTATTTAAAGATGCTTATCACCTTCAGCTGTAATGTATGCAATATATTGTACCTCACCTTTCTATACTTACTGTAAGTTTGCAAGTTTTCAATCTTATTGGTGCTTTAGAGAAAGCACTTAGTTTACTTGATTTTTAACTCAATAACAGGGCCCTCCATTACTTTGTAATTTGCTATGTTTGTTTTTGACTTGTATCTACGCTGTTTAGTGTTACGGAATATGGCCTCGATTTAATTCCAAGCCCATAATTACCTTCACACTGCCCGTATGTCTGAGGGTTAGGAATCGGTCACAGTTACAAATGTATTTGATTGACTCAAGCCCGTAAGTATAGGATCACAGCCCCAACATCCAAACCATTAACCTGTACGTAACATTTCAGGACATGATCATGATCAATTAAGCAAGCCCGTAAGTTACAATTTAGACAGAGCCAATTTAGACAGAGCCATCATGACGTCAGTAAAACATGGAGTTTAAACAACAGTCAATTAGTGTTTAGAAGTACAATTTGTTATCGTACTCGCAATCCAGAAAAGTAGAAATCTTTAACAATCAATAAATCTACTGTTCTAGCCGATTTGCGATTGTACTCGCAATCCAGAAAAGTAGAAATCTTTAACAATCAATAAATCTACTGTTCTAGCCCATTTGCGATTGTACTCGCAATCCAGAAAAGTAGAAATCAATAAAAAAAAAAAAAATCTTATTTCAGATTCGGGAGCTTGAGACTATTGTGCAATTAATTATTAAGCCTTTCATTGCTTTCCCACTATTTTCAAGTCCAGTATTGTGTGTTTATTTGCTTTTGCAATGTTACGAACAGGTGTTAAGCCCACTTGCAGGTCTTATCTAGTACTGGTAGGATTTTTTGATACATTTGCCATGAAGGAAATGTTGCATTTGAATATGGATTTTAGCACTTGTAACATTTGCGGCCTTGAAACATCAAAGGAAGAGATACAACAGAGTTACGTTTTTGACAACCGCAGTGGTTTGGAGCCTGTAACTCGCAAATCGATTGCGAGTAGCAAAATGTAACCAATTAAATATCAGTAACATTTACGGGCTCGAGGAATTGTGATTTTGACTTAAATCGGGCCTATGTTGGTGCATTACAAATAAAGGTTAATACTACTAATAATAATCTAATGGTGATAAGCTTAGAAAATATATTATAATATGAAATATGTCATAAACACTAATTAAATAATTTACTCACACCAATGATATTTTTTTGCCAACAGATGCAATTGATTTGTTATTATCACACCCAATACCATGATATCCTAATTTTTATTGCAGCTGCTGTGGTTGCACATTGGATCCCACGGTGCAGCTACAACTAATGCTTTGACAAAGCTCACGGAATTTGATTATTTTCTTCACACCTCTTGGGAACATTAGGCAGATGACATATGTATATACGGAATAGAAATTAGACCAGATCACAAAACCTTCAGAACAACTGTCACACTGTGTACACTGTCTACACAAGGTTTAAAGGGGAGGCTGCCTCCTAAACATAGGTTGCTCTTAAAGAAAGATTGCACTATATAAGTACAAATATATGTATAAACATTATAGAAATTACCTTTTATTGCCACAAAACCTCTGTATAATATGTGATGTGAGTTGATAAAAAAAAAACCCACAGAAATGTAGCTGTCACAGCTCAGAACTGCAGCTGTAGTTTGATTGATTATCAGTCTTTTGACTCAATTAGATCACACAAGTAAGAATTCTAAATGTTAGTGTAATAATAGTACCCCTTCTAGATTGCTACCTTGTCATGGTGAAGGAGCTTGTGTACCTCAGTGAAGCTGGTAGCTATACCATGTAGGGTCATCCAAGATGGGCAAGAGGTCAAACAAATCGCAATCCACTGGTGAAGGAACTGGCAACCCACTCCGGTATTTTTGCCATGAAAACCTTATTGATGAACACAACCAGACACACAATATGCCTTTCATGCTGCGGTCCATAGGGTCATGGATAGTCGAACAAGACTGAACAACTAAAGAACAACTCCCTTGCTACATGGAGCAGTAATTGGCAAACAAGGGTCCTCATTCAATTGCAATTTGGCCAATTGAATAGGGCTCTAAATAAGCACCTAACATATATTTTTTTAAAGAAGTTTTTAGTTAGTACACATCTATCCAAACGCAAGTCTTTCACTAACTAAAAACTTCTTTAAAAAAATGTATTATGTGCTTATTTAGAGCCCTATTCAATTGGCCACATTGCAATTGAATGAGGGCCTTGGCATGCTCTCTAGATTTAGGGCCTCATTCAATTATGATTTGGCCAATTGAATAGGGCCCTATATAAGCACATAGCATATTTTTTTACAGAAGTTTTTAGTTAGTGAAGACCTTACTTTTGGATAGAAGTTCACTAACTAAAAACTTCTGTAAAACAATCTGCTATGTACTTATATAAGGCCCTATTTAATTGGCAAAAACGCAATTGAATGAGGCCCTTAGTATTTCATATAAAACAAACTTTAGTTTATGTGGAACCTGCACTTCATTACAGGGGACATTTAGAGCATTGATGACTTTAAGACGCAATGGGTACATTCAAGCATTTTGTGAAAACAATGAGTGAAATTGCTCTAGAAATGATTATCCACACAAGGGGCCTCATTCAATTGTGATTTGGCCAATTAAATAGGGCTCTATTATAAGCACAGTGCATATTTTTTTCCCCAGAAGTTTTTTTTTTTTTTTTAAATTGATTCACAACAATCTAGATAATCAGGGCCTCATTCAATTGCGATTTGGCCAATTAAAAAGGGCCCTATGCGCCTCATTCAAATGCGATTTGGCCAATTGAATAGGGCTCTATATAAGCTAGTAAAGACCTTCAAGACCTTTTGAATAGAAGTTCACTAACTAAAAGCTTCTGTAAAAAATATGCTATGTGCTTATATAGAGCCCTATTCAATTGGCCAAACCACAATTGAATGAGGCCCTATATAAGCACATAGCAGATTTTTTACAGAAGTTCTTATCTAGTGAAGACCTTGCTTTTGGATAGAAGTTCACTAACTAAAAGCTTCTTTAAAAAATATGCTATGTGCTTATATAGAGCCCTATTCAATTGGCCAAATTGCAATTGAATGAGGCCCTAAGTTAATCATTTTTAAGCATGGTTGTATATTTGTATGTATGTGTATGTGTGTACAGATTTGCTTCAATTTAATTGAAATTTCCCTATAGGCACACAAACAGTAGTTTGTGATAATGTTCATTGTAATAGTCATGTAATAATAGAAATATTAGACTCAATCATAGATTTACTATGGTATATCACCAGTCATAATGCAGTCCTTTATTTAGATTATCTGGTGTAAAACACATAAAAGTAAAACTGCTCTTATATTCATCAGATTGTGTAAAATTTGATGGACTAATAATGAAAATGTAGTTTCATGAGAACTTCACACATCTGATGTTTACCTTCTTCCTACCCCGGCTCCAGTGTATCTTCCAAGGACTAATGCTGTCTAATCCCCTCATTGATTCATGCTGAGTTTATCTATACCTCTTAATATATATATAGCCTCCCAACATTATCTGATGATGCTTGAAAAGTAGTGAGGTTCTGAAAGGTTTGGTATTCACCTATCGAAATCTCTCATCCTGCTTTATAGCTTAGATACAAATTGCTTTGCTTCTGATACTATTATTATTATTCTCATTTATTTAGTTTTTTTGGTGATAAGTACATGGTATACAGTGAAAACACAAGACAATCATGTCAAACATACATATGGGTGGTTGCATATTTAGATATAATTTTGTTAAAAAGGGCATAAGCTCTCTTTTTATTCACTGAAACTTTCCAAACAGTCCCTGCAAAGGTCTGTCTGTAGCTCGCACATACAATGTGCCTGTAGTATTGGATGTAGGCAATGTATGAATTGTTGTTCTCACAGTCTTTCATTGGCTAGTACATCTAGTACTATAGACATGTGTACTCATGAGCTACAGTGGGCAGACCTTTTCAGGGACTGTTTGGAAGGTTTCAGTGAATAAAATGATGTTTAAATATGAAAAACAAAAGCACATAGGTCAATGATGACCAACCTTCTCCTGATGCACCCCCAGACAGGTCATGGTTTAGGTTTAAGACTACAGTTGAGGCAATTAGAGGCCACATGGCCGGTTGAATACCAATAGCCTTACCTGTGTTTACACAACTTTAAACCTAAACCATGGCCTGTCTGCTGGTGCATGAGGAGAGGGTTGGGAATCACTAATCTAAGTAGTTTATTTCAATATTAAAAACAGGAAACCCACCATGTTCTTTTAAGCTCCTACTCTTGTGAGCACCCACAATCTTAGGACCTCATTCAAATGTGATGTGGCCAATTGAATAGGGCTCTGTATAAGCACAGAGCATTTTTTTTACAGAAGTTTTTAGTTAGTGAAGACCTTGCTTTTGGATAGAAGAAGTTCACTAATTAAAAACATCTGCAAAAAAAATATGCTATGTACTTATATAGAGCCCTATTCAATTGGCCAAATCAATTGGCCCCTCCGTTGGGACTTGACATTCATTAGTCCATGATTTTGCATTTCAAACCTAGACAATCTGCCAATACATGAATGTATAAGGCAATGTATATGCAAACTTTAGATCATTACAACTTATTTACATACCTCCCAAATGTCCGTATTTTGGAGGGATGGTCCATACATAGGCACCTAGTACCAGAAGAAATATCTCTGTCCCTCTTAACTTCCCAAATGTCCCTCCAGCCCTGACCATGTTCTACTTTCTCCGGTTCCTCCTATTGTTTTCTCTTAAAATCTAGGAAAAAAATCAAAGCCTGGCTAGTCAGTTCTACACAATATATATCTGTGTGGAGCATTGTGCACATATTTACACATCACACAGAATGATGGCGACCCTATCTAATAGTGCGCTTTTTTTCGGATGCCTCTGATCATTTGTTGGAAGGTATATACTCCAGGTATCTACAAGCATTTGCGCTGTGTGTTTTCTGTTGTTCAGATGTTTTGTTGGTTTTAAACAGCTGAAGATAAGAACCGAAAAGAAAAAAAAATAACAAAGAAAACAGCTGTGCTTTATTTTAAATGGTGCACTCCGCACAAGTCTTCACCTGTTTCTGTTAAGGCCGAATGAAAAGGAGAGTATTCCTTGATTAATGTTGAGGAAATCTGCAAAAGTCATAAAGTCCAAATTATAAAATGATAAATTATTCGATACATCCTACTATACAGCACTTTAGCAACATTATATCATGGATTTAAGATTAAAAACTCAAAATGGCAGAAAATAAATAAAGAATTGTTTTTTATCTTATGAGTTATATGAATGGGTTAAATGGGGCAGAATACCTATAACTAAGAAGTGTTTTAATACCACAATCGTGCATTCAAATGTGATGGAAATGAATAAATACAGTTTATCTGTATACCATTCTTCATTAGCAATCATTAAGTCTCTTCAAAACTCTATTTTGAAGAGCAATAAAGGGCGAAGTGTCAAAGACTTATTTGAAGATTGGAAAATATAGTTTTTTTTCACACGTATGGATAATGGAACAGTGACAATAAAAGTATTTTTTTTAAATAATATCTAATTTGTTCACTGATGTAAATGTGGGTTGTGAGGTGAATCATTTAAGAAATCTAATAAATGTTGTTGTTAAGAGAAGTAACTAAAACGTGAAAAAAATCATCACATATATAGTTGTCAGTGTGGGGAACGCTTAAAGTGTTGGTCACACTTTGCGAGCATGATTGCGACCCATAGAGCCGCAACTGTGAGCCTCGCAAAAGCGAGGCAAGCCATCGACCACGCGGGACAGGCTGCAATGAGCACCAAGGGCGCTCATTGCACTGCGAGCCTCGCGAAGCAAGGACAGAAGTTGAGGCACGTGGGACTTAGCCTGCAATGAGCAGTTGAGGTGGGAAATTAGCGAAGCGAGCAGGTGAGGCACACGGGACTTAGTGAGGCAAGCAGGCATTTGAGGCATATTTGTCATTTTTTAAAAAATGGCTGCCAAAAAAACACAAAACGACTAAAATGAGGCCCAAGGATGTAAATCTAGCCCGTAGGACGTAAAAGTAAAAAATAGCCCTAAGCAGTAACACGTACCGAAAGCCAGTAACACTTAATCCAATCCACTAACATATAACACAAGGCAGTAACACTTAACCCAAGCCAATAACACTTAACCCAAGGCAGAAACACAACCCAAGACAGTAACACTCAAGTGCCAGTAACACTCAAGCGCTATAAACTACACAGGGGCGAGGCTTGCAATGAGCTCTGAAGGCACAGCATTCCCAGCCTTAATATTTTATGCCCGTCATTTTTGACGGGCAATCAGCTAGTAAAATATATTCAGTATAAGCCAATCAGAATTAGATGTGTCCACTGCCGTAGTTACAGTAAAATAAATCTACAGTTTTCCTGTTCAGATCAGTGGCAAAAATGGAACTGTCCAGTTATACACTGTGTTAAAGGAGATAAACACAGAAGACAGACTTTTGTGCCCAAAGAGTATTCAGATTTAGCAAGAGCTGTTTTTGGACATTGATAGAACTAAAATTATTCCATGTAACCCAGAAAGTGTTCTTCCCTAACAATATTAATATAAGCATCTTTCAAAAAGTCCTACTGATTTGTATTAACTGCTGAACTAACAAAATGTAAAAATGTTAGTTAAAGCTATTAATAGTAAAGCACATAAGGAATCTCAAATATCTGTAATAAAACACAACTTAGGTAAAACTCTAGAATCGGTAAACGCTGATGAATTATGGGTTCTGAGAAGGGTTAGGGTCTTTAAACCACCCAGAAAGCTAAAGTTTTTTGGGGCGAGGATTTGAGGGACCGTTTGATATACAAAAGGATCATTTGCTTGTATGGTTTCAACTCCAAACAGAAATAATAAGGAAGTTATATTGCCAGATTTACTAAGCTTCGGTGAGGCTGCAAAGCATGTCACTGAATGTCACAAGGTCTGTTTCCTATGGAGAAAATTACCACTATAGTCTAAGCTAAGTACTTTGCAAACCTGGCGAAGCTTAAGCAATCTGCACCAGAGGTGGGCAACAGGGGCCTGAGGCCTCACGTGGTCCCCAGACATTTCCCATAATAACAATTAATCAACTTCTACCAGGGTTCCCTGGTGGTCCAGTGGTTTGGATTTGGTACTTTCTCTGCTGTGACCTAGGTTCGCTTCCAGGCAGGGAATCAAGAGATCACGCCACCCTGAAGTCATGCAGGGTTGGGCCTGGATGGTAGACCACCTGGGAATACCAGGCGTTGTATGCTGTGTCTCACTGGAGATGAAACTGGCAACCCACTCCAGTATCTTAGCCATGAATACCAAGTGGATCAGTATGGTCTGTTATGGTTCATGAGGTCATGGAGAATTGGACATGACAATAAACCAGTGATTTTTTTGTGACTCATAAAACAAAAAAGCTAAAAGCCATCTTGCAGCACTTTTAAGGACTTTAGTGCCATATATGTAATTTTTAGCCTTTTCTCTTCAAGGTTAATAGGTTGCCTGACATTAAACTACATTATAGCACCTTCTCCTTTCAAGAGCTAGTTCAATCACATGAATCTCAACAGTTTCCCCAAAGAAAAGTCTTGTAAATTGTGTTAGTAATTTTCCATTGACAATTTCTGATACAGTTATCATGGTTTCCATGTCAGTAAAATGTAAATATGGTGCAACTAAAACTGAACTTCAATAAATACGATTTTTGAATGTTCAAAATTCCTAATGCAATGGTATTTCCAGGTTTGGATGGGTTCAGGAATTATTTAGTACATTTATTATTATTATTGTAGAGACATTCCTAGATTTATTAAGAGATGCATATTTTTGGCCAAAGTTTTAAATGTATATGTCCGGCCTTTTTCTCTCCTTTTCCACTTTTTTTTCTTTCTATTTTATTATTATAAATATTTTCAAATTATCCTATATTTCTATCTCATTTGTTTTGGCTACACATGGCATCTGCCTTTGCATTAGACTCCACAATTATTGGTCTGCAAGCTTCTCCCAATTTAAATTCGCCACTATCTAACAAATTCAGAAAAACTGACCATGGATCAGATTCACTAAGCTTCTCAATTGGGGCTGAGAGCCCTGCAGTGTTTGTGGTGCTTGTAAAATATTCTCTGAGCTATTCTTCACAGCATCCAGCTTATCTAAACTCACAGATAACTTAACATACTTCTTTGTCATTTTAAAGATGGTACAATGATTATTCCAATATATTCCTAATATATCACCAATTTTTATAATATAAAGATGGCCTATTCTCATGATTATAAAGAAAATGTTGTGTTATGGTAAAATATTCTCAAGCTTTATTTTAATGCACAGAATTAAATATAATAAAATACAACACCAGCAACTATTCCATTGCACTAACATATTCTGTAGCGCTAAACAAAAATGTACACATTGCAAAAAATGGAGAGCCTTGTCTTTAAGTTTAGAATCTCGTGTGCGTGGAGCTATCGCTGAAGCACCTTACAAGATTGAAAACTCACAAACTTCTAATTATATTATTCTTTACTTATTATAAGCTCATGAACTTTATATAAAAGTTCAAATAGTAAGATGGGCAGTGTACTAGCTGGGGTGTATCCATTGTCATTTAAAAAGTTTATATTTTGCAATTCCTATAAAACAGGACATAGTAGGGTAGGATGTATTTTTATTTTTTTACATACTATGGTCCTTATTCAATTTGAAATTTGTCAATTGAATAGGGCTCTATATAAGCACATAACATATTTTTTTGATAGAAGTTTTTAGTTAGTGAAAACCTTGGTTTTGGATAGAGGTTCCGTAACTAAAAAGTTTGTTGAAATTTTTTTGTATGTGCTTATATAGAGCCCTATTCAATTGGGCAACTCGGAATTGAATGAGGCTCTATAACTTTAAGTGACACAGAAAAGGACCAGTTATTTCAGAAAATAAAAGTATGCGTATAAATAAATGTAATCACTGTTTGTTGTTATTAAAACATTTTGGTGGAGGTGTTAGTTGTTGGTCTTGAATAAGCTAAAAAGTTTATCTGACATGATTTAATTATCACTCACGGTGGGGGGTGATAAACTGCAAGAACATGCCCACATGTCCAATTGGTAGATCTATACAGGTAGATCAGAAGAATTATAAAGGTTTAATGTTCTTATATTGTAAGATTTTATCATTACATATGTAGATTGACCAACTTGGCATACTCTTATCGTTTATGCCCCCCCCCCCCCACTGTGGAAGATAATTGATCATGAGAGATAAACATATTAGGAGGGTGGATACTCAAATATGAAATTGGAAACATGTAATTGATGTAATCCAAAATCAGTGCCGCAAATAAAGCAGGACAAACATTCCTTCAGGGTGTTTCAACCTGTATCTAGTAGGCTTATAACCCTGGCCTAATGACACCCTCAATGATCTACACACTATATTCTAAATTACAACATTTCCATTGCACCAATGGTAAATAAGATCACTAATAGAAGTGTAGAGGAAGGCCTATGTTCCTCAAGGGATCCTTCCAGCTGGAAGTCTCAAATTTTTTGATGCCCGAAATCTTGCTATGAAATAACAACAAAAGCCCATCCTAGATACACAACCAAATCTGGCTACACAATGCTAGATAGTGGCTAGTGTGCTTCGGAGCACTTCCCTTTTATCCCCACCTGATAGGTAGAATCCTTTCTAAAAATAATAACAATAAATGACGATAACCGGGACTATCATGAAATAAATAACACTATGGCCATACACTGTAGGCCATAAACAACCAGAGTAACCGAAAATGCTAACTTCCACAGTTGCCCCAACAGGGAGCCTCACAGTGCTAACTGGAACTAACAGCCTTATTAAATTGTGAGTTGGCCAATTGAATAGGGCTCTATATAAGCACACAGCATATTTTTTTACAGAAGTTTTAAGTTAGTGAACTTCTATCCAAAAGCAAGGTCTTCACTAACTAAAAGCTTCTGTAAAACAAAATGCTATGTGCTTATATAGAGCCCTTTTAAATTTGCAGAATCGCAATTTATTAAGGCTTTAAGTGTTTAAAAGTCAACAAATAAAAGTTCTACTATGGAGCCTATATGTAAGGAGTGTGACAGGACTTTTTCATGTGATGTATGCTTAAAATACCTATATCAGTATATACAGTGATCTACTTTTTATGTTTTGAGAAATAGTGTAAATATAGATTATATCACATAAAAAAAGAACAGTGCTGTATAGTTCTTTTTTATTGGACATGTTTTCCATGTGTGTATATGATAAATGCCCATACTAATTGCAGTAACTTGTAAAGCTGACTAAGTAGTTTTGACCCATGGACATGGACATTTGTTATATCAGTTTGTCAGGGGCCAACAGGTGTAGATATCTGCCAGCTTTAGTATCCCCAAGGACTGGCTGTTTGTTGAATGCTGTTGTTTAGACTACCTCAAGGAGTAGTTTGTACCATGGTTTCAACTGAGCTATTCCAGTTTAAAGGTTAAAGGAGCTGGGTGACTGTGTACACAGTTTATGTTGCAAATGAGATGGGAGCAACTGAATCTGTTTGTTCTGTGACAGGTGTCACGTGTTGATGTCAGCATGGAATGAGACTATCTATCTATCTATCTATCTATCTATCTATCTATCTATCTATCTATCTATCTATCTATCTATCCTACTATCTATCTATATATCTATCAATCTACCTATCTATCTATCTATCTATCTATCTATCCTACTATCTATCTATCTATCTATCTATCTATCTATCTATCTATCTATCTATCTATCTATCTATCTATCTATCTATCTACTCATCTACCTATCTATCTATCTATCTATCCTACTATCTATCTATCTATCTATCTATCTATCTATCTATCTATCTATCTATCAATTATTATTATTATTACTCACCCACCCCCCCCGTCCCCTCCCTTATGTCTGTCCCCCCTGTTTCTATTCCCCCTTTCCCTCCCATGTCTCCCCCTCCCCTGTGTCTCTCCCCTCTTCCCTCCCCTGTGTCTCTCCCCCCTTCCCTCCCATGTGTCTCTCCCCCCTCTCCCCTCCCCGGTGTCTCTTCCCTCCTCCCCTCCCCTGTGTATTTTGCCCCCTCCCCTCCGTCTTTTCCCCTCTCCCCTGTATCTTCCTTCCCCTTCTCCCCTCTGCTGTGTCTTCCTCCCCCTCTCCCCTCCCATGTGTCTCTTCCCCCTCTCCACTGTGTCTTTTCCCCCATCCCCTGTGTCTCTTCCCCCCTCCCCTGCATCTCTTCCCCACTCTCCCCTGTGTCTCTTCCCCCACCTCTCCCCTCCCATGTGTCTTTTCCCTTCTCTCCCCTCCCCTGTGTCTCTTCCCCCCACCTCCCCCCTCCCCTGTGTCTCTTACCCCCCTCCCCTCTGTCTTCCTCCCCCCTCTCCCTTGTGTCTTCCTCCCCATCTCCCCTGTGTCTTCCTCCCCCTCTCCCCTATGTCTTTCTCCCCCTACTCTGCAGCTCTGCCGCGCAATGCGCGCGCACCATGCGCGAGTACCATGCTTGCAGCTCTGTACGGACTTAGGAAGTTGTAAGTGTGTACGTCCCGATGAAACATTACACACTTACCACAATTATTATAGTTGATCGTTTATCTGTAACGCACCAACATATTCCGTAGCGCTATTCATACATTGTGATCAAGGCAAAACAATATTAACACATTACAAAGGATGGAGGGCCTTGTCTTTGAGCTTAGAGTCCAGTGTCCATAGTGCTTCCCTAAAGCACCTTGCAAGATTGAAAACTTGCAGACTTACAATCTATCTATCTATCTATCTATCTATCTATCTATCTATATAACAATCGTTTACCTTTTTACCAGCATATAACATTATAATGCAATATTCCACATATTCATACCTTCTTTGTGGATCTCGCAATGAATAACTAAAATTATATTTATATTAAGTTTTGCTTGCACATTACTTTATCGTTTCTTCAAATTAACTTAGTAAACATTTGGAACTGAAGTCTTTATTGCTGAAAGTTTGTGTGAAATGTATTGTGAATATCTCATTTAAATATGTTAATGTTAGTAAATAGTATGAAGAGGTCTGGTGCAATGAGCTACGACAGACTTAATAAATCTATGCCAATGATAACAAAAGAGCTTGGCGACTCTTGTCAGCAACTTGCTGTTATAAGGGAACTACCATTGTATCTAGTCAATAAAATTTGAAGCCATGGTACACAATTTTAAGCTTTTTATACTCTAAGGACCTTCGGCGCTCATTGCAAGCCTCTCCTCGCATGTCCTTTTGCTCGTCTATATATTTTTTTAAATAGTAACTATTTAATGAATTGAATAATAAATTAATATAGATTACCATTTTCTAATCAATATATGTAGCAATCAGTAGCCTGAAGAGGTAACAATCTCTTTTTATTGTCCTGCAGCATATAATGTCCAGTGGGACTGTTGCTTACCTGAGAAAATAGTGTTATGAATGTTGTAGCTGTGCATTAGAAATAGGCTGCGAGGGCAAACCGTTGGTTTATTTGTGTAAGGCGCTACTGTAGATGCGTAATGTTGTTAGTGGCAAGTTAGGATTGTAAAATAGCGTTGTTTGTCTTTGTGCTACGCGGTTCGTGAGCATTTGCCATCCTTTGTAATAGTGTATTTTGTACCTCGTAGGTTCCTGTGTGAAAGTGGTACGCGGTTGGTGGTGTTTTGCGAGGTCCGTGGTTGAGTAGCCTCATTTTCATTTTTTTGGGCCACCATTTTTTTTCTCGCTTAGCCGATTTTTGAGTGCCGAAACTCACCGAAATGGACTCAAATTTGCTTTCCACCTCACTCCCTCCTGTCTGTGATGTTTTTGTATTTTTTTTTTTTTTTGTGTGTGTTTCGTGGTTTGTGCGGTTCGGCCGTTAACTTTGTATTTTTACTATCTCGTATTTTGTTTTTGCAAGTGCTGTGTCTTATAAAGTGGTACGCGGTTGGTGGTGTTTTGCGCGGTCCAGGGTCGTGTAGCCTTGTTTTCAAGCCTTGGGGTCTTTGTCCTACTGGAAGGTGAACCTCCGTCCTAGCCTCAAATCACACACAAAGTGGTACAGGTTTGCTCAGGAATATCCCTGTATTTAGCACCATCCATCTTTCCCTCAACTCTGACCAGTTTCCCAGTCCCGGCTGCTGAAAAATATCCCCACTGTATGATGCTGCCACCGCCATGTTTCACTGTGGGGATGGTGTTCTTTGGGTGATGTGTTGGGTTTGCGCCAGACATAGGGCCTCATTCAATTGCGATTTGGCCAATTGAATAGAGCTCTAAATAAGCACATAACATATTTTTTTAAAATAAGTTCTTAGTTAGTGAAAACCTTGCTTTTGGATAGATGTTTACTAACTAAAAACTTATTTAAAAAAGATATGTTATGTGCTTATTTAGAGCTCTATTCAATTCGCCAAATTGCAATTGAATGAGGGCCATAGTGTTTTCTTTGATGGCCGAAAAGTTCAATTTTAGTCTCATCAGACCAGAGCACTTTCCTCCATACATTTTGGGAGTCTCCCACATGCCTTTTTTGCAAACTCAAAACGTGCTATTTTGTTTTTTTCTGAAAATAATGGCTTCTGGTCACTCTGCCATAAAGCCCAACTCTATGGATGTACAGATACTGTGGAACTCTGCAGCTCCTCCAGAGTTACCTTAGGTCTCTGTGCTGCCTCTCTGATTAATGCCCTCCTTGCCCGGTCCGTGAGTTTTGGTGGGTTGCGTCTCTTGGCAGGTTTGCTGTTGTGCAATGTTTTTTCCATTTGGTTATAATAGATTTGATGGTGCTCCTGGGGATCATCAAAGATTTGGATTTTGTTTTTTATAACCTAACCCTGACTTGTACTTCTCAACAACATTGTCCCTTACTTGTTTGCAGAGTTCCTTGATCTCCATGGTGGTGTTTGGTTAGTGGGGCCTCTTGCTTAGTTGTTGCAGCCTCTGGTACCTTTCAAAAAAGATGTGTACAGAGTATGTAATGCCAGATCATGTGACACTTGGATTGCACATAGGTGGACATCATTTCACTAATCATGTGACTCCTGAAAGTAATTGGTTGCACCAGAGCTTTTATGGGCTTCATAACAAAGGGGGTGATGGAATAAAGAGCAAAAATGCATTGTGAGCTCGAACACTGTATTTTTTGAGATTCTGATCAGCAGTTCATTTTAAATGTACACACAAATGTACTTGATATATATATACAGTGTATACACAGTATACATATAGGTATGCCTCACTTAACGCTATAGCATTCTTTTTCACTGTAATTCCCTGCTTATCGCTAAACCTTGCAATAGTACAGTTTTTGAGTGCCAAACCCTGCCATAGTGCTGTCTGAGCGCTCTCGTGATGAAAAACCTCATTAGCACTGCATCACATAGATCATAGGGATCTCTAAGCAGGGTATTGCTGTGTATATATATATATATATATATATATATATATATATATATATATATATATATATATATATATATATGTGCAGAGTTGTAAAGAACACAAGAATAAGCTAATTATCTCATCAGACTAAAGGCCAACAAATTGATCCCTGTCCCAAAAACCGCACACTTAATTCTTATAGGCATCCATCGCTGTGAAAGAGACAAACAGGAGGAAAGGCAGTTCCCCTCCTCAGACTGACATACTCCTTGTCCTTATCTCTTTCTCCATGAACTGGCTTTCTTACCCTGTGCAGTTGACATGGTGCTTTATAAATGGTACCATAATGGAGCTAATGATAAGATGATGAAACAAAGTCTTGGTTTCTATGGGTCACATGCAGGCGAATGCAGAAGTTGCAGAAATCCATTCAAGAGGAGGCAGATAAGAATACAATGGGAACTTCCCTGAGGACTGGCTTATCTCTCATTCTCATGCTCACAAGTCTGCTCAGAAGAATATGTGCTAAAAATTTCTCACAGCATAGTAATGGGCTAAAATAAGGAGCTGGTGTGAAAAGTAAACACATTTTATTTAAATAAAAAAAAGTGATTTTATTATGTATTCCCTGGCGCATTTCACAAAATTTACATAACTAATTATTTATACAATAAAATCTGCAATGTTTTAGCCACATTCTTAGAAATGCACAATGTGGGAGTTTCATGTTTTTTCAATATTCTGAAATATCTCTTCTACCCAGAAAGCAGAGCCTGTGGCTAGGTTACTCAGAAAGTACAGCATTGCTACTACGCACAGACATATCAATCTGTCAGTTAGGATTAGACAGACAGACGTACAGAATGAGTCAGTGGGCCTGAGACTGCAAGAAGGATGAGTCAGGATTAGGAGAAGATATGCACTGGGAATCAGATTAGGGTGACGGAGAAGACCTCTAAAGAAAAGTTCTGGACCTTCCAGTAATCAAGGTGGCTCCTCACATTTTTTTCATTGAGGCAACAATAAGTTATAAGACATAAAGGGCTGCTGTTCAGTAAACTTGGAGGTATCCATGAAATATTAGTAGAAAGTGTATATGTGATGGGGCATCAACATTTCTGGAGAGCTGTGGTTGTCTCTTCTGATGCAACTTCCTTTTGATGCAATGTCACGTCAATTTGAGTCTCATACTAGTATCTAAAGAACCCTTTGACTCTTCCCAGTTCCTCCCCCAACCTATCCTTCTGCTGATAGATAAAAATACACACCATGATTACCTCCCAACATTTCAAGCAGCCAACAGGACATTTATTCTAGAACAATTGTGCAGTATTAGGTAGTGTTACCTCCATTACATGTTTTAGAGATACACACTCTTAATATATGCACAGTGCTCTATACAGAATATATTTTCTGGAGATCATAGGTATTTTACCTTTCCCCTTGATGTTGAGGGAAAAGAGGAGGAACCAGAGAAACTGGGACATGGTCCAAGAAGAATATAAAGTTCCTTTACACTTAAAGGATCAGTGGGAACAGCTCTGCTTGTGCCATTTTCAGTCTAAAGTAAATGGCTCACCCACTGTATTAAAGACTAGTAAGATGTTTAGTAAGAAGACAGTTCTGCTTTGCAAGTCATCTCCTGATGCTGCGTGTCTATGTCCGTAACGTATGCTGGGTATATGTCCTGTATTTAAAGTAAACTTCACTTGAAAATTCACAGAATATTTTAGTGTTAAAAAATAAAATACGGCCTCTAACTTATTGCTTTCATTATGCAAGTATGCTGTGGTGGAATCTACCATTATGGTTTCTGCTGATCAAATTCTTGAGGTGGGAGAAGATTTGTATTGCACAGGAAGCATATGTCTGCGTGGTGGGAATGTGTCAGCTACAACTGTTAGTGCTATTAACAAGAGTAAAGAAAAGCTTATTCGTTTATGTAGTACACGTACAACAGTGCTTCATTTCTTTATTTAATAAATGACAAACAAATTGTGAAATTGAAAAAAAGAACACTAAGGGCCTCATTCTATTACCGGCCGTAAATCGGCCGTAAGGCTGCGATTCCTTGCGGGGGTTCTGTTAACTCGCGATTCTATTATACGGCCCCGCAAGGATCTCCCCTTACGGCCGGCCGCATATCTTGGAACCGGCCGTAAGCTCTGAAATATAAAATCGCAAAAATAAATTCAAGCCTGCACTGTACAGCTCTGTAAATGCTAGGGATCATATTGGGGGACATGAGGATTAAAAGTAACCCACTCTCAAGCTTGCACATCAGCCCAAACCCGAGTTCAAATTAACTGTTTATTTTCCGGCTGCGGCGTGGGCGGGTCTGAGGTGCTCCAAGCACTCTGGACTTTTTACATGGATATTTTACGGATATTAAAAAACAAATATTTTACGGATTTGAGTATAGGATAATTATGTGCTATTTTTTCTAACACCTAAAATCCCTTTATAGTCTTCTGAAAGTGCAGGATGGCTTTATTTGAGCTATTTTATGTGCTTAATTGGTGCTAGCGGGACCTCTTTCCTGCAAGTAAGCTGCGGCTCGTTTTTAGCCTTGCAGAGAGGGTTCCCGGAGCAATTGAATTGCAAATAGGAATTTCTTACGGACGATTTCCTTGCGGCCGTTTAAGATCAAAGGATTTCCTCCGGCGCAAGCGGCCGCAAGAGATAGCAAGGCACCGGCCGCAAGCCTGCCGGAATCCCCGGCCGGAAGGGAATAGAATAGCCGAATAGCTTGCGGCCGGTCCTTGCGGCCCCGCAACGGCTGCGGCCGCTAATAGAATGAGGCCCTAATATATCTTTATAAAACTTACATTTGAATGTTAGTGTTTCAGACTTGCTTCTTTCCATCTCCAATCAGGTGTTCAGGGTGTGGGAGATGATCAGCACAGAAACCTGTCCTAATAGGGGTCTTTATCTATCAATACAGGCAAACCCAGGCTTGTCAGACAAAAACATTTAGGGCATCATCCTGGACAAATTCTCCCCTACAACTAATAGGGATGGAAAGAAGCAGCTCTTCTAGTTAGTAAAACACTAGCAGCCTTATTAAATTGAGAATCGGACAATTGTAAAGGGCTCTATATAATCGCAGAGCATATTTTTTTTACAGAAGTTTTTATTTAGTGAAGACCTAAAAAAATATGTTCTGTGCTTATATAGAGCCCTTTTCAATTGGACGAATCGCAATTTAATATGGCTGTATATGTAATATTTAAAAGCTACTCTGATTTTAATTATCTTGAAATACTGAATTTTTTGCTAATAAACTTGATACAAATTTGCTTAATATGGATACACAACAGTATATGTAGGAGGTAGGCATTTCCTTACACTGGTTGATAACGTGCGTGTGTGTTTTTGATTTATGAACTTATGTTTTTTACATTTACTTCCATATAAATAGCAGGAGCTCTTACCACATGTCAGCACAGGTTGTTTTTTCTGTGGTTTTGGACGTGTGTGGGTATAAAATACAGATAAGTACATTAAATATGATATGCATCCAATAAGCCATTCCATCAAAAGATGTCTAGTCAAAACAAAAGTGACATGAGGTATGGGAGCTTCACTAACCGTGCAAATGACGCAGACCGCGCAGTATTGCAAAAGTGTACTGATATAGAGCGCATGTAAGTATATAATATAGCTATTAAAATCCAGAAACCTTCCATATCCCTTTAAACCAATTTATGCTTGAAGTCTCAAAACACTGGATATTGTATTCAATAGCAGGACTACAATATGATATGTACATTAATCAAAGTTTTACTTTTGAAAGTCCTTAAATAGTTTTATTACCTTAGTGTGTTATTATACTCTTTACCTGTACCAGTACATATATATAGCTTATGGGGGTGTCATGATTACATTGTTTAGTGTCTAATATTACCAGTAATTAGAGATATGACCAATGGCGCATGACATTGTTGAAATGTAATTATGTGTTGCCTATACATTGTTATCTTGTATCCTAGTTATAATATATTATAAGAGCGAAAATGTGATATAGAACATATGTGGAAATGGTAAACATGCTCTGCACAGAAGTTATCTGCAGGAAATTGCATCTGCACACATACAGGCCTTCATTCAAGGTAGATGACGCTCCTTAGCAGTCCTGAGTAAACACTTGAGATTTACATCATGGTTTTCTGCCCTAGCTATCGATAGACACCTGGCATATCGTTTAGATATCTGATGAGTGTTATCTCAAGTGCTCCATAGCAACCAAGGCTACAAGGCAGATGTGCTGACATCACACACATACACAAACGTAAACAAGGGGGTGGTATGGGAGAATATACATATGTTGTTGGTTATATGATTCAATAAAGGTTCACTCCTATTTTCACATATCCAATGTGCGAGACTATTTCTGTACTTTGTATCCTGACTTGGGGAGTGGTCTTACCATAGGCCACTAGTAACCTTTATCCAGTATTCTCTGCCTGTACATTTGGGCATTGCCCTCTTCAGAAGTCACCTTTTGTGCCAGAGAGAATAAGAACCACACAATTCTTCTGGGGTAGGTTTGAACAAGGTTCATACCAAGCCCCCTTGAAGAAGCAGATTGTGAAAGGGGGAAAAAGCTGGACGCTCCCACAAGGACCTGAAGGGATCAAACATTATAAGCTACCCCTATATGCTGATACACAGCATTGCAAGACTACATTTCATATTTTTACCATTGGGGTTAGTATTGCTGGAGAAAGGAAATGAAACAGCTGATATTATTTAGTTTCAGTAGAGAGAGTGAATAGGAGTTTGCATGTTGTTTGTGAATTGATGGTCTTTTTCAGACCCTTCCCCAAAAAACTGAGGGATGACATCTGGAGGAAGCACTGGGTGTATAATATATATAATTCATGGGCTTTGCTTAAAGCTGTGTAATACAGCAGCCAGTTGTGGCTTAGTCCCCATATCTTAGTAATCTACCTGGAAGTTAAAGATACAGGGCTGCAGGTAGTAATTGGAATCTATTCTATCCCCACTAGGTTATTTATTGATTTATTGTTTGTTTGGTTGTTTGTTTTTTGTTTTCTAAAATATTCTGCCCATTATCAATTTTAGTTATTTAGAAGACCATATGGAAAATAATTGAACCTTTAAACTGAATACGGAGTATTTATTAAGTAATATCAGACACCAAACTCTGCATATTCTCATTTCCTTTGAATATTTTGAATTGATTTAAAAATATGGTCCAGATGTTGTTTAATTTATATTTGCCTACCCGTTGCTATAATTTACTGTTCTTCATCAGCAATAAAATATACATGATTAGCTATTTTTAGATTTTTCTTAATGGCCATAGATAAAAATATGTCATTTATATCGGTTGTAGATGGACATAAATGTAGTCAGGGTTTTAAATCTTTCACTTCTGAGTTATGGGTGTAATTATCAAAAAGGGTTAAACAATTTCCCTTCAGAAGTTACCAAACTACTTCTATTTCTTCATGAAATATTTAATTTATTAGTTTCAGCTGAAAAGCTGTCATCAGTACACAAACTGTAATAGAGAATATTGCGTATCACACCCACACAAATATTAGAATTCTAGAATTCTTAGCAAATGTATTTATGAATCAGACACAGCGTTGCTCCGTTACTCATATACTATGGTTTGCTGATAAAGTGATGTTTATTACATCCCAGTATTAAACATATGTTCTTAAGAACCCACATGTAACCTATTATTATATTTTACTCATGCAGAAGTATGTATGAGTAGAGATCCTGAGGGGAATTTACTAAGACCGTTATCTATCACAGCATATTGCGGCTCAGCCCATCTCATGGCTTCAAGTGATTTGTTAAATAAAATGTATTAAAACAAGTTCCCCAAAGATGTGCAAAGCAATAGTAGGTTACCACATACAAACACACCTACATTACCCTATTCTAAGCCCTACTAAGCAGCCACTGTGATTTTCATTTTTAGAGAGCATGTAAAATATAGTGAAATAAATGACTAAAACTATAAAATAAAATAGAAATATTAAATAGAAATTATCGTGTCTTATGAAAACATGGAAGGGGATAAAAAAATAAAATAAATAAATAATAAGAAGGATTCTGGGATACCTGTATTTGTGGTCAAGGGGTCCCAAAAGAAATGTCCACCCCTCCACTACCACAACTGACCAGCCTTGCACTTAAAAGGCCAGCAAGTGGAGGGGTTTAAGATTTATCAGCGTAGCCCACCCCTTTGGTATAGGGTGAATATGTATTTAAATAAGAGATGTAGGTTCATTGGACGCCCCCTTTCCCAACTCTTTGGTGCAGCAGGATAGCACTATCAACCCATTCTAGCCGTACTTGACCATGTGGGCTATTGTGGACCATCCAACAAACCCTCCAATGCTACATCACCTTTCCTCTCTAGACACTAAGGGCCTCATTCAATTGCGAGTTGGTCAATGGAATAGGGCTCTAAATAAGCACATATCATATTTTTTTAAATAATTTTTTAGTTAGTGAAAACCTTGCTTGTGGATAGATGCTTACTAACTAAAAACTTCTTTAAAAAATATATGTTATGTGCTTATTTAGAGCCCTATTCAATTGGTCAAATTGCAATTGAATGAGGGACTAGTAGTTTAGTGAGCGAGAGGGGGAAATCATTACCCACTCTATGAGTTCCCATCAGGACCTTCAACCCCGCTAAATCCTATTTCTCATGGCGGATGTGAGTCAATTATGGCCCCAAACCCCATAAAACCAGCGTCTCTAACCCTATTACAAATGTGGGTCCTTTCTTCCGCCCTGTTAAGAGAACAAATTCCTGTTAAATAATATATTTAAAGAACCCCTGTAGACACATTTTAATTAGAACTACATTCCTTAGATTCCTTTTTTCGATTGGCTAATGGTTCAGCCAATCAAAGAAGGCAGTTTAAATCACATATATAGTTGTCGTAAATATGGGCCGTTGGTAAAGCTCAGGAATGTTGGGGGCCTCGCGGGACTTAGCTGCAATGAGCGCCAAAGGTGCTTCTTGCAGGGGTTGAGATGAGCGCCGCAGGCGGGATCCCGAGGCACGCAAAACTTTACGGCACGTAATACTTTACGACTTTAACTGCCAAGCGCTTCAGTCCAAAGACCAACAACAAACAAAAAATTGACACAAAAAAAAAAATAGACACTCACACACAGCACAGGTCGAGAGCCAGGAATCCTTGGAGTGAGGTGGCAAGCTCATTGGAGACATATTTGGGGTTTTTAGTCACTCGAAAATCGGCTAAGAGAGAAAAAAATGGCAGCCGAAAAAAACGTGATAGGATGAAAACGAGTTAGAAGGCAGTGAAAAAGAGCCCCAAGGCAGTAACACTTATCCCAAGTCAGTAACACTTAACCAAAGTAAGTAACACTTAACCCAAGTCGGTAACAATCATTGCGAGGCCCCTAAACTACACAGGGGGAGAGGCTTGCCATGAGAGCCGGAAGGTGATCATTGCAAAGCAGGAAAGTGGCGGATTGCAAAAAACAGCAATGAACGGCGAAGCCGCTCATTACAGGGCTTGCGATGAGTGCCGAAGGGCCATAGCTTTGCATTGTATGGCAAACAGCATTGCCTGGCTTCAAATTCTATTGCTGTCATTTTTGACAGGCAAGTCGCTAGTATATTATTGCCTTAGAAAAAAATGTTGGTTCTGGAGTGCCTAGAACAGGATTTCCCTGCATATGCACAAATGAGTCAAAGAGGTAGTGATTGGATCTCCTGTGTAGAGCAAAGAAATACTGAAAACCTAACTGGCACTTGTTGATGGTATATTAATTCTGGGTACAAAACATAGCAAGGGGAACATAACAGGAGTAATTGGGGTGGAGGCAAATACGACACTGCCCGAAATGTGCATATAAGTGAATCTGGGCCAGAGCCATGGGTGTAGGAATCCCCCCCTACCACCCAGATTTCTCATTGTATTTATGTATGCGTATTGAAGCTGTTAAGTGTTCTGTGTAGCAAGTGAGCTGTACCCCCCCCCCCCCCCGAATGATTTTAATTCCTACACCCCTAGCCAGAGTTATGTACTACACATGTAAAGTCCATTTCTTTTTCTTTTTTTATAACAATATCTTATGATAATATATGTAGAGTATTTATGTACCCCTTCCATGTATGGTGAACATTCATGATGTTGATAATTATTAACATAATAACAGCAGCTGTGTATATCAAAAATGTTAAAGTTATATCAAAACAATACTTCTGTGGTCGCAAAAATCTACGTGTTTTATCATTGGTAAAACAAGAAACATTTGGATGTTTTGACATGCAGTATCCTATGGAGAGCTTTGAAGAGCCCAGCTGTTCCTATCTGCTGACTGCGTGGAATTCAGCCAGAGCCTCACAAATAGGCGCCCGGTGTGATAATGTGTGGGCTTTCACTGTATGGATGTTTCGTAGACGATGTACTTGAAAACTGGCACACACATTAAGGACGGTGTAATGCTCCAACATACTACAATATCATTGATATATATGTATATATATATATATATATATATATATATATATATAAACAGTATATATATAGATACATTTATTTATTTATATATGTATAGACACATAAAATATTGTCTTGAGCTTTCAATCTAATGTACAAACTACTTTTAATCCAAAGTACTTTTGAAAACTGAACGCTCATAAACTTACATACTAAGGGCAGTAACTGATACAGAAGGTGAGGGAGAATATGTAGGGGATTAAGGTTTTTACAAAAAGAAGGATGGAGGAGAGCAGATCATCTCCAATAGTATAGCAGGGCAATGATTTATTTAAATTAATCCAAATGTATACACTCAGGAAAGTATATGTGGCATCAAAATGTATATAACACATCCCTGATGAAAAAGTTGAAACGCGTCAGTCCGGTATTCCTATTGCTCTCCTCAGTGTTATATGCATTGTGCTAATACATACTTTTGGGACTATGTAATATTGGATTTTTATTTATTAATCACACAATACTGATTAAAAGTCTGTGCTCTACATACCATAAAACAGACAGAATGGTTTAATATCAGGAAAGGAGTGCAACAAGGTTATATATTCTCACCTTATTTATTCAACTTATACATAGAAAACCTCATGCATAAGGCCGTCTGGAAGTTGGAAATAATATTGCTGGGAGAAATATCAACAACCTCTGATACATGGATGATACTACTCTAATGGCTTAAAGTGAGGAGGGCTTATTGATGAGAATAAAAGAATAGAGTGAAAAAGTTGGCCTGATGCTCAACATTAAAAAGGCCAAGATCTAACAGCAATCTCAGTTCCTGGCAAATAGATTGGGAAAAAGTGGAGGCAGTGACAGATTTTATTTTCTTGGGCTTCAGGATCTCTGGAGATGGTGACTACAGCCATAAAATTTAAATTTGTTTGCCCCTAGGGAGGACAGTTATGGGAAATCTGGACAAGCTATTAAAAAGTAAAGGTATTACACTGTCAACAAAGGTCCTCATAGTTGAAACTTTGGTATTCCCAGTAGTAACATATGGATGTGAGAACTGGACCATAAAGTGCCAATACACATGCCATTGCCAAGTCTCCTAAACTGACCCACTTCTCCTTTTACTTTCCAGACAACGCACACATATAGTACAAAGTGTACATACAAGCTCACATAGTGGACTGCACAGCGTACACAATGGACTGGACTGACAACATACAATGGACACTTGAAGGTTATGGAAGAGAGATGTTAGCTCAAAATGAAAGGTTCCCATTAGAGATGTCGCGGACAGTTCGCCCGCGGACTATTCGTGGCGATTTTGGCATGTTCGCGTTCGCAGCGGACGGCGAACACATGCGCTTTTCGGTTTGCCCCCTATATTTTATCATTGAGGAAACTTTGACCCTGCACCTCACAGTCAGCAGACACATTCCAGCCAATCAGCAGCATACACTCCCTTGCAGAGCCTTCCATCTGAAGGACAGCATACATTTTAGAATCATTCTGAAGCTGCATTCGTTGTGAGAGGACAGATAGTGTAGCTGCTGGAGATTTAATAGGGAAATAGATAGCCAGGCTGTGTATTTAGCTTCCATTACAGACCTGAAGGACTCATCTGATATCTGCTGCAAGGACAGCAACCCAAAAAGCCCTTTTTAGGGCTAGAACATCATTTATTTTATTTTATATTTTTTTTCTGTGTAATCTGCATATGCCTTGCATTGCATATGCCTTGCATTGCATATGCCTGCCTGCCAGCGTGTGTGTGTGACAGGCTAACACCTAACAGCTTCTATTGTTCTTTTTTTCACTACTCATACCTGGTGGTGCACCATACATTGAAAACAACCATTTTTTTCCTGTAATCTAATTTCAGTTGCCTGCCTGTGTCAGGCTCACAGCTTATATTGTGTTTAGTGAAATAAAACAACACTTTTTTGACTGTAATAGATTGAATAGCAATTGCCTGCCATCAGGCGTGTGTGTGAAGCCTATTGCATCTACTCTGCCAACTTTTGCCAGTGCACAGTGATACGTCATATCTGGTGCAACCCTAGTGTACAGTGACATAAAACAACACTTTTTTGACTGTAATCGATTGAATATCAGTTGCCTGCCTACAGGCGTGTGTGTGAGGCCTACAGCGCCTACTCTGCAAACTTTTGCCAGTGCACAGGGACACTCATATCTGGTGCAACCGTAGTGTACAGTGAAATAAAATAACCCTTTTTTTACTGTAATCGATTGAATATCAGTTGCCTGCCTATAGGCGTGTGTGTGAGGCCTACAGCGCCTACTCTGCCAACTTTTGCCAGTGCACAGTGACATTCATATCTGGTGGCACCTTAGATTGCACGCGCAGTGCCCCAAATTTGAAGTGGGAGGACCGACCAAGCATCTTTTTCCATCTCGGCTTCCAAAAATCCATGCCATATACACGTCCCCTGATAGGTGACGTAACAGGTATCAAACGGATAGGAATAAATAGTACAACTTAATACAACACTCCTATCTGGTGGCACATTACATTGCACGTGCAGTGCCCCAAATTCGAAGTAGAAGGTCCGACCAAACATTTTTTTCCATCTCCCTGTTCCAAAAATCAATGCCATATACACGTCCCCTAATAGTGGACGTAACAGGGATTAAACCGATAGGAATAGTACTACTTAACAGTACACACCTTATAATAATGCAGACAGAGGCAACGCAGAGAGAGGATTCTGAAGAAGAGGAGTCAGAGGAGGAAGGTGGCTTTAAGGAGGTGGAAGACCAAACACAGCAGGCGTCCCAGGGGGCTTGTTGTCACCTTTTGGGGACCCTTGGTGGCTGGGTGGAGGAAGAGACCTTCAATGACATCAGTGAGGACAAGGAACGGGACATGGCTAGCTTGGTATCTAACCTTGTGCAAATGGGGAGTTTGCGGTTGTGAAAAGGGACTGTTTGTGGTTGTTTGCTGTGCATTAAACGGGGAGATTGGTCTGTCACTGTGAAGCGGGCCTAACCCTTACACTACCTGATCGATACAACATCATACCTGATGTTTTAAAGCATGTTATTCCAAACAATTTAGGAATGTTAGGTGATTTATTCCCTTTATGGCTTAAAACCAGACTCTGCATCAACCATGTAATTTTCCGTGGGAGTTTTGTCATGGATCCCCCTCCGGCATGCCACAGTCCAGGTGTTAGTCCCCTTGAAACAACTTTCCCATCACTATTGTGGCCAGAAAGAGTCCCTGTGGGTTTTGAAATTCGCCTGCTCATTGAAGTCTATGGCGGTTCGCCGGGTTCGACCGTTCGCGAACATTTGATGGAAGTTTGCGTCCGCTGTTAGCGAACCGAAAATTTGATGTTCGCAACATCACTAGTTCCCATACATTCAGGATAAATCAGGAGCTGATATCATCTAAAGATACTCTTGCCTGCCTATCCAGACATCCAGAGACATGTCTGGGGAGAAATAACTCAGTCACGGATCTGTCCCATGAAAATTGGGATATCTGGTCCCTAAAACGTAGGGCTAAATGTAAATTCAGATTTTCAAACACATAACTTTAATCTCCAAACCAAACCGGGATCATTACCCTACAAAATCATGTGAGCTTTCTATATATGGTTCCAAAACAAATGAAATAACCAAGTAATGCTTCTGCATTACTTATCATACATCATTTATTAAAAGGGCACTGTCTGAAATGTGAACATTCTAGCACTAAATATCACTACTGAAATTATAGTACCAAGAAGCAGTAGTAATTATTGCATATATATAGTAAAAATGGAATATAACAATTAAAAATTAATCCACATATTACAAGGCACTCAAGACAAACAAGATATCTTCAAAAACTTTCCATGACTGCTGAGTGTGTCTGGAGGACGTCCCATACTCAATCAGACTTTTTGCATTCATGCTTTACACTTCAACCATTAAGCAAATCTACTTTTCATCCCTCATCACAACACTTGTCATCTAATCCTAAATGCCTATTTTCATCCTTCAAATCCCTTCTCAACCCCTCGCCCTCCATTGCCAAGTACAAGACATTGCCAACCAATCAGAAATGGCATCTTTACTGTGCACATCACACATACTTTCCATCCACCCCTCTCTCCCCTCACAGACACACTCTGCTTCTTCACACCAGTTACAAGAGTATGAGGTATCCAAACTTCTGTCTTACTCTCATCTCACGACCTGCTCCTTTGATGCCCTCACTCAGATCTTGTCCCCTCCGTTTCCACCATCCCTACCCAGGTTCTCACTCTTCTTTTCAATCTCTTTTTCCACTGGCACATTTCCACCCTCCTTCAAGGAGGCCATCATCACATCCATTCTACAGAAGTATTTTCTTCAACCTTCAATTCTTTGTAATTATCTCCCCATCTCTCTACTACTCTCGACTCCAAACTACTAGAAGAGCTAGTCTACACCATCCTTACTCTCTTCTTAAAAAAACGTTCCTTCCTCAACCTTGCAACCCGGCTTTCATCACCCAAGACTGAACCGAGACTGTTCATATTGAGATAACAAATGTCCTAGTGACTGCCAAGTCCAAGGGACACTTCTCCTTACTGCTTGACCTCTCTGCTACTTTTGTTTTGTGTACAAACTACTTTTTTTTTTACTTTGTTTTTAGTTGATCATTCACATCTCTTGAACACACTCCAATTTCCTAGGCATCTGTGTCACAACCCTCTCATTGTCTGATTCTTATCTCTCTATCCATTCCTTAATGTCCCCTATAGTGGAACCTCTTCCCTTCAACTAACCCTTTCTGTTGGGTTTCCCCAATCTTCACTGTTAGGTCAAATGCTTTTCTCTCACTACACCTCCTCTCTTGGTAAACTAATCAGCTTCTATGGGTTTCAGTGCCATCTTTATGCTAAGGATACCAAAATATATCTCTTCTCTCCAGACCTATCCCCGACTCAACTAACCCATGTCACAATGTGTCTTTTATATATATCCTCCTGGATCTAATCTCAACATTTAAAAATCAAGACACAGACTGAGAGATTTTACTAATTCACCCATCCTCCCCCACCTGTGTTCTGAAATATGTCTTATTGTAGACAAGGCAAAAATCACGTTAGATGTCTCGATGTCACATTTGACTCAAACCTCTATTTCATGCCCCACACTCAATCACTGACCAAGTTCTGCCATCACCACTTCTGGAACATCTCCAAAATGTGATCCTTCCTCACCCAAGAAAGTACTAAAACACTAATCCACGCTCTCATAATGTCACACATTGACATTTGCAATTCTATCCTAATTGGCCTTCCATTAAATGGCCTATTTCCATTCCAGTCCACCCTGACTGCTATTGCCAGATTCATCCACCTCACCCAACGCTCATCATTTGCTGCCCCCCTCTGCCAGTCCCTACACTGGCTCCCCATTTCTTCAAGAATAAGAAATTTTGAATACAGAAATGCGGCATCCTTAATAAACAAAAATGTTAAAAAGATTATAACTAAAAGATTTTTAAAAGATTTGTAACTAAAATGATTTTATGTCCATGGCTTACATGGCTGCCAATCTACAGTAATCCTTTAAAATAAAAAAAATATATCCACAACATCTACCCTATTTACTATCTTGGGGTGAAAAAATAAAGGTTTGAGCCTAAAAACACATTGGCTACAAAATGAAACAAAGAAGTTGGCATCAGTCTCTTTTTAAAGGGACACTATACTACCCTTATGTACAGTATAACTAGAGTTGATACCAGGCCAGATATATTTAGAAAGTAAAATAAAAATAGCCTTTCATTTATTAATTATTGTATGCAGTGATTCTTTACTGGAGGTAAACAGACACCAGCTGTGCGGGATGATGTGGTTTCCATTAGACCTATTGAGAGCACTGGCACTGAGTAATGTCTAGCTTGAAAGAATAGAAACAGAAACAAACATTTAAGAGAAGTATTATTTTTACTTTCCAAAAGTATTACATTCAGTATCAGTAAAATTGTTTGAACTATGGGACCACGGTGTCAGGACAGGACGGCATTCAACAGAATGTGGGATCGTTAATTTAATTCTATTTCCAAACAAGTGCTCTAGATAAATACTGGTGGTCCAGTGGTTCGGATTCGGTTCTTTCACCACTGTGACCTGGGTTCGATTTCAGTCAGGGAACCAAGAGGTCAAATCACACTGAAGCCATGCAGGGTTGGGCCTGGTCAGTTCTTGTATGTGAGACCACCTAGGAATACCAGGAGCTGTATGCTGTAGCCCTCTGACGAAGGAGATGGCAACCCACTCCAGTATCTCTGCCTTGAAAACCAAGTAGATCAGCAGGGTGTGTTGCGGTGCATGAGGTGACGGACACAACTGAGCAACGTAAACAGACAACATTTAAAAAGCCACATAAACAGATAAATACTCATTGAACAATGAGATTAGTTACATTCTATGCATCATTAGGCAATGTGGCAGCTGCCTAGGGTGGTCTCACTTACAAGAGCTATTGCCTGACTGGTCTTTTGATGCAACTTTGTACTCAATTCACGGTTTCTAGGCTGTAAATATTGATGCCCAATGCAACCAATCAGAAGCGGCGCTGTGCACTGTATACCATTTTCTTTTCTTTGAATAGGTAATATATGATCGCCAGCATTTAGAGGACAACATTATGACAATGTCAGTGCTACCTGGCTGAGATCAGTTATATGAGTCTTATATAAGTCTTATAGACTCTATGTAAAGGGGGCTCTGTCACCCCCACAAGTTAATTTAATTTTAAAGGCTATTAAAACTGTTCCTTGTACTAGCAGTTTTTATCTATAGTGAATCATTTCTGAAATATTCAGATTTAATTTTGTGGCTCCTGTATGCTATTGTGTGGCTCAGAGTGCTTGATAAGGGTGGGAGAGGAGTCTAACGTCTAGATAATATTGGCAGCCTTTATTTTGGCCATTACAGAGACAGACACGCATCAAAACAACTAATTAATATGCATGACCTGCTCATTTGCATATAGATGCAGCAAAAACAACATTGAATATCCCAGGATTCATTCACTTTAGAAAAAAATAATAATTACACAACATATTGCAGTTTTTCGTGCTCTTTAAGAATAACCTATCAGACCACTGCAGTTACATATTTATAGTATGCTCCTTTGAATAACTGATTTTGATAATGAATTGCTTTAGAAAGTTTACAAATACAGGCTTTCAATGTTAATTATTCTCTTCAATATTGATACAGTGGAGGAAGGCATTTTATTTTTGTTAGTTATTTATGGAGACCTTGGATGCAGATAAGGTTGTTGAAAGGTCTAGCCACTATGTTATGACACTCAACAATAGTAGTATATGGATATGGCTATTTAAGTTTGTTGCTGCCCTAGGCCTATTCAGTTACTGCTCCTCACACACCTATACAGAGAATAATAAGTGTATATGTGTCTATGTAAGTATACAGTAAGTCAGGAAGGGCCGGGTACACATATAACCGAGTATTCTCTGCCTATAGACATTTTTGTGCATATTCCATAGCATTGCATGAGTATCTTCAGGCAGCCTGGTGCCCCTGAAGACGTGTTGCCCTAGGCCTGGGCCTCATGGACCTTGGCTGAAGCACCCCCATGATTATATGGAAGTACAACTCACAGTAGGTGTGTATCTCTGTCACTGTACTATATCTCATGGTTATTGCTAAACACTGTCTGAGAGCAGTTCATGATGAAAAAATCCCATATTAAAGGGCCAGTGTAAGCAAGTTCATATTTAGTTCATTAACATTGCAAATACATGTGCCAACAGAAGCAAATTAGTCAGCTTTAGTCAAAAAATATTAACAAAACCTAAAAAAATATACAAAAAAATGTAAAAACAGCCAACCTCATTAATGTTTGTTGCTGTACCCCTCCCCAACTCTCTCATTGTTCTGGGCACTACTGAAAGGAAATTAAATATTTCTTATAGTTGTATTTTGTGACATTATCTACAGTGCCTTGCAAAAGTATTCACCCCCCTTGGCATTTTTCGTGATTTGTTGCCTCACAACCTGAAATTAACATGGATTGTTTGAGGATTTGCATAATTTAATTTACAGAACATGCCCACAACTTTGAAGATGTTTTTTTTTGTTTTATTGTGAAACGAACAACAAATAGCACAAAATAACAGAAAAAGTAAATGTGCATAACTATTCACCCCCCTAAAGTCAATACTTTGTAGAGCCACCTTTTGCGGCCATCACAGCTCCAAGTCGCTTTGGATAAGTCTCTATGAGCTTTCCACATCTTACCACTGGGATTTTTGCCCATTCCTCCTCCTAAAACTGCTCCAGCTCCTTCGCATTGGATGGTTTGCGCTTGTGAACAGCAATCTTTAAGTCTGATCACAGATTTCCTATTGGATTGAGGTCTGGGCTTTGACTAGGCCATTCCAACACATTTACATGTTTCCCCTTAAACCACTCAAGTGTTGCTTTAGCAGTGTGTTTGGGGTCATTGTCCTGCTGGAAGGTGAACCTCCGTCCTAGCCTCAAATCACACACAGAGTGGTCCAGGTTTTGCTCAAGAATATCACTGTATTTAGCACCATCCATCACCAGAGCTTTTTATGGGCTTCATAACAAAGGGGGGGGGGGGGGGGGGGGAAATATACGCACATGCCAATTTTCTGTTTTCTATTTCTAAAAAATAGATTTATGTATATATTTTTCTCATTTCACTTCACCAACTTAGACTATTGTGTTCTGATCCATCACATAAAATTCAGATTAACAAAACATTGAACTTAAGGCTGTAATTTAACAAAATAGGTAAAAAGTCAAGGGGGGTGAATACTTTTACAAGGCACTGTATATTTATATTGACACCCATAGGAAATAATGATAGCCTTGTTTTAGCATCTGTAACCAACGGCACCAAAATAATACTTTAATGCTGTTGATTGTATGACAGCTGTTTATTTTTATGAGGTCGCATAAATATAAGAAGGTTTTCTATTGAAGATGAACATTTTGTCTCTTTGGCAAGACCTTTATAGAATGGTTCACATGACACTGTCATGACAATTTATGTGCAGCGCTTAAATCCTTCCGATATCCTTCTTCAACTGACTTGCTCTTCTAAGGCACTTATTTGGCAATCGATGCAGGGAAGCCGCTGACATGACAATGAAATGTCTTGAATTAATCATCCAAATGAGTTATAACTTTAAACATTTTATTAACACTGATTCTTCTTAGCTGACTGATGACAAGCAGCATAATTACAAATGCCTAAATCATGTCTTTAAGTGGTCATTTTATCAGTTTGGTGACCCTGTCTTCAACTTAAGGCCTGCAGGGCACAAGGCTTCGGCCTACTCCTCGGACCATCTGCCCTGATAATTTCATTATAGTTGCACAGGCAGCTAAGTGCAATGTTCCTCATTTTACATCTGCAGCAATGAGCCATATGGTACAAATAAATGTTGTAACTTCTTCTAAAATGTTTTAGTGTTAAAAATATAAAAGTATAAAACTTTATGCAATGATTTCCAACAATGTTCTGCCAAACTAAAGAATTCATCACACTTGTATGTCCTTCCTATCAATTATATCCTACATAGAATACTTAAAAACATTCTTAGCCAAAAAATTAAAAGAATATACAGTGGCACCTCGCACTCGTCTACCTCAAAACAGTAGAATTTTGTATTCGACGCATTTTGACAAGGAAAAAATGCTTCAGCACTCGTCGTTTGCTTGGTACTCATCGTGCTTGCTAAGACCTGTATGAGTCAATTAACATTACTTCTTATGGGGACTTTGGTACTCATTGTTTTTGCCACTCGTCGAGCCTTCTGGAACCAATTAACGACAAGTAACAAAGTATCACTGTAATTGCAAAATTTCCAAATGTTAATCTTTTGGAGGGACTGTCCCTGTTTTAAAGAAAAATCCCCCTGACCCGCTTCTGTTAAAGGCATATGCAAGTGAGCTGAGTTATTAATGCATCTGATAGAGGAGAATTTATAGTGTCTGAAAAAAATTGTTTGCATGAAAAAATTCCTAAGTAAACAGTTAAACCGTTAGCCTGAAGTTTGCTAAATTTCTTGCATTTGCAAACTGTTTTCTCTCAATGTTGACACCCTTGAAATTCCCAGGGAATATTAGCATGAGTAATATATTGTATTGTTTTGGCCTGGGGATTGTGCAGGCATGCTCAGTTAGCACTTGAAGTCTTCCCTAATGTGGGAAATCCCATGATTTCAGACACTTTTCTTTCCTTTAACCAATCAGCAGCTTTTATATTGGGTACATTTTTTTAAATGAAGTACTCGATATGCGCAGTGCCATTGCTGGGGGTGTCTACATCACCCCCAGCATATATATTCTTTTTCACAACCCAGCTCACTTGCATATACCTTTAATGGATGGGCCCCATTTTAGGACAAATCCATCTTTTCAGCCTCCTCCAGGTCCATCTTTCTCACTCCTGTTCCTCCTAATAAAAGATAAAGAAATAATGTGTCTGTTCCGTACTATAAATGTGAACAATGTGCACATATTAAATGACCAGTGCAAGTGCTTTTCATGTTAAACCTATATTTTTGGTTTATCATTAATTAACATAAAAAATACACGTGCAAACAGCAGCAATTCAAAGCTTTAGCCAGAAATATAATTTAAAAGCACAGTTTACCTCATTAATGGCTTCTGTACCACTCCACACCTCTCTCATTGCCATGAACACTACTGAAAGATTTCAGCAGTGATAAAATTATCTCAGTTGAAATATTTTACTTCATTTCAGTGGTATTCAGGTCAAGTGTGGAGGGTAAATCAGTAGTCATTAATGAGGTAAACTATGTTTTTAAATTATATTTTCTTGCTGAGGATTTGCTTTGCTGCTGTTTGTACATCTATTTTTATGTTAATTAATGGAGAACTAAAAGATAGGTCTAACCAGGACCACATCTACCTTTTTGGAGCCCCTAGGCAGTGAAGTGGAGGAGCCCCTGCAAGTGAGTATGCAGTGTATGCACAGACCCATTTTTGTATTTTCTGTGCATGTAAATTCCTCCTGTTGTAACTCTCTGGTTCTATGTGCTTACCCCCTGGTAGCCAATCTATGAATTGCAGCATTCCGCTTTTTTAAAGCCAGGAACCCATTTTTTTTTTTAAGTGGCACCTCTCACAGAGAAGAGCCCCTGGGCAGCTACTTAGTTGGCCTAACGGGTAATCTGGCCATGGGTCTAACATGAAAAGTGTGTACACTTGTCCGATAAAGACAAATCCCTCTTTCCAGCCTTTTTCTTATCCCTCTTTCTAACTCTTGTTCCTTCTAGTGAAAGGCAGAGTCAAGGTTGTGTACTGTCCAGGCTTGTAGCTATGGTAATAGTAGCTAAAAGTGCACATTTATTGAAAAAGTAAATGTCTCTTTTTTTATCACTTGAAATGTCAGGAGGGATGTAATTATACAGTGGATATACAAAGTCTACACACCCCTGTTAAAATGTCAGGTTTCTGTGCTGTGAAAAAATGAGACAAAGATAAATCATTTCAGAACTTTTTCCACCTTAAATGTGACCTATAAACTGTACAAATCAATTGAAAAACAAACTGAAATCTTTAAGTTGGAGGGAAGAAAAAAAAAAGAAAAATTATGTGGTTGCAAAAGTCTGCACACCCTCTTATAACTGGGGATGTAGCTGTGTTCAGAATTAAGCAATCACATTCCAAATTGTGTTAAATATGAGCTTCCAAAGCATCAGAGGGATCTCATTGTTAAAAGGTATCAGTCAGGAAGGGTACAAAAGAATTTCCAAGGCATTAGATATACCATGGAACACAGTGAAGATAGTCATCATCAAGTGGAGAAAATATGGCACAACAGTGACATTACCAAGAACTGGAGCTCCCTCCAAAATTGATGAAAAGACGAGAAGAAAACTGCTCTGGGAGGCTACCAAGAGGCCTACAACAACATTAAAGGAGCTGCAGGAATATCTGGCAAGTACTGGCTGTGTGGTACATGTGACAACAATCTCCCGTATTCTTCATATGTCTGGGCTATGGAGTAGAGTGGCAAGACGAAAGACTTTTCTTACGAAGAAAAACATCCATGCCAGGCTACATTTTGCAAAAACACATCTGAAGTCTCCCAAAAGCATGTAGGAAAAGGTGTTATGGTCTGATGAAACCAAGGTTGAACTTTTTGGTCATAATTCCAAAAGATATTTTTGGCGCAAAAACAACACTGCACATCACCAAAAGAACACCATACCCACAGTGAAGCATGGTGGTGGCAGCATCATGCTTTGGGGCTGTTTTTCTTCAGCTGGAACTGGGGCCTTAGTTAAGATAGAGGGAATTATGAACAGTAGAAAGCTGAACATGAAGAGGAACTTCATCTTTCAGCATGACAACGACCCAAAGCATACATCCAAATCAACAAAGGAATGGCTTCACAAGAAGAAGATTAAAGTTTTGGAATGACCCAGCCAGAGCCCAGACCTGAATCCGATTGAAAATCTGTAGGGTGGTCTGAAGAGGGCTGTGCACAGGAGATGCCCTCGCAATCTGACAGATTTGGAGTGTTTTTGCAAAGAAGAGTGATAGACTCATACCCAAAAAGACTGAGTGCTGTAATAAAATCAAAAGGTGCTTCAACAAAGTATTAGTTTAAGGGTGTGCATACTTATGCAACAATATTATATTATTTTTATATTTTTTCTTCCCTCTCCCTAAAAGATTTCAGTTTGTTTTTCAATTGAGTTGTACAGTTTATAGGTCACATTAAAGGTGGAAAAAGTTCTGAAATTATTTATCTTTGTCTCTTTTTTTTACAGCACAGAAACCTGACATTTTAACAGGGGTGTGTAGACTTTTCATATCAACTGTAATTTCCTATTTATAACAGTGTCTTTGATTTCGGACACTCAATTTTGTTATACAGGAGGAGAAGAAAGGAAAGATGGATGCATTCCTCAAAATTTAACTAATTAACGTCTGAGAACTACTGACCTATTTAAAAAAAATATATATTTTACATACCCAAGCAAAATATATATTACATACCCCCATCACCAAGACCAGAGAATTGACAGCATACTCAGACCCATTTTGAAGATGGTTTTCTAGCTGCAGGTAGCTGACATGCTACCCTAGGCTTCAATTGTATTTTAGTATGTAAGGGAGCAGAATATACGGTTTTGCTGAAATGTTATTTTAATTCTGCAACACCTTGATAATGCCCGATGCGCAGTCTGCCCCCAGGCTTCAGGGGTCTGACGTAGCTTTCCATTGGGGGGTCCACTGCGGGGGGCGGGACTTCTGCTCCTTAGGTGCGGTTTGTTCCGTCTGCAGCCGACACCGGAGCGTTCCCATCCCACCCTCCCAAATGTTATGGTGTGTGTTTAAATTGTTTAACAGAAAAAAAATAAAAAAAATATTGAAGAAGGATATAATCAATAAATGGGAGATTAAAAAAAAACATAATAAAAAAAATTGTAATATATAAAATAATTTTTGATATATAGCTATGTATATCATATGCTTATACGGTGTGTTTTGTACTGTACATTTATTGTGTTGGCGGGAGCCCAGTGGCTAAAAAGGGTGTTGCCCTACATCAGGGGCATGCTTAGTAAAGCATTGGGGGCCCTGGGGCGGCCTCAGGTGGCTAATCATGGTCTGGCTCCTCCTCCAGAGTTATTAATTGAGTTGTTAATTGTTTTGGTTATAAAGTTTGCTATAATAAAGCTGTGGCCCACCCTGTAGTCTGTCTATTTCTTATATGGGCAGACCCTTATGGATCATGCTGGGGTCATGTTATTCCCTTATCCAAAAGAATCCAAAGTGCTGGCCCACTCCCTTTAATACAGCTTTGCCTGATATGTTTTAGTAAAACTATACTTTAGTTTACACTAAGATCTCATGTGTTGTTACATAGGGGCCCTTATGTCCTCATTTTTCTATATGGTTGTTTTAATAACTAAGCGGGATAATGAGCAAAATGTTTTTAGGAAACAAAATAAGTAAAAAAAAAAAAACATAGCCACAGCCTTTAATTTTCTACTGTTTATATGTAATTATTTTTTTTGCTGTGTGGTTCCATTTTATTTTCTCACCTGATTCTTTCTACTATTTTCTTAGCATGGTCTGTAAACTAATGAAATTAAATTTTTTTCTGTTGAAAGGATTGGCGGTTTTAGCTGCTGCGTTCTCATTGTGCAAATAGAGCTTTAATGTCTTCTCACACTTCAGGAAGTAGATCAGCAAAAAACAAAAATGTATATTTCACAGTAGCATAACTGCAAAATAATAATTAAATAATATAATTAAATTAAAGATTGTATTTTTTCTAGTCTAAGTTGTTTTGTAAGTGCAGTTCTTTAAAAGATTATTTATATATAGGACTAAAGGGTCCTTTAACCTTGCCTACTCCCCCCTCACATTCATTAAATATTCAGATAAAGGCTAACAGATAAAAATGACGTAGCTTCAAATTGAAGCAGTAGAACACGCTTCTACAGCTAAACTCTATTTGTAAATCATGAACTTGGGATTTACTATATCCCGTGATTTAAAAGTTAGACTGGAGGGAAAGCAAGTAGGATATGTGCATGTATTATTGGTAGAGGAATTAGGCAAAAAAAGAGAGGTACTAATTGTTGTTTAGTCATTCAGTCAAGTCCGACTCTCTGTGACCCCATGGACACAGCACACCAGGCACATCTATTGTTATGTCTCTCGTTGTGCTTATCCATAAGGTTTTCCTGGCAAAGATACTGTAGTGGGTTGCCAGATCCTTCTCCAGTGAACCACAATTTGTCTGACCTCTCTGCTATGACCTGCCTATCTTGGGTGACCCTGCATGGTATAGCTCACAACTTAATTGAAGTACACAAGCCCCATCGCCACAAGGTAGCGATCCAGATGGGGGAAGTACTAATATCATTCTATAAATGCATAGTAAGACAATTCCTAGAATATTGTGTCCAGTTCTGGAGAACATATCTTCAAAAGCATAATAAGAAAATAGGTCAACACAAAGACAGACAAAACTTATAAATAAAGACATCATGACCTTTATATACAAGAACAAGACGTCATGATCTGAAGTTGGAGATTTAATTATAATGTGAAAAAGAACTACTTTATGAAAGTGTTGTAAATAACTGGAACTGCCTTCCATTGCAATGGGTAGATTCAAACATAGAAAATACAAAGCAACCTCTGGACAAAGTTCTTGACACCAATGTATAAGCAATAAAAAAATGGAACTTTTATTAAGATAAGCAAAAAACAAAACAAAATGGAGGAGCTCAACCAGAGAACAAACTAACGTTTATAGGTTAGTTCTATGGACATGATAACCCACTCTGAGAGCAACCTGTTTTAGCTCATAACATTTAGATATAAAATAACAAAATAAAAAAAAATAAAAACGCTATTAGAGACCACTAAAAGACCAGAACATATAAACTCTTTTTTTGGGGGGGCAGCGTTTTGTCATTTCCGTTACCTCATGGACCATAACTCAGCATGCACATCTTTATGTCCATGGTCATGCTGGTCCACTTGATTTTCATGGCAGAGATACTGGAGTGGTTTGACAGTTCCTTCTTCAGTGGGCCACAGTATATAGCTCCTGGTATTCCTAGGTGGTGTCCCATCTAAGTGTTGTCCAGGCCCAACCCTGCTTGGCTTCAGGTTGGTGTGACCTCTTGGTTCTCTAACTGGTGAAAGCACAGAATCCTAAGCACTGGACCACCAGGGAAATCTATAAGCTTTTAGTTACCCTTTAAATGTAATGCCAATAACAATTGGTACCATTGCTGGTATACAAAGTAGAAAGGAGGAGAAGACACCTATGTCCCTCAAAGGGAACCTCCTATCTGGAAGGCATATAGTCCCCCAAGCTTACTAAACAGCCCTCATATGTATCAAAAAGGACCTATGTGACCACAATGCCTAAGGAACTGGCCGTTCCTCTAAACATATAAATAAGTAACTATTATCAAAATTGTTTTAAAATAGAACCCTGAAATGGGTATAAGAGCTGTTGGTTAAAAGAGTCATATTCAAGAATTTTAGGCATGCCTCTGATAAGCATTAAGGTACTATGAGACTTAATTAAGCCCAGCTTTTAAGTAGATAGAATGGACAGATCACATGTGCCTTTTTTGGTTCTTACCTTGCGTCATATCTAGGTTTCTTTGATATTTGGTGCATATTTGCAGCAATGGTGAAGGATTATCTGGCAGCACAGGAGTTAATGAAATCTGATCGGAGCTGTCTTTTAACCATTGTTCTTTTCTTAGCACTTCTCCACCCGAGAAGTCTGAAAGGAATACAGCGAGAATATATGCATGAGAAAGTGCTGCTCAGGAAACCGTCTCTACTAAAAATAATCCCTTGTTAGAATAGATTTTTATTCTGGCTGTATTCCAGGTGAGAAATTATTTCCAAAGTGTTGGTTTATTCAGAATGTTTATAACTCATACAGAGGGGCACTGGCTGAAAGATGTCCCTTGCATGGTCACAGAGAGTTGGACACGACTAACCAACAACAAAATAAAAGTGACATGATAACACCATCTTCTAAGTATACTCTGAGATGTGCAACCCCGTGTTTACTATGGGGAAATTTGAGATCTCAGCCCTTCACACCTCATCTCAGCCACTTAAGTTGCTTAGTAAATCTTTGTGAGGTGTGATGGTTTGAGATCTCAATTTTGCCCATAGGAAATAGTGCATTCTATTTACAGGGATGTAGATCACAGCCATTTGAGATGCTTAGTAAATTCCACCTCAGGTGTGAAAGACTAAGACCTCAATTCCCTGTTTCTGTTTAGTACTTCAGTCATGTCCGACTCTCCATGATCCTGTAGACCACAGCATGCCAGGTACATCTATCATTTTGTCTCTGGTTGTGCTTATCCATAAGGTTTTATTGGCAAAAGTACTGCAGTGGGTTACCAGTTCCTTCTCCAGTGGACTGCAAACTGTCTTACCTCTCTGCTATGACCTGCCCATCTTGAGTGACCCTACATGGTAAAGCTCACATCTTCATTGAAGTACACAAGTTCCATCACCATGACAAGGAAGTGATCCAAAAGGGACCCTACTACTGTCTGAATATCAAGATAATTCTAAAGATTTCAGTGTAATTTTCTCAAAGAGGAGCAACAAATTGAAAAGCTGTTTATAATTATATATATATATATATATATATATATATATATATATATATATATATATACTGAAATCTGCACCATTACGATAGACGTTTGAAAATCAAATATTCTTTTAAACTGTTTTATTTTTTTACCCATATATACAGATCTACAGTACACACTGGCACTAAATAAATATATAGTGGAGCAATATGAATAATAATAGTATTCATATAATTAATGTAATGATGATCTTGGCCTAAGTATATTATTTTACAGTTGAATTTGCTGATCATATTATCTTCCAGGAAAATTACTTTGTGTTGATCTTTACAAAATCAAAAATAAAACTTCAAGTTAAACAATAGTAACCTCTCTCACAGGAAAGGACATACTGGATTAGAATTCACTTTCTATAATCTGCCAAGAAATAACTCTCAGTTAAAAGCTTCTCTTGCAAAAACTGATGGCACTCCTTTTCTGGTAAACAGCATTATCTGCCTTTTATCCAGTTTATCTATAAGTGGACGGTATTAACACTGTGAAGACATTTAAGTGTTTGATATCCTGAGCATGTTACAAGCAAATTATGCTATTTTGTCATGTTTGTTATATTAAACATAGTTGCTCCCAAGCAGTTAAATATAATGATCACATAGTTCTTGATTTAGGGGTAAAGTGCCAAAGTACTACTTAACAATAAGGGTGGTAGATAAGTGAAACAGTCTTCTAGTGGAAGTAGTAGAGTCAAACACAGTTAAAGGAGCGCTGCATAATTAAAAGTTATCTAAACTGGAAAATATCTGACTAAGAGTATAATTAAGCAGGAAAATAAGTCATAAAAAAAATTAATGTTGATGCCTCTTCAGGGATCTGTGATAGGTTTCTTGTGTGCAAGCAAGGGGTGGGTATATTTCTGGAGAGATATGGTTGCGTTTTCTGATGCTTATGGGGAAGAGGACGGGGTGCAGTGTCAAATATAGTCTCATCCAGTTTAAAAAAAAGACTCTGAACTTCTTCCTGATCCCTCCTCCCCAACCATTTCCTCCACTGATGACTACAAAAACACACCCCAATGATCCAGCTCTCAGGTTTAGATGTAGCAAACACAAAATGGATTCCTGTTCAACACTTATTCTCCTTGATCTGGCATTTGACACAGTTGACCATGGAATATTAATAGAGCGGCTAAAGAACTGCTGTAGACAAGATGGCACTGTATTCAACTGGTTTCAATCTTTTCTCTCTGGCAGGTAGCAGTTGGTTTCTTCAGGTGCATACTCATCTAAGCCCATGCCCTGCTCATGTGGAGTTCCACAAGGCTCTATTTTATCTCCAACGCGCTTTGCTGTATACATACTACCACTGGGAGAGATCATCAGAAGTCATGACCTCAACTACCACTGTTATCCTGACGACACACCGATTTATCTGACCTTGACCTAGATGCAGAATACCCAAACTTTGCTCCTAATAGATATCTAGAAGAGCTCCAAGACTGGATGAACCCAAAAAAGACAAAGGTACTTCTGGTGAGTTCCCATTGAATGACAGCAGCTTTCTTGGTCCAAACAGGAGTGAGCTTTCAGCTTGGGGACTCCTAGCTGTTAAAATCTGAAAAGTGCACAACATTGGGGTTGTTCAAGATTGTGGTCTGACACTAAAGCATCAAGTGTCTGCTGTGATTAAAGCCTCTGAAGGAGCTCCTCATTCATCAAGTTCCAACTTCTGCTCTGAGATCTGCTGGATCTGGGGACCCCTAATTTGGACACTTTGGACCACTAACTTTGGACATTTTTTCTGAAAACTTTTTAGGTTCATGGCTTACACGCCTGCTAAAAATGTTACTTTGGCACATACTTGACAAACAAGTATCTTTTTGCAGTGGTCCTTTAATTAATTTAATTATGCCCATGACAAGCATGACACCATCCTATGGCTAAATTAAGACAAACTTTAGGTAGATATAATGGGCCTTTTTGATTTTTATCTAACATTAAATCTACGTTTCTATATTATACAGAAATATTATTGTCTTGTCGATTTATTATCATAGAAATAACAGACTTGATGTTATTTCTAAATTAAAGGTCTGTTTATTAAAAAAAAAAATCTTAATAGATAGATAGATAGATAGATAGATTGTATGTATATATGTATACTAGCGACTTGCCCGGCAAAAATGACAACATAAAAATGTGAAAACTCGCAATGCTGTTGTTTGCCACACAATGCGAGCCTCGCTATGCATGGCTTCTCACTCCCTCCTTCCCTTCTTCTGTGTCCTCTCCCTCCCTCTTCTCTCCTTCTCTCTCCTCTCTGCAAATCTTGCAATGAACGCCTTCAGTACGCATTGCCTCGCAATCAGCAGCCTTCCTTCCCCGTTTCTCTTCCACCACTCCCTCACCTGTGTCTCTTTCCCCCCTCTCTCACCCCTGTGTCTCTTTCCCCCCTCTCCCTCCCCTGTGTCTCTTTTCCCCTCTCTCCCTCCCCTGTGTCTCTTTCCCCCCTCTTCCCCAACAATCCTAAATAACCAACAAACTCATATTCTCTGTTTTGTTTTTGCGTCATTCAGTTGTGTCCGACTCTCCGCTACCTCATGGACCGCAAAGCACCATGCTTCTACTGATATTCCTAGGGTGGTCTTTCATCCATGTACTTACCAGGCATGGCTTCAAGGTGGTGTGACCTCTTGGTTCCCTGACTGGAATAAACCCAGGCTGCAGCAGTGAAAGTGCAGAATCCTTACCACTGTACCACCAGGGAACCCTACTCTACGCAAGACCTAATAATCTCTCTACAAAACTCTTTAAATGACACTAAAAAAGCAATGGAAAATTAAACCTAAGGGTTGCACAGAATATGGTTTGGGAAATAGTGAATTAATGGATGCTCGCTAATCACTATTTGTTTCAGACTTCCTTCCATGTCTCACTACGGTGTATCTTACCATTTAATCTTACTTAGATTAAACATATTTACACTCGTTATTTAAGCGTCTTATTTCCATATCTGTGAGAAATGAAGTAAAAGGTATATTTCATTAGCTTCTTCCTGATGATAAGTCTGCACTACCTGCCCCATTGTCTGAAAGTCCATTGTTGACTAGCAGGGAACCTTTGCTCTCAGTGCCTAGAGTGTAACTCTACCCGGGGCAACTATCAAAAATTCGGAAGCCTGGAAGGTGCACTGTATAATTGTTTGGTTTCTGTGTTTGTTACTGGATTGCATTTGTGACTGTAATAGATACTGTTTTCATTCACAAAATATCATGGCTGGGCCAGTGTTGTACAATGATGTTCACACCAAGTGCTATCATTCCTGTAGAGTAGGAAATATGAGCACTATTAAACGCTTGGAATAGCCAGCTTGTGAATATCAGAATTGAGGAAGCTCAAAACATGGAAACCCTACTGGATCTATCAATAATCAGACTAGGTAAGTGATTATGGCTGCCCAGGGATGCCCAGTGATGAAGCTAGTGAATGGAGGGCTCTGGTACAAAATAATTTAGATCCTCCTGGCAACTTCTCTATACAAGAAATGGTCAAAATAAAAAGCAAAACTATATGTAGGATGTCAGACCAGACATAAAAAAATGATTATCTGCACCTTCCCGGTATTAAATTAGGAGACCGTTTACTCCAGGGAGCAGCGGGCCCCTATATTGTCCTGCTTGGTTACACAATTAATTATTTCATTCTGCTCAGCCTTGTATGACACTCTGTGTACCATAGGTAACATGTTTTATGTGTCTCTCTGCTTAAGGTGCTCTCAGCTTATACATACGTGTTACTCGGGTTCACTCATTTTGACTGATCCACTTGTGCTCATGCAGACAGATATTGAAAACCTGGCCTGTCGGCAGCCCTTGTAGGACTGAGTTGCTCACCGCTAATATAAAATTATGACTATGACCCCTCAAGGTGATAAATCTTTTGACTGATTCCTTTTTGTTTTTTTACATTTATTTCTAAAAAAAACTACATCTAACCAAGGTAGTGCACAAATGGATAAGATCTTCCAGAGGCTTATCAGCAGGTGACAGAATTTTATATGGGAATTAAGAGAGATGAAGAGTGAGGTATGTTTGTATGGTATGTAAATATGTGATAAGCAAACCTTAGATCTTGACACATGTTCTCTAAAGTGCTCTGTTATTAAAACAATGCGGTGTGAAGAAAGGTACCTTGAACCTGTGAGTGTATAGCGTTCTTGCACAATATATTGTGGATAAAAGATGATTTTCTAAGAAATTACAGAGATCACTTTGATTTGGCTTCAGTGTCAGTCAATGGACCAGATGTACTAAACTGGGAGGTTTTGGAGAAGTATTGGAACAGGAGAGGTTTTCCAAGCTTCCCACATTCAAGTGTGGTGTGTGCTACATAATAGGTAATTAAAAGGTAGTTGGTATAGATATAGGTAAACACAATGAGGAATATATTTATGAATCAGGAATAAATGTTTGGATAAAAAGTTAAATATCCCTAGATGTTTATGTTTTAGTTCCAATTAGCCACACTTTTATCCCTACTTTATAAATATACCTCAATAATTCCACTGCTTCAATGAGGTGCATTGCTAATAATTCTTAGCAGAATGAACATGGAAATGATTATGGTTGTATTGTGTTGGCCATAAGTAGAAATCAGATGAAACATTATTATTATTATCGTTTATTTGTAACACGACATTCAATTCGGGCCTCGCAACTCCATCGCAGACAGCCAAATGCCTGCGATTGAGTTGCGGGCTCCCGCTGCTCTACTTTTGCGATGCTATTCAATTGGCCGGGCCCGCAAGTTAGGAGCCGATAGCGAAAATCGGAAACCATTGCCGTCGAACGTAACATTTGCGGGCTTGAACATGTCACGGGAGCAAGCCAATGGAAACAGAGATCGTCATCATGACCAACCTCCAAGCCCATAACTCATAGGTGAAGGCCTTAGTACTTTGATATCCAACCACCATTTGTCGAAGTCCTACGGGTTTCAACCTCCAAGGGCTTGTCGGAGTGGTTAGCGAGTGGAAATTGGAGCAGTTGAATAGCGATTTGCGATTTTAGCGTTCAGGACTCTTGTGGCCGTGAAAGATCAAAGGCTTGGAGGGTATAAACTTGCGATTTTACCAATCGCAATGAATCGCAGCTCGGAGCACGTAACTCGACCCCATAAATGGAAGTCAATTAAATAGCAAAATAACTTGTGAACTCATATTCCATAGCACTATACAAGGGTTAACTTCAAGGCAAGAAACAAAATAGCAATATTAACACATTATTATTATTATAATAACAAATGTCAGGTAAATGTGAAGCCTTTATTGACTATCTTTGCCCTAGGTCTCATTAGTGTGGCTAAAACTGTCAATGATTTTTACCAAAGGAAATTTTGATTTAGAGAAAACAGTTAATGAATTTTCCACAACAGACTAAGAGTGCAAGTTTCTAAGGTACTAGTTCTCATCATCAGATATTATTTTCTTGCATTTTGGATGTTAAAGCAATGTACGTATGGAATTGTTTTCTAGGAGAAGTGGTAATAGATGTTTGTATGTTTATGAAGGAGAGGAACAGAATATATTTTTGGTACAGAATTCCAATAATAATAAATAAGTACAACCAACACATAGCATCAGCATGGTATAGATGATGTAAAGAACTGGGCACATCCATTCATGTATTGTGGGAATTCCCTAAAAATCCAAAAATCGTGGCGAACAGTACAAGAAATTATAAAACATATGTTAGCTTATGAATTAAAGTTAGAACTAGTAGAAAATGCTTTTAAATGGGTCTTTGGAATGTATAGGCAGAAATAGGCAAAAATGGATTATACAAATATTACCTGCAGCTAAAACTGTTATAGTGGCTGCAAAAACAACACCAAGAATCCAAAGTAAGACAAACGTTTTAATAAGGTTCTGGAGTAATCATGAAACAGTACTAGAGGCTTGTTCTATAGATTTAGGGGATGGTTGCGGAAAAAAATTAAGGCATTTTCTGATTTTTTTGGTTTGTTTGTTTAAGCATGCAATTTAAAGAAAATTAAATTGCATGCTCTTGTGCAGAGTTTGTAATATATATACTGGCTTTCAGGAAGTCCTATACTAAGATTTACTGTAAGAACTGTGGGTGTTGGTACAACAATGAGAGGTTAGCCACAAGACTGGGGACAGGTGCAGTGCACATTGCAGAAAATGTATTGAATATATGGACTATTATTGAGATCATACACGTGTTTGTACTAAGTATTAATAAAGATTAACACTCATTTAGTATATGGACTAACTGCTCTGTCGCCCCAGAATCACCATAGTGGTTGATGGGATGGTATAAGGTAGAATACAGAGAAGGGAAAAAATAGAGCAGGATGAGAGTCAGGGTAAAGGGAGATTAAATACAGTTAGGGATAGGGGTTAGATAGAGAAATGGAGATAAGAGAGAGATTACAATGGCGTGGGGAAATAAAGAATGAGAAGGTAAAGGAGAAAGAAAAAGAAGGGAAGAAAAATAAATATTGGAATGGTGTTTGTGAAAAGGAAAAGGGACACAGAATGGTGGAAGTGGGTTGAATATGGAGTGGAAAGTGTAAAAAAAACAAGATAAAAGAGAGATGAAATGGTAGGCCACGGACGCTGCTGCTCCTTTATTACCTGCCATTCTAGGCCTCAGCCTTGTTGGGTGGCTATCTGACCCTGGGAATGGCCATGTTGAACACTAGACATGCCCAGGGACCAAAAACAGATATGAAAACTAGCAGATTAGGTAGTACAAGAGGTTTGTTTCTGAGCCTAAATCCTATATTTTCATGATTGTTATTACCGATGATAATAAAGAAGAATATACTTTTGGTACATGCTACAGAGGATGTAAAGAATTGGGCACATCCATTCATATAAAGGCTCTACTTTCCCCAAATACCCTAACTAGTAAATACAAACTCCAAAGATTATCATTCATAGTATTTATTTTGGAAAAATAGTTTAAAAATGAATTCCTTCATTAACAAAAAACAGTAGAAAAAATCAAATACCATTTTGCACAATATTCCATAAATACATATATATACAAAAAATATAGTCACATAGACCCGAAGTGCCTTTATACATATTTACCAAATTTTTTAAATTATAAAAATGAACATCACAAATACTCAAGCTTTACAAATATCGTAAAAATAGTTTTACAAGTTCAAAAAATAACGCACATTTTTTGACCTAGTGGAAAACACCTTTTTTAGTATCAAAAAAGTCAAAAAGAAGGCAGTGTCTGTCTGTAGTTTAGCAACGGAGTGGCTCATACGAATCCAAAATATACACCTCAGGCAGTGCACTCTTCCTTTGTAGTATGTAGAAGTCCACTCATTAAATATATATATATTTATAATAATAATTAAAAAATAAAAAAAAGCAACTGTCCATAGTGCAATGGAGAAGTTCAGAAACGGCAGTGCAACAGTTTGTGTCTGGACACGGAGACTAGCTTGGAGTGTCCATCTTGTTTTGCAGTCATTTTGCTAACTTCAGTAGAGATCCAGCTCAGACTGAATTTAGTGTCTCAGCAGCAGTCAACAAAGGAATGTCCCTCTCCTGTTTCATCAGCAGCATTCACGTGGGCGTGTCACCTCTGAATATTTGACAAGAACTTGTGTTATACAGTGTCCATGTTACACCTGTGGGAAAGAAGAGTGAAGACATCTATGAGTCAAATGCTACAGGGTCTGTTTACATAGATTTCCATTACATTGTAAAATGACTCCCCTTGTAATTGACCATCTCCTTCATATCTGGCATAAAGAACAGCTTTTTACAACTCCAGTCGCCAATGAAAACTAAAAATTTACATTTTAGGAGCTCCGGTGGATTATTCACAATGGCTTAATCCAATGAAGGATAAAATAATTATCCGGTTTATTAATGGTAAATGATGACTGGAGTTAAGAAATGCTAGACTAGAATGTACAGTGGTGCCAAAAAGACACATGGGTCTGAATAACATCTTTCTGTGATTGATGGCCTTGCTATGACTTTGTGGCTAAATATATCACATTTTACCAAAAAGAAAACAGATAAGAGTCTATGAAAAATATTACTCTGTAAAACATTTAATAAATGTATCCTCGCCAATATGAACTAGAATTTACATACTAAAATAATTATGGCCTTATAAGTTGTCCATTTTTTTAATATGTTTTAAATATCGAAGAAAAACATATCTAATACTAAACAATTATATTAATCGTATCTAAAGATAAATGGCAATTGATTCAGATGTTCCCCTTATTTGCGAAATTTCAAATATATTGCTAAGTTATAATGTTTAATGACATATTCAGGAATGATACTAACCTCAGTTGCTATAATGCATTCATCCTTTTCGTTTGATATGACATATACCGACTGATATTTTGTGTCTTTTGATGAAGAGTAGTCTGTTCGCCTTCTTTCTACGGAATCACTGTGGGTAGAAGATAAAAAGTTAAACATTAGACTTGGATCATATCATGTGATGGAAATAAAGCATTTTAGGAAACAACATATAATATTGTCGATATGGCACGAAACCTACCTTTTTAATGATACTGAGTGATAATCTTCTGTGTCTGAGTCACTGCCGCTGCACTTTGCTTCACACTTGCTCCTCTCCTCCTTTGCAGACTCTTCGTTCTTAAGCTCATGAACTAAATTGTAATCCACAGATGGGTACCTGGCCTTGTAGCCATTTTTGTCCGTATTGCTTTCACTAAGAAAGTCCACTTTCTTGTTGGTATTTTTGATCTGTGTGGTGCCAATGATGCTTACAGAAATGTCCTTCTCTCGTTGGCAGTTTGCTAGGTTATTCATGGTCTTGGCTTCACCACGGCAGACTTCGGGCCTATGGCGCTTCTTCTGCACCTTAAGCCGCACACAGACAACTACAGCAGCCACACCTAACAGAATCATCAGCACTAGGATTATACCAGCACAAACTGCAATCCATGGAAATTGTCCATTTTGCGTTTTGACGTATTTTTCAGTGATGTCAACAACTGGAGTGTTAGGAACAGTCTCTGGGAGCAAGAACTGGCAATTATTCCCACCGTAACCTTTGGCACATTCACACACATATCGGTTATTTCTCTCATGGCATGTTGCACCATTGTGACATGGATTATGCTCACACGTGCTGACTGGCATGCTGCAATTCTTTCCGGTGTATCCAGGAGGACAGTTGCAGGAATAGCCATTAATTCCATCTTGGCAAGTGCCACCATTCTGGCAGGGGAAGGAAGCACAGTCATCCAGATTGTCATCACAGTGCCTTCCAGAGAAGCCTTCCTGGCACTGGCATATATAGGAATTCCCAAGATCCTCACAGCGAGCTCCTGTAACAAAGCCAAGTTGAAACTGGTCAGTCATGATACTTTCATGTATGGGCACAAGAACATATTAAACAGAAATGTCACAGATACAAGTTACTATAATATGAAGGGGTCTAAAGGATTAACCAGTTCCATATCATGCTCAGTATTTATGTTTGGGTAGTAAACAATGTCTATCATACTCCTTTCACAGACCATACCAGTTTTGCTAATATTTTACTTTTCAGAAATGTAAACAAGGACAGCCAGCGTTTCAAGGTGATTCAGTCTTTGTTAGGGCCTGTTTTTGGCAGCTACTTCCTGATATTTTTTTTCCACAAGCTACTAAAATGCATATTTTGACACACAGCAGAAAGATATTCTGTAAACAGATTGTGGATAGCCTTACCGTTTGCACAAGGGTTGGAACTGCAGTAGTCAATTTTCTTTTCACAGTTGAAGCCAGAGTAGGCCACAGGGCATAGGCAGCTGTATCCACCTTCTGGGTTGTCTGTGCATCTCCCACCATTGAAGCAAGGGCCATCAGCACAGGTCATGGCACTAAGCTCACAGTTCTTGCCATAGAAGCCTGGTGGGCAGGAGCATGAATAGCTGTTCTCGAGGTCCTGGCAAAACAAAAGAATGCAACTTGTAACAAAGGCCACAGACAGCGGAAAAAAGACAGAAACAGTCTACATATTTGGTATAACAATACATTCTGCTAAAGATTATTTAGTACTTTAGTTTTGTATAATTTGGGATTTTTAGAAAATAAAGCTGGTGGACCAGCCATGCTATTAAGTCTGTTAAATGGATACTTACAGTGCAACTTCCTCCGTTCCTGCAAGGGTTGGTATCGCATTCGTTAATCTCGATTTCGCAATTGGATCCGGTATATCCAGGCCGGCAGGAGCAGGTATAACTTCCCTGTCCAGTGTTGGTGCAGGTGGCTCCATTCTTGCATGGCTTGTGGTGAGTGCAGTAGTTAAGATCTGTCCGGAGGAAAATATGAAAATATATTAAAGACCTATACATTTTAAAACCTCAAACATATCTTGGTTCTGTTATATATTCACCCAAAATAATATTTCTTATTAAGCTTGGTATGAATCTTAACTCTGCTTACCTTGGTTGCAGAAAAGTCCACCCCAGCCCTCTTGGCAGTTGCATTGCCAGGGTTGTTGGCAGGTTCCATGCAGACAACCTGGGTAGCGGATACATTCATCACAATAGCGTCCTTGCCAGCCAACTCTACATCTGGAAAATAAAAGCAACAGGAGACCAGTTAGATACTGTGTACAAGAAGCAAGTGACAAAATAATGATTGCTTGTGTACAGCGGACATTGTTTTTTAGAGTTATTTATTAGTGTCAGAATGAAGAAATATAAATGTAAGTTTTTACAGTAAGTAAATTGTATATATGTGTAAAAGCAGTATATATCATATATTTAAATTGAATTCTAATAATAAACTTACTTGCATTCGCCGGGCCTGTCACAAAATCCATGATGTTCATCACATCCAGGTAAACAGATTGCTGCAAGAAAAAATAAATCCATAAGCACGAGTGTAAGAAATCCGGCATATAACCAATTTATGTAAATGAATGATGTGGTAACCCAGGCTGTTAATAACCACTAAGATAATCTTCAGGCTGTTGGGTTACTGATCTTGCTTGGTAACGGAGTACTTTGCTGGTCACTTGCAAACAAGCAGCCTCCTCAATGCATTTACACACAGACAAAAGAGAGGACTCACAACCCCCCTCCCCCTTTATACACACTTTTTCTTCCCAGTGAGGGTCAGAAGTCCCTTTTTTTTTTCTTCCCCTAATTCTATACACACACACAGGGTTCCTCCCCTTAATATCTCAGCGAGTGTGTGCAGATAAGAGTGGACAGCTGGTGTGCAGGGTGCCAGTACAGAACAGCTGCTCTATTGTCTATTCTGTCCCAGCAGCTGCCCTCCTGCAACAATACCCCATTCCCCTCATCCAATCACAGGCAGGGGTGCTCCCCCTTTGGCCAATCATAGCAGAGATCTAATCTAAGGCACGCGTGTGATTTCTCTGCAAACTTTTCATTATTATTATCATTCAAATAAATGGTCTAAAGTTCTCTGAAGAAAGAGGGGCACCAGCCTCACAAAGGGGAGTGGGGGAAGGGGCAGCTTCTGCTGCTTCCCTTGCTTAAGACAAGCTTGTTAAGCAGGCAGTGCACATTTTACACAGCTATGGGGGTAGAAAAATAGAGTGGAACCCCGTCAATAGACAGGACAAAAAAAGAAGCGATCAACAAGATTAATGAGATACTCAATGGAGAAGAGAAAAAAAAAATTCTCTTTATAGAAAGATAAGATAAAGAATGCAGCAAACAACATTATCAGGACAGGTGCTGCAATTTAAAGGGGCCTTCTTTGGTGTCATGGGAATTTGCTACTCTATACTTACGTTCAGTGCAGTACTGGCCCTTCCATCCAGTGTTGCAGACTTTCTCGCCTCGTTCCCCACATGAGAAGTGGCCAAAGGCATCATCCCTGGGACGGCAGTAGTCCGAGCAGCCTTCGCCATAGTAATGTTCATCGCACACAAAGCGGTAGGAGTACTTGAGCTCGGTCTGGCCACTACTGTGTACATCCTGGGACCAGTCATCGCCAACAGCCAGGTGCCTCTGGGTGGTCAGGCGGCTGATCAAACGCTCAGGGTTTTCTGCCAAGGAAATAAAAGGAGACCATGCATTAAATCCCTGCCAAAACATATGGAACTGTTCTTGAGACTAAAATAAACAAGACATAGCAGCATTTAGTATGTTTTATCAAAAATGCTGTATAACAATAATCTGGAACTATTGTTATTTGAAAATGTGATGATGATAATATCTTGATAATATAGACGTACCTGTACTCAAGTCATCCAGAGAATCAGTGGTCAGTGCTTCAATGATAAGGGAAAAGGTACCCTGTTAAGAAAGAAAAAAACAAAGTTAAAAATAAAATTCTGTAAATTATCAAAATTAGACCATGATAACACATTAAATAGCTCGGGCTAAATCTGTCTATTACATAGGCGAGGCTATGTTGTATTGGCTAGCTAAATGTTTTCACTTTTCCTAAGGAAATGGGTGGACTTTTTATAGTTATTTCCTGCTATGTGTAGCATAGTGTGTTTGTTTTATTATTCAGTCTAGTTGAAACCCCTGCAGTGCCAGATAGATTATTAATACTGTTTTTGCTTGCACATGGTTGAAGATATATATATATATATATATATATATATATATATATATATAATATATATATATATATATATATATATATATATATATATATATACACATACATAAACACACATATACAAATATATATTTTTATATATGTATATATATATGTGCATATATATATATATATATATATATATATATATATATATATATTATATATATATTAACCATTTCGATGCTGTGAGCGGTACAAAAATATATTGTGATAAGCGGCCCTGGCAAAGCTTCTGCTATTAATCTTCACGCTTAATTTCCCTCAGTTTCACACATTGAGGACGCCTGTAAAATGGATCCTTTGGGAATTTCACGCTTAACTGACAATTATACAACCAGCCCCAAAAGACAAGAGATGAAGTAGTGGCATTTCCCACACCACAACACTTGTTCCCTTTTAACAACCCCAAAAAATAGACTAAGTAAATAAATATTAAATTTAAATATATATATATATATAATATTTTTTTGCACATATCCCTTCCCCCATCTCACATGCAAATCTCTGCTTTTCAGTTAGGTTTATTTAAGCTATGGCTACCAAACATCCCCTTGGGGTATAGAGACAGATGTAAACCCCTAAAATAAAACTACCCTCAGGCCATCAGTCTCTTATCTGGGAAACACAATTTCATTCATCACCTAGACCTTCTGTTACCTAACCCCACCCTGCATTAGGTCTTAGTATTTTTGAAGTGCTCTTTATATTAATTTTATTTATATTAATAATATATTTGAAAAATGCTATTGTATATATATATATATATATATATATATATATATATATATAATTTTTTTTTCTTTATTTTGTATTATATACATATATATATATATATACATATATATATATATATATATATATATATATATATATATATATATATATATATATACTGCAAGGCAAATGTATTTTTAATGTTATATTGATTTAGATACAAGTTAATCTACACTGTGTTAGTGAGTATTAGCATATTAATACTAGTCTGGTGTTTACATAGCATGACCCTGTTAAACAACCCAATTGCTCTACATGACCCAGAGTAAACTGTGATTCCTATTAGCAGCAGGGATGTAGCCAGCACCCCTGGGGTAATAGACAGCAGCATACTAGATAGGGAAATAAGGAACAGCAGCATACTAGATTGGGAGATAAGACACATCAACATACTAGACAGGCAAACAAGCGACAGACTAGATAGGCAAATAAGGGTGCACTTACAGGCCAGGTGAATCCAAAGGCAAAGCGGATTGGGTTGGTGAAGGTGGGGTCTGAGCTGCT